>CM072524.1:2436781-2706781 GCA_036898135.1 Oncomelania hupensis | reverse complement strand
ACAGGATTATTAGCGCTTCAGTACCTAAACGAAACGAAACACAAATATGTCGGTCAGTCTCTCAAAATTAGCAAGTATTTTGGTGTCTTACATTTATTTATTTTAGCGTTCTCATATTATGGCTCTTTTCCCACCTCCAGGAGTTGGGGAGGAGGGTAGCACTTGGCCAAACAGGGTTTTAGGATTTACAGAGAACAGTTTCCATTGCACAATGCCATGGTTTGGCATAGTATTTCATCCCGGAAAACAAAATATAACGTACTACTGCATCAGCGTTAAGGACCTATTGATTGAGTGGTAACACCCTGCTTATCCTATATAGGTCTTTGCTAAACTAAAGGTTGAATTTCAAGTATCGACAATTGGGAATGGAAAATATTTCAACGGGATAATTATAGATGTACAATGGTGGATGACAAGTTCAATGCTGTGGACAGGAAACGCAAAGCTCGTCTATTCGCGGACATCTTGCAACGTGCCAACAATGAAAAGTTCGTTCACCGTTGTCCATCACAAAAACCAATGATAAGAATAAAAAAAATCACCCCTTTGCGAAAATAGATGTCGTGGTTTGAATAGCAAAAGAACATTGCCTCCCAAATATAGGAACCTTGTCATCTCCATCTTCCTATACGCTTGCGAAACATTGACCCCCACAGAAGACATACAACGAAGAATACAAAGCATGGAGATGAGGTGCTACAGAAAACTTCTGGGCATATCCTATATCCAGCACATCAACGACTAAGGCCGACAGACCATCACACAAGCCATTGGACAACACGATGACATGCTCACAGTGGTGAAGAAACGGAAACTCTGAGGGTATGGTCACGTCACCAGAGCATCAGGACTTGCAAAGACCATCTTGCAAGACACGGTGCAAGGAGGCAGAAGGAGACTGAAAAAGAGGTGGGAGGATAACATTCGAGAATGGAATGGCTTGATTGACACTGAGCTAAGCCATGCGGGTTGCTGAGGACAGAGATAGGTGGAGTACGCTGGTTAAACGATTATCTGTGGCGCCCCAACGACTATCGAGTTACGGGATAGGATAAGATATGATAGGACAGCGCCCTTCTTCAGTAGAGCTCACGCCGTTTTACAGAAGAAAAATAAATAAATAAATAAATAAATAATGAATACATAAATAATTAAATGAAGCAAAAGCAAAATATGAAATGCCAAATGAGAACATAAATATACAAACATGCACATACAAACACACACCCACACACACACACACACACACACACACACACACACACACACACACTGACGCACAACGACTATGACTGTGTTTTAAGTATTTGACGAAGAAAAGTTCAGTATCGAGATGTAAGGGCAGACCGTGTTTAAAATGCGTGTTTTCAGTCCAGAGCGAAAGGATAGCGATGATTCAACACAGCGCAGAGTTAAAGGAAGAGAATTCAAAACTGTTGGGGCTGAAAAGCAGAATGAGCGTTCGCCAAAAGTTTTTGTTTTCATACGGGGAATACGAAGCTGGCAACTATCAGAAGATGAACAAAGAGATCTTGATGGTGTGCAGAAGTGGACTAACTCGGAGAAATACAATGGACCAGACAGAACAACAGCTTTGAAGCAAAGGCTTGCAATTTTATACTGTATTCTGTTCTCCACGGGAAGCCAATGCAATGATTTCAAATAAGAAGTGACGTGGTCTCAGTTTGGAACACGCAAAATAAGGCGAGGAGCATTGTTCTGTATCTTATGCAGCTTGTGCAGCAGATACTGAAGGCAACCATAGAAAAGGGTGTTACAATAGTCAAGCCTAGACAGGATGAAGGCAGAGACAAGAGTGAGTAGCACTGGCACAAAGGAGATGGCGGATGGAGCTTATGCGAAGCAACTCTACAGTGCGGAGGAGGTGGAGAATGTGAGGATGCATAGTGAGATGTGAGTCAAGTATTACACACAAGCTTTTGGCCGGGGCAGAGAAAGGAACAACGAAGTTACCAGCAAGAAGAAAATCAGGCAGATAAGTTGTTGACATTCGCGGAGAGGAAATGATCATAGCTTCTATCTTATCAACATTTAGTTTAAGTTTATTGGAAGTCATCCAGGATTTGACATCACATATGCACTCTTGCATAGAACAGATAACACAACGTCCTGGGGTTCAGCAGACTTCTATAGCTGACTCAGCCTGAGTGTCATCCGCGAAATAATGATGAATAACTGAATGAGCTTCAATAACATTAGAAAGAGGAGCGGTGTACAATACAAACAAGATAGGACTAAACACCGAACCCTGTGGCACGCCGTAAAATATCGGAGCCGGATCAGAGCTGTTGTTGTCAATGTAAACAGTTTGTGTTCTGTCAGAGAGGTAAGAAGTGAACTAGTCAAGCGCAAAGCCACGAATACCAAAAGTGTATTGCAGACGGCAGAGGAATGCTATGGTCAGTTGTGTCAAATACTGCTTTAAGCAGACTGAAGTGGACTAAAGAGAATGTTTGCAGCAAGATTTTTGTTGAGCTGTGAAAGAACAACTTTCTCAGTGATTTTAGAAAGAAAGGAAAGATTAGACACAGGCCTAAAGTTTTTGAGGTCATTGTAATCAAGAGAAGGCTTTTTCAGTAAAGGTTTCACTAAAGCAGACTTGTGAACGTTGGGTAAAGACCCAGAGAGTTATTTATAAACTTTGTGAACTATTTATTATTTCATTTATTTATTTAATCGTTCTTCTATAGCGCTTTTTCAGCTCAAGAGCTGCTCAAGGCGCTGGCCGATTCAGGATTTAACTGAAGCCGCCCGAGGCGCCAACTTGCAGCCTTTGGGCGCACCGTAATAACGCCCCAGACAACTGAGCACAATCCTGGGCAGCCAGGGATGGGGGAGAAGGACCTAGGTGCATGCTGGGTGTGTTCTTGTCACCGGCACTCACCCGTTTAGGACATGAGCGTCAGGATCTTTAAAGTCCGTTATGATGGGATGTAAGCGACACAGACTAGACCTCGGTTTATACTCTCATCCGAAGGAGTAGGAAACGGGAGTAAAGTGTCTTTCCCAAGGACACAACACAACGCCCCGGCCTGGGTTCAAACCCGGACATTCAGATCCGCAAGCCAAAGCTCTACCATTAGGCCACCGTGCCTCCCTATGGAAGAACAACATCCAAACATTCAAAAAGCAGAGAGGTGGGTATAGGATCCAGGTCATAAGTTTAAGGAGCAGACTGCTTGATGATTTTTGTGATATCAGACTCAGTGACAGGAGAGAAACATGTGAGTGGAACACCATGAAATGGTTTACCAAGAGGATGAGAGAAGGTTGAGAATGAAGATCATTCCTGAACCTTTCATCCTTCGTGACAAAGTGTTCAGAAAAGATGTTTGGTAGTGATGAAGGAGGATACAGAGTAGGGAGCTGAATGGTTTGACTTCTGGCACAGAGAGTGTTTGTGATCCCCTTACAACCCTTTACTAGACTGCGCTTCATCAATATTGGTGCTAAGAAACAGAGATGTTGCTCTGTGAACTAAAAACGTCACATAATTCTTGGCTTTTTTGTACAACAGAGAAGAGTGAAGTTCACTTAAAAAGGAGATTAACCTTAACGGAGGAAATGACCAAAGATTAACAAATGTAGGCCTACTACTAATGTATGGATGTGGAGGAGAAATAGGCTAGGTATCAATGATTCATGGATGTGACAATGGATCGGGGCCAGACGCCTTCACCGGGGAAAACAAATCAATGGTAAGGTCTCTACGTCCTTCGTGTAATGGATCCTATTCCCGCTACATTAGGCAAACTCCAGTTGCAATAATACAATTTCTCTGCAACGTCCGCAATAAACTGCCAACAATACTGTAAGGCGGGTTTGTTAGTTGCAAACATGTCGGGTTATTGCAAACAAATTTTAACGGGGACGATGGGCTCGGAAAGACTGGAAGAACAAAATCAGAAAGTGTATGCAGCAGCAGCAGAAGAAGAAGAAGAAGAAGAAGAAGAAGAAGAAGAAGAACAACAACAACAACAACAACAACAACAAGTCCGTATCTTAACATAATATGACACATAGCACATAATGTTCAAATAATATCCCTTTTAAGCCCACATACTGCTATCTTATTTGTAGGCACTGGTTATTTTCCACTGTATTTTGTCAGCCCTATTGCTCATGCAGGGTTTAAAAAAATGTCATCATGTTAGTCCATAAAGCGCTGCGGTTCACCACACAAAATACGTTTTTGAATTGAACATGGCTTGTTTTATTTCCTTCTAATTCAGCGCGGACCCGACTTCCTATAGCCAGTGTTATTAAGTGAACGCCTTCAGTTGGATTGAGTCATGTCTGTTTACGCTTAGTTTTCTTCCATAGAGCAATTTCAAATCTGTCGTAAAGGACTCCACGTCCTTTGGAAATGACATTGACGAACTCCTTTGAGCCAGAGAGGGCTAATATCAATCCTATTTACTTGTAAACCTGTTTGCTTTGTGAGAGCCAGCCATTAACCATACTTATATTTTTCTACGGCGAAATTCCCTTTCCACCTTCCTGTGTCCCTTATTCGGTACCTGTCAGCCCTCCTCCCTATCTACACACCTTCAACATCTCTCCGCTCTGGTAATGACACCATCAAACTAAAACCTCAAGCATTTAAATACAAATCATGTGGCGAGAGATCATTTTCTTTTCAAGGATCATTGATATGGAATAGCCTCCCAGCCGATGTACGCCATGCGACATCCTACAACTCTTTTAAGAAAAGTTGAAGACACATTTTTACTGCCACATACAGCTGAACCGCCATTTTTTAAATTACTGCTATTTGTGTGTGTCTGTGCGGTACACAAGGTGTGTGTGGGTGCGCTTTGATCTCTGCGAGGGAAAGCGCCTTATAAATAAATAAATAAATAAATAAATAAATAAATAACTACTCCTACTCCTCCTACTACTAAATTCAAGCTTATTCGTTTTCTACGTCCTCTTCCCCTCATAATCATCCTCACCCTCTTCCTCCTCAGATCAACATGGACGTCAACATGCGGGCTTTAAATCCCGCATCAAGCAGGTAGTGTCAGCAGCACCATGGAGCGGTGAGCACTACCTTTACCCGCACTGTCTTCGCACCAATTAAACCATAGGCAGGGGAGCGGCGTCATCTCTCTAGCTGCAGTGAACAGATTTTCAAACACGGCTGGATCCAAAGGCAAAATAAGAAATAGGAACGATAAAAGGGCCCAAATCACGCAATTCAGCGTCACATATTCGCATTCACAGTCAGTGTTGTACCGGGAAAAAAAATAATACCCCCCCCCCCCCCCCCCCCCCCCAAAAAAAAAAAAAAAAAAAAAAAAAAAACTTTTAAGGAACGGATCTGATATAAGTTAAATCTATAAATTCATTCGTTATGTGCCTAATAATAGTCTGATTCTAAAAATTCCACCAATGCAACAATATGTATATCAGGCACAGTTAATTGTTTACATAACAAGGAACAGACACTTAACTTTCAAATCTTAGCCGTCGGTTGCCTTGGGGACGAGGGTGTGAAGGATGCTTGTTAATTGGTGAACAGCTACAGGAATATTACCGCCAACATCACTATGAATGTAGAGAATCTAGAGTCTCTAAAAAAAAAAAAAATAAAAAAAAAAAAATAAAAAAAAAACAACACATCATCTTGGCTCCATTATAACAAAAGATGGCACGTTGTCTACAGGGGTCAAGACAAGCCTGGCCGAACTATGTCAATAACGACAGACCTGAACAAAGTCTGGAACAACAGGGAAATACGTCTCTGCACACAGAAAAAAACAAACACACTCTTCATGACTGCTGTGCTATCGGTTCTGCTGTACGGCTGGGAGAGCTGGACCTTGACGCCAGAACTGGGAAACGTATGAAATGAAAATAATGCTACCGTAGAATGCCGCAAATCGCCTGGTACGAACACAAGACCAACGAGTAGGGCAGGAACCTGATCACTTCACTTGCTGGTCCTCAAGAACCACTCCTTGTCATTGTAAAGATGAGAAAGTTGTCGTGACCTGGTCAGGTCGAACGGCAAGACACCCTTGCAAAAAGTGGAAGGAGCAAGGCGCAGAGGAAGATAAAGAAAGAACTGGACAGATTATGTCAAAACGTGGACGGCGCTGGACATGTCACCCCTCTTGACAACCAAAACAAACAGTACAGACCGAAATGACCCAAACTCTCAGAGACAGCATCTCTCATGTCTCCACAATGGCCCGACAGGCTGAGCAACGACTGTCCATTATATTATCTTGTAATGTGACAACAATGCCATTTCCCAAGTAAACTGATGTTTACGAGAACAAACAAGTAAATAAATAAATAAATAAACAAACGCCCTTCATACTCTGGGCCTTTTAAGAACCATACTAGGAAGCGTAGCTGGGCTTGTTGCGGCAAACGCCAAAGTCAATGTAGGGCGCATGCCTCGGCAAGGTCAGACACTGTGTATGAATTATACTGTGTACCAAGAAAACATGCACAGGAAAACCGACGCTGACAACAATCAGGGAGTGATGTGCGACACACCGCAAGCGCTATCTGATGACCGACTTCCAACCCTACCAATGCTATGTACTGACTGAGACAACAAGTCTGGGGACTAAGCCCATCCCTAGCAGTGCGGGACAAGTTACTGTCCAACACAACTTTTTAGGATCGCTCTTTTCTTTTTAAATGCTTTATTGTCCATTTTTATCGGGAAATTCTGGGCTGCCTCCCCTGGGGAAGGCGTAGTCGCAGCCTGTGGCGCGCCCAAACCCAACCTACCTAACATTAGTTGTGTTTCATTTTCAAATTTTTGCTGGGGGAGCAAGCCGGATATCCGGAGAAAACCCCCGAGACGTTGCCCGAGTCGAAAGTAAATAATATTCGGAGAAACATAACGCCCAGATGCTGGCTCGATCCCACACCTGTGAGGCGCCATTGGTTTCTGGCCTGTGGACAAGGCAAGTTAGTCCCGCCTTAGCCCACTTGGCCACACGCTCGCTTGCATCAAGTCTCGTTGATTCCAAGCACGCAAACTGCTTATCCCAAAAACAATTAGTGAAGATGGAAGGAAAAGCGATAAGGCGCCAGATAAGGCAATCCTCAGTAATAGATTGAAGTTAAGAAATAAAATAAAAAACCTAAACAAAACAAAAAACAACCGCTGACCTTGAAGGTAACAGCAGCAAATAAAAGCCCAGCAAGAGCTTTGATGGAAACACTCCCGAAGAGCCTGTAGTAGTAGTAGTGTTTGATAGTTCGTCCTTAACGCTCATGCAACAGGTAGTTAAACTTGTTATTCGCCACTAACGGCTCCACATCCACCACATAACTGGATATAATAGTAACAGCAACAGAGCAACAATTGGGCTTCTAGAACAGTCCTTTATAAAGAACAGTACTGGAGTCTGCCTAGGAGATCTAAGTATGGGAAACCCAGTTTATCAACACTGCCAATAAAACATTCCAAGGTAAGGCTGCTGCGCTCCCTTGTCATCTCCATCTTCCTATATGCTTGCGAAACATGGACACTCACAGCAGATCTCCAACGAAGAATACAAAACATGGAGATGAGGTGCTACAGAAGACTTCTGGGCATTTCCTATACCCAGCACATCACCAACGACGAAGTCCGACAGACTATCACACAAGCCATTTGACAACACGATGACCTGCTCACAGTCGTGAAAAAACGGAAACTCCGATGGTATGGCCACGTCACCAGATCATCAGGTCTTGCAAAGACCATCCTGCAAGGCACAGTGCAAGGAGGTAGAAGAAGAGGGAGACCGAAAAAGAGGTGGGAGGACAACATTCGAGAATGGACTGGTTTGACACTGAGCAAAACAATCAGGGTTGCTGAGAACAGGGAAAGATGGGGTACGCTGTTTAAACGATCGTCTGTGGTGCCCCTACGACCTCCGAGTTACGGGATAGGATAGGATAGGATAGGATAGGGCCAATAAAACTGTCAGCGTGTGATTCTATGTTAGTGTGCAGTTTGCAAAAAAGTGATTTCCTCCACGGGTAACATCTAAACTGAACGTATACAGTATACGTATACTGAATGCATACTGCATGTTGGGACGTTTGACTGCAGATTGCAGATTCGCTTGAAGTATTTTGTAACGGCATCGACAGCGCATTCCCTTGCTGCTTAGCTATCGCCCCTCGATTACGTCACCCTGCATAGAGGAAACGTCCGCTGAGACTTGAAAAGAAGATATGGACTAGTCTTAGCTGTATGGGCTAAACGTGTGTAAGTAAAAACACTCTTCGACTGACTCCTTCACCGCTGTTAACAGTTGGAAATTTATAAACGCAGTAGATAGCCCAGCAAACTAATTTCTCATTTCTTACTTCAATGTAAATAAAGTGGTAATTTTTATTACTTGCATTTTGTGCCAGAAACTTTGCGGGAAGGTCTTCGTCTAATTAACATTCCCGTACAGAGAACCAAAATTCCCACGCTAAAAATAGTACAGACTTCAAGCAATGAAGAAGTATCTCTATACACACAATACTGGAATGTGGTGCATGAAGTAGCTCTATACAAATTGACCTAAGCAATAACATTTGTCAACGAAAAAAAAAATCGTTTTGTCCCAGACTTATTGTAGTTTTACCCCATGAATGGGAGCACATGTCTCAAGTTTCTCCATTCAAACAATACTGAAGCATCTCCGTTATGAAGGCTTCAAGCAATGCCCATGCTGTTTGCAACGGTGGTATAATCCTCGTTAAGCTGGACTTCCTTTCAAATGCTATTTGTCACGGAGACGCTGCATAATCCTGCGACCACACGCAATAACAACAAGGCAGGCATTATTCTACAAATGGCACACAATGCAAAAACCGGAAATGTGTGAACATAAAGAATGTTACACTTTTCTTAACTATCGCTGATGTTCTGTGTGGAATCGTTGGTCTCGTGTGGAATCACTGGATGCAAACCAAAGCGACTACTTTGTTAGTATTAATTTTATTTTATTTTCCTCCATACTTTAAGCCCTCATTTTCACTCCGTGTCCTTGTTCTTACACTACTTTAATCATAGTAATTAAAATTGACAACAAAGATGCACTGGAAGGTCAACATTTTAACGGCCACTGTCTCGATGAGTCAGAAAAGTAAATTAGCATTTGTGTCGGCCACCGTCAGCCGCTGACACAAAAATCCAGATAATGGGGATTGTGCTGCATCTCACAACAAACGAGCGGTCGTATTGTTGGCACTCGATCAACGACCTTGATAACCAAAATGCCCGCCTGATCTCCATTGATTGTTACGTCCACCCCTCCAATCCCCTTACTCCAACACACCCTCCTCCTCTCCCTCTTCCAACCTCTTTTCCACTTCACAACGTCATCCGTCACCTCTCACCCCTGCCGAGACCTTCTAAGCTGATTGAACCCAAAGGTCATACACAAATATTTAGTTCAGGAAGCGCAGATTTGCCACACACCGTTATTTCGTTTTGTTGAACATGAAGAGCTCAGGCAGTGGTTGGCCGTTAGCCTTTTCTCTCAATGAAGTGCGAGGTAGTATTTTTGCATTTGGTAATTAACGTCCCCGGACACATAAGCGTATAGGGGACAAGCGAGGTAGTGGACAAAGTGGCCCCTATAATAACCATACCAGACCATCCCAATCAGCAGAAAGAAACAATTGTAAGTGCTAACAGACAGACTCCCCCATATACACAAAACTAGTTATTCATTGCTTACAGGGTCTAGCGGACTGCAAAGAGCCGAATCAGGACCATAAAATCAAGACCACAACTTGGTTAAAAAGGACTCACTCCTGATCCGTATAAAAGATCTGCTGAAACAACCCTAGTGGTAACACTGAAGGCGTTCCACCAGCCGGTCACTTTACATTAAAGGCATCCCACCCAGGGGACGCTGAGGCTATACTCTAATTTATCGAACCCCCGTTTACAAAAACAAAATAGAATACAAACATCATTATAAAATATCAACAAAACACATACATAAAAAATGCCTACATTGCTAAATTAATAATATTATAGTAAGCCCTAGTGACCATTTGGCAGAAAGCGTGCAATAATCCCATGCTGACCCAACAGACCTCATCAAGAAAAAAGGTAGGTGACTGGTCTAGCGAAGAAGATATTGTAGTATATTGATAGAACAGAGTAGGAATGAGAAAGAACAAAGGTGAAAGACAGCGACAGTGGGAATTTAAAGCAATAAACTTCCAAAAAGTGGAGATACTATTTAAACAGAAATCCCCGGCGGGATACACTAAATAAACGACCTTGTGCAAAGTCTAGTTTGCCTGCCAGGGCCCAGTTCAATACGCATTGTAGAGTGTTTAAATTATGCAGTAAACCATCCAGTGAGACAAGACATGCACCCCCCCCCCCCCCTTTTCTCTCTCTCTCTCTCTCTCTCTCTCTCTCTCTCTCTCTCTCTCTCTCTCGGCATAAGATCTGAGAATATTGAAATTAACTGAAAATTTAGCGAGGGTCTGGGGGCCCCCAGTCGGGTCAAGGGGTGAAATCCCTTGTGGAGTGTCAGGGGACTTTGCCCCCTGAAGCTGAACGTTTTCCATATTTCTGAATGAAAAAGTATCACTCTCCTGATATCTGAGCTGTAATAAGAAGCACATTGTTTTTTTCTATCCTATCCTATCCTGTCCTGTCCCGTAACCAGGAGGTCGTAGGGGCAACACAGATGATCGTTTAACCAGCGTACTCTTATCTTTCTCTGTCCTCAGCAGCCCTGATGGCTTCGCTCAGTGTCAAACCATTCAATTCTCGAATGTTGTCCTCCCACCTCTTTTTCGGTCTCCCTCTTCTTCTACCTCCTTGCACTGTGCCTTGCAGAATAGTCTTTGCAAGGCCTGATGGTCTGGTGACGTGGCCATACCATCGGAGTTTCCGTGTGTTGTCCAATGGCTTGTGTGATGGTCTGTCGGACTTCGTCGTTGGTGATGTGCTGGGTATAGGAAATGCCCAGAAGTCTTCTGTAGCACCTCATCTCCATGTTTTGTATTCTTCGTTGGAGATCTGCTGTGAGGGTCCATGCTTCGCAAGCATATAGGAAGATGGAGATGACAAGGGAGCGCAGCAGTCTCACTTTGGAATGTAGACTGATGGTCCTGTCTTTCCAAATGGGCTTCAACCTTGTCAGGGCAGCAGTTGTTTGTGCGATCCTGGAGAGGACTTCCTGGCGCGACCCATTGTCTGATACATTGTCTAACCCTATTGTTTTGTCACCAATCACTTATAATCAGAGTCAAACACTGACACTGTGCAGATGGTTGTTTGTGTACCTTTCAACATAAGAAGATGGCATTATCTAATAGTTCATATAATTATAAAGAAATTTACTAAAATTAATAAGAACAAAATGCTGAAAATGTAGATGTTCTGAATTGCGGTCTCTTAACTCTATTAAACACTTGCTCATGAATGTATATGTAATAGAAAGAAAAGACTTGTGGTGCAAGGTTGGGTTGAAAAAGAAAGTGTCAGGGATTCCTCCACCCACTTCCGACTCCAACAGTTTTTGACACTTCCTTTCTTGTTGAAATCTCTCGCAAGATTATTGTAAGTCGGTTTCCATTGTAGGAACGGGATGTTGATGATGACACACGTAGGCACAAGAAGGCACACGTATACTGGAACAGGAATTCTCAAACGATTCGTTTAAAACGTCGACTTGCCTTGTGTAGATTAACGTCCCCGGACACGTTGCGGAGATTTAAAACGTCGAAGCAACACCGTTAGCTTATCGAATACTAAGAGCGCCGTTCTCGAGTGCCTTGATATTCTTAAAACCTCTGTTTCAGCAACCCCCTCCCCTACTCCACCCCTTCCCACTCACTCCAATTTTCTCACCGGTTCTGTGCGAATCTAAGAAATGACCCCCGGAACTTCAAAATTAACGGGGTTTTGTTAATTAACTTAGAAATCTCTCTCTCTCTCTCTCTCTCTCTCTCTCTCTCTCTCTCTCTTTCTCTCTCTCACATCTACGTCTAGGGCCAGATATACGCTGCATGGCCTCCCTAAACTGACACCAATGGCTACAGAACACGGCTTTTATCACACTGCCCACTTACAAATAAACCACTTTTCTTTAATGATACCGCAATTAATTTATGTGTAAAATCGTTCTTATAATTGTAGCGCCTTTCTCCGAATATTATTTACTTTCGACTCAGGCAACATCTCGAGGGTTTTCTCCGGGTACTCCGGTTAGCTCCTGTCATGAACTGGCTAGTTTTAACTCTGCCTATGACTATTCAGCCTTGTGTAGTCTTTGTAACATTAGAGAGAGGAGTGTATTACACAGCAGCAATTAAATTACACAGCAGACCACACACGGCGAGCGAGCCACCCACATCGCGGTGAGTCAGCACTTGAGCTTTGAATCGGACCGTTTTAACCAATCAGCAGCAGGCTAAGCGGTTGGAGCAGTTCTGACTGTGTCAAATCCTAACACAGTTTTAATCAGTCGTGTGTGAGACGAGGTAGAGTCAACATCTCCACAGCTAGAGAAATCTCTTCACTCATAGACCAGGAAGCAGGACTTAGGAATCTTAGAATTCTCTCAAGTCATCACGGGCCTGAACTTGTCAAACAGGTAAATGAACACCCTTCTGTTTCATCGTGATATATTTATATTATTGTTGAAATTATGTTTGTGGAATTTGCTATGCATAAATGTGAATTGTTAATCCGAATTTGCGTGACCATGTGGAAAAGCCGAACACGTGGCGAAACATGACCGGTTGCGCCGCCATGTTGTATGCTGTACGGAACCACTGTTGTTTAACTTATATGTATGTTTGCAGACCAGTGGCTGTACCACTGAAGTTTTATAATATTATTAATTCTGTCTGTGTATAATTAGCCACGATTGATATTTATGTATGTATAGGAATTTAGAGTGAGATTCCAGTGGACCCCGGAAGTAGCAGAATGTTCGTCGCTTATGTATAGAGATGTGGAGCTATCACTGAGGGCTACTTTGGCTTTCAGTGAGACGCTCTGCACAAACCGATTATTCAGGGTTGTGCTGAATTTCGTCTCTTATATTACAGACGAGCAGGCGAGCTATCCTGTGCACCCCACTCCACAGAAACGACGAGTTGGTTGAGGAACCTCTACCGCACAAGTCGGAAAGAGCTACCCGGAAAAACACCCTGTCAGACCCCACAGCGTGGCAAGGGAACCCAACTACACAACGACACAGGTGGACCAGAAGCTACCTCACAGAAGGACTTCGCACGCACCATCTAGCAGTTAAGTGTATTCAACGAAGGTGCACTTAAACTGATCGAAACAGGACCACAGTAGTCCAACTCTTCAGAAACTGTAAAACGGACCACAGTAGTCCAATCTACATAAACTCAAATAGCAAGTGCCCGAGGAAGATATAACAGCTGCCTAGACTATCAGCGATCGAACTATTAGCAGTAACTGAGACTTTTTAAGTTAGATTAGTACATAGAGAATCTTGTATAGAGTAGAAGAAATAAAGGTGTGATTTTAATTTGTTATCAAGTGGCTGGACTACATATGATTCATAGCCGTGTGAAAGCTAGTGTGACAGTAATCTTTTACCATTTTATCTATCTATCTCTGTACCCCAACCTTAACACAGAACGAGCTAAACAAATAAATTTATTAAAGTAATTCATAGGGTGACTTACTAGCAGTTCCCACCGAATAAACGTGAGGGTCCATAATTCCATTGTGGAGAGCCCATAAACCCCACGTGACACTTTAATTGGCGAGCCTAGCCAGGATCTGTGTATAATAGGAATTGGGTATAACCGGATCTAAGTACAATAAAATTAGATAACAGTAGAAGTAGAATAACTTAGAATAGTGTAAGGGTATAACACTGATCAGTTTTGGTGCACTACTCTTTACTTAAAAACTTTTTTGCTTCAATTCTTTTTGTGTCTGTATGTTGCATTGTTCTTTTGCAGGTTTTGCTTAAGTAGCTGTTGTATGCCATTTGACTCTTGTTTTATTCTATTATTGATTACGAATTTGATTGTCTTTGCATTGTTGTTATTGACTTGCAATATTGCTAGTGTTTTGGTATTCCACGTGATTCAGAGGTTGTTCATAGACACTTTTGACAATGTCGGACCCAGTGGCCTTGAGATTGCGTTTCAAGGAATTAGGGGAAGCTTTACACTTAGCAGGGGGAGACCTAATTGCGTATATCAATGCAGAGGTAGAGAAACAGGAGGCTAAGGCAGAGAGAGCAGCAGAGAGAGAGGCGAAGAAACTCGAAGCAGCAGAGAGAGCCGCAGAGAGAGAACAGAAAAAAGCAGAACTAGAAGCAGAGCAAAAGAAACTAGAATTAGAAGCAGCAAGAGAACAGAAGAAACTAGAATTAGAAGGAGAACAGAAGAAGGCAGCATTAGCAGCAGAGAGAGAAGCAGAAAGTAGGAGATGGGAGTATGAGAGGGCAGAAAAGGAAAAAGACAGACAGCATGAGTTAGAGCTAAGAAGATTGGGATCAGGAGCTTCAAGTTCTTCCTCAACCCCTCCCCACTCAGATCAGCTAGAGGTAGCAGCCAACCCTGTACAAGGAATGTCATTTCCACTGGGAACATTCAATGAGAGAGAGGAAGGTCTAGATCTCTATCTGACTAGGTTTGAGCATCTAGCAACAGAGTATAAACTAGATCCCACTCATTGGTCTTTCAAGCTTAGTCAAGGGCTTAGAGGAAAGGCTTATGACATCTACAGTAAGCTACCTACTGACAGAGTGACTGACTATCACAAAGTAAAAGAGGCACTCCTAACGGGATTCGAACTAACAGGAGAATGCTACCGGCAAAAGTTCCGCACCAATCGGAGAGTGAAAGGAGAGAGCTATGCGCAGTTCGCGGATAGGTTGTCCACAATGCTGGATAAGTGGATTAGCCAGTCAGCCACGGCTAAGACGTATGATGGACTGACAGAACTGTTAGTATGGGAACAGCTACGGGAAACCATGACCCCCGAGCTGAGAACCTTCTCAGTAGAGCAGGGCGCGGAAAGACTGGAAGATCTGGTCAAGGTCGCAGATAGGTACGTGGCCGCCCACGGAGAAGCCAAGAGCTTCAGGCGAGACCTAAAGCCTAACGGGAAAGAGGCACAGAAACGAAGCCCTAACCGGGAAGAGCGCACCGCGAATAAGCCGAATAACCCCAGACCTGGGCAAAATAAAGGACCCAACACGGAATTCGGGAAAAGAGGTCCCGCAGAACAGAGACGGTATTGTTCGTTCTGCAACAGAAACAATCACTCCACCGCAGAATGTTTCAAGTTGGCCGCACAACGTAGGGAAGAGCGCGAAAGCCGGCCAGCGCACAGAGTTCTAACTCAAAGCAGCGGTAACAAGCCACACACGATCGGAGATCACCCATCGGTGACAGACACGGTCAAGGTCAACGGAAAAGAAGCGAACTGTCTGTATGACACAGGTCTATCATACGACGCGATAGTCAGCGAATCTCTTGTATCGCGCGCGGACTTGACAGACAAGACAGTCGAACTACAAGGAGCAGACTTGACGAAACCGACGACTACTTGCCCAATAGCTTGGATAGAAGTAGAGAGTAGGTACGTCACAGGACGAATCCAAGCAGCTGTTTTACAGAAACCCCTGTATGATCTAGTGCTAGGTTGTAGGTATGTGTTCTTAGGCACGCCCCCCAAAACTGTAGAGATAGCTGCAGTGCAAATCAGGGCCCAAGCTAAAACCCAACCACCCCAGCCCGAGTTCGCTCCGAATCCAGGACTCGAAGAGATCAAAACAGCACAGAAAGAAGACACCTCGATAGCGAAGTGCTTCCAGAAGCTACCCAAGGCGCACACACCCCCGCACAAGGGAGACTTCTACATGGAAGAGGGAGTTCTACATCGACAAGGAGATGGAGATCACACCCAACTAGTACTACCAGCCACCCTTCGAGCCCAAGTACTAGAACTAGGCCACAGCATGCCACTCAGCGGACACATGGGAATTGGAGCCACAGTGCAGAGAATCAGCGCACACTACTATTGGCCAGGAATCACGGAGGATGTCAAGCGCTGCGTGAAATCTTCCCACCAATGTCAACGATATTCCCCGCGACATCACACCGTACCTGTTACCTTAGGACCATCAGTAGTAGTCGGCGTGCCATTCCAGCAAGTCTCAGTAGACATAGTAGGACCACTGCCCATGACCAAGAAGCGGAACAGATTTCTACTCACACTCGTCGACGCATGTACGATGTGGTGCGAAGCAGTCCCGTTGCCAGCGATCGACACCAAGAAGATTGCAGATGCACTCATCGCCATCTTTACCAGAGTCGGATTCCCGAACAGCATTAGAACGGACAACGGATCTCAGTTCACCGGCCGCCTGATGCAAGACGTGTTCGAGTTGATACAAGTTCATCACATTCGCACACCACCATACCACCCAGCCAGCAACGGACAAGTAGAAAGACTGAATGGAACCCTTCTCACCATACTCAGGAAAGTCGCCGACGACAATCCAGAAGCGTGGGACACCTACGTGAATGCGGCACTGTTCGCATATAGAGAAACGCCCCATGCAGCCACAGGCTACACCCTGTCAACATTGCTATTCGGCAGACCTCTAGCAGGACCGCTAGAAGCCCTACGCAGAAGTTGGACGGAAGCCAAGATAGACGACACACCAAGAGGTGCCACCAAGTACGTCGCAGACCTGCAGGAAACCCTCAAAGCAACGTGGAAGAAAGCTGGTGAAGCACTGAAGAAGGCAAGAGCCCGTCAGGCGAAGTACTACAACCGCCACGCGAAGGACAGAGAACTGCAAGTCGGCGATCAAGTGCTACTCTTACTTCCAAGTGGAACCAACAAGCTGGACATCGCTTGGAGAGGACCATACCGGGTGACTGCCAAGAAATCCAAGACAGTCTACCAAGTAGAGGTGAACGGGAGAGCCCGATACCACCACATCAATCTCCTTAAGAAGTACACGGACCGACCAGCGACCCCCAGCACTCACAACTTGCTAGCCATCGCCATCGCGGAAGAAGGAGAAAGCATGGAGACCAATGCAGTAGAGTATCCCCTGCACTCCAAAGAAACCTACAAAGACGTGATACTCAACGGAGACCTAGCCGCTAAACAGCAACAGCAAGTACGACAGGTCATTCGACAACATCAGACTGTGCTAACAGACCGACCAGGGAGGACAGACCTCGTCGAAGTAACCTTAACGGTGACCGACCCAACACCCGTCCGCCAGAAGCTCTACCCGATGCCACTGTCACAGCAGCGAGCCATCAAGGAAGAGATAGACACCTTACTGGCAGCCGGAATCATCTCAGAGTCTACTTCACCCTACAGCGCAGGCACGGTATTGTTGCGAAAACCCAACGGAGAGCATCGACTGTGCATCGACTTCAGACTCCTGAATGCGGTAACGCAGTTCCAGCCAGAGCCACTCCCGGACCAGACAGACCTATTTGCCAAGCTACAGCGAGCGAAGTACTTCTCACGTATCGACCTCAGCAAAGGATACTACCAGATACCAGTGCAACCGCAAGTCCGAAAGTACCTAGCGTTTAGCACGATGGAAGGACACTTCGAGTTCAATGTACTTCCATTCGGACTCCACAACGCACCCAGCATCTTCAGCGCCATGATGCGAAAACTCCTGGCACCCCTGAGCAGCGAGCACCTACACTCGTTTATGGACGACATCCTCATCGCTACGCCTATGTGGGAGGAACATGTCACGCTCCTACAACAACTACTCGCCCGCCTCAGAGACACGGGATTGACGGCAAGACCCACCAAATGTCAGATTGGATTCACAGAACTAGAATTTCTGGGACACACCATACGTCAAGGAAGCCTGCGACCGGTAGAAAAGACAGTGAAACGCCTACTCGACGCTCCTAGGCCCAAGACCAAAAAGGAAGTACAGTCGTTTCTAGGACTCTGCGGCTTCTACCAGAAGTTCATCCCCAACTACAACAGCATCGCCGTACCACTGACAAATGGAACCCGGAAAATCGCCCTGGACAAAGTCGTATGGACAGCGGAATGTGAGACGGCATTCCAAACACTCAAGGACAGAATGACATCGGCGCCAGTACTCCACCTACCCGATTTGACTCAGCCATTCGTTCTTCGCACCGACGCAAGCGACTTAGGCCTCGGAGCAGTACTGCTACAGCGCGACCCCAAGAATGCAGAGACGCTATTCCCTGTCGCCTACGCCAGCAGAAAATTGAGACCCGCCGAGACCCACTACGCCACGTCGGAGAAAGAATGCCTTGGACTAGTCTGGGCCATACAGAAATTCCAACTCTACCTGTGTCACGTGGGGTTTATGGGCTCTGCACAATGGAATTATGGACCCTCACGTTTATTCGGTGGGAACTGCTAGTAAGTCACCCTATGAATTACTTTAATAAATTTATTTGTTTAGCTCGTTCTGTGTTAAGGTTGGGGTACAGAAATAGATAGAACAATGGTAAGAGATTACTGTCACACTAGCTTTCACACGGCTATGAATCATATGTAGTCCAGCCACTTGATAACAGTTAAAATCACACATTTATTTCTTCTACTCTATACAAGATTCTCTAAGTACTAATCTAACTTAAAAAGTCTCAGTCACTGCTAATAGTTCGATCGCTGATAGTCTAGGCAGCTGTTATATCTTCCTCGGGCACTTTGCTATAATATTTCATGTAGATTTGGACTCCTGTGGTCCGTTTTACAGTTTCTGAAGAGTTGGACTACAGTGGTCCTGTTATGATCAGGTTAAGTGCACCTTGGCGTGTTCACTTAACTGCTAGATGGAGCGTGCGAAGTCCTTCTGTGAGGTAGCTTCTGGTCCACCTGGGTAGTTGTGTAGTTGGGTTCCCTTGCCACGCTGTGGGGTCTTGTAGGGGGTTTTTCAAGGTAGCTCTGTCCGGCTTGTGCGGCAGAGTCTCCTCAACCAACTAGTCGTTTCTGTGGAGTGGGGTGCACAGGATAGCTCGGGATAGCTCGGGATAGCTCGCCTGCTCGTCTGTTTGACAAGTTCAGGCCCGTGATGACTTGATAGAATTCTAAGACTTCAACGTCCTGCTTCCTGGTCTATGAGTGTAGAGATTTCTCTAGCTGTGGAGATGTTGACTCTACCTCGTCTCACACACGACTGATTCAAACTGTGTTAGGCTCTGACACAGTCAAAACTGCTCTACCCACTGAGCCTGCTTCTGATTGGTTAAAACGGTCCGATTCAAAGCTCAAGTGCTGAGTCACTGTGATGTGGGTCGGGCTCGCGGTGTGTGGTATGCTGTGTAATTTAATTGCTGCTGTGTAATAGTCTAACTTCTCTACTGTTACAAAGACTACACATGGCTAAATAGTCACTGGGCAGAGGTAAAACTAGCCAATTCATGACAACCTGTATGGGACCCACTTCATAGTTCAGGTGGACCACCAACCACTATCGTTCCTGGCAGCCTCCAAGTCTTTGAACTCTCGCCTGATGCGATGGGCACTCACCCTTCAGGCATACTCATTCCAAATCGAGTACATCCCCGGCAAAGAGAACCACGGAGCCGACTACCTCAGTCGCCATCTCGTGGAGGACACAGCAGCTGTCGCCCACCCAACACAACTAAGGGCCACCGCACCAGAATTCGTCCCCGCCCAGTAATACCCTGTCACTAGTGTCCATAGCTACCTGGCACAGCATTGCAGCTCAGGTAGAGCAACTTAATTAGTTTGTAAATAGGACCCTAGGATAGTGCAGTGTTAAACTAGGCTCTGTAGTAGAAAAAGGTCGAATCCAGTAGTCATCGCCTTTTTTCAGTTGAGGGAGCCTGTCATGAACTGGCTAGTTTTAACTCTGCCTATGACTATTCAGCCTTGTGTAGTCTTTGTAACATTAGAGAGAGGAGTGTATTACACAGCAGCAATTAAATTACACAGCAGACCACACACGGCGAGCGAGCCACCCACATCGCGGTGAGTCAGCACTTGAGCTTTGAATCGGACCGTTTTAACCAATCAGCAGCAGGCTAAGCGGTTGGAGCAGTTCTGACTGTGTCAAATCCTAACACAGTTTTAATCAGTCGTGTGTGAGACGAGGTAGAGTCAACATCTCCACAGCTAGAGAAATCTCTTCACTCATAGACCAGGAAGCAGGACTTAGGAATCTTAGAATTCTCTCAAGTCATCACGGGCCTGAACTTGTCAAACAGGTAAATGAACACCCTTCTGTTTCAACGTGATATATTTATATTATTGTTGAAATTATGTTTGTGGAATTTGCTATGCATAAATGTGAATTGTTAATCCGAATTTGCGTGACCATGTGGAAAAGCCGAACACGTGGCGAAACATGACCGGTTGCGCCGCCATGTTGTATGCTGTACGGAACCACTGTTGTTTAACTTATATGTATGTTTGCAGACCAGTGGCTGTACCACTGAAGGTTTATAATATTATTAATTCTGTATGTGTATAGTTAGCCACGATTGATATTTATGTATGTATAGGAATTTAGAGTGAGATTCCAGTGGACCCCGGAAGTAGCAGAATGTTCGTCGCTTATGTATAGAGATGTGGAGCTATCACTGAGGGCTACTTTGGCTTTCAGTGAGACGCTCTGCACAAACCGATTATTCAGGGTTGTGCAGAATTTCGTCTCTTATATTACAGACGAGCAGGCGAGCTATCCTGTGCACCCCACTCCACAGAAACGACGAGTTGGTTGAGGAACCTCTACCGCACAAGTCGGAAAGAGCTACCCGGAAAAACACCCTGTCAGACCCCACAGCGTGGCAAGGGAACCCAACTACACAACGACACAGGTGGACCAGAAGCTACCTCACAGAAGGACTTCGCACGCACCATCTAGCAGTTAAGTGTATTCAACGAAGGTGCACTTAAACTGATCGAAACAGGACCACAGTAGTCCAACTCTTCAGAAACTGTAAAACGGACCACAGTAGTCCAATCTACATAAACTCAAATAGCAAGTGCCCGAGGAAGATATAACAGCTGCCTAGACTATCAGCGATCGAACTATTAGCAGTAACTGAGACTTTTTAAGTTAGATTAGTACTTAGAGAATCTTGTATAGAGTAGAAGAAATAAAGGTGTGATTTTAACTGTTATCAAGTGGCTGGACTACATATGATTCATAGCCGTGTGAAAGCTAGTGTGACAGTAATCTTTTACCATTTTATCTATCTATTTCTGTACCCCAACCTTAACACAGAACGAGCTAAACAAATAAATTTATTAAAGTAATTCATAGGGTGACTTACTAGCAGTTCCCACCGAATAAACGTGAGGGTCCATAATTCCATTGTGCAGAGCCCATAAACCCCACGTGACAGCTCCCCCAAGCAAAAATTTCAAAAATCACAAAAAATGTTAGGTAGACTGGGTTTGGGCACTCCACAGGCTGCGACTACGCCTTTTCTAGGGGAGGCGGCCCAGAGTTTCCCAATAAAAAGGGATAATAAACTGCAACCAAAAAACAAAAACAAAAACCAATGCAACAACAACAATAATAATAACAATAATAATAATAATATATATGTAGCTGAGCGGAGCATTTGACTCCTATCTCTTGGCCACCACCTTGATAACACGGCTCAACCCGAGCTGTAATTTTCATTTTATCCCTCAAAAGAGGGACATACAAATATTTGCCCTGCAAGGCGGGGAAGCATGGTTGGTAGTAAACCGGGTTGCCGGCTACTAGTGCCACGACACATCGCTGCAAAGTCGCTGCCACCAACTTGCATAAAATGCCTGCCGACAATGTCGTCCCGCTCACCACCAAAAGCAGAAGGCGAATGGTCAGCCGGGGAGAACAAATGTCATGTCGCCTTGTGCTGCATAATCCAATGGCATCCCCAAAAGGATTCTGCACAGCAGGAGCCACCAAAGGTTAGTCTAACCCAGAAATTCAAGGTAGATAACTTCTCTCCAAAGCCTCAACCAGTTGCCTCCCTCTCCGCTACATATAGTTCACTATTTAATAAAGCTGAACTCCAGTACTGACATAGTTCACAATTTCATAAGGATGACCTCCATGCGCATGACAAACAGCCTCACAGATGCACGCATTTTAACGTCATGCACCAAGGCATAACTGCAGCATAATGAAAATGAAAAAAACAAAAACGCACACAATGAACTAAAATTATTAAGTGCATAAACATTAACAAATAAACACATGCACTCATACAAACAACCTGTCTTTCCCTCTCTATTTCTCACTCTCTCTCTCTCTTTTAAAGTAACTAAATTAAATAACATTGTTAATAATAAAATAACATACATACACACACACACACACACACAAACACACTGATCCTAGAACATAAACTGCATAAAACATGATCGTTTTGAGGCACAGTGCAAAGAGGTAGAAGAAGAGGGAGACCGAAAAAGAGGTGGGAGGACAACATTTGAGAATGGACTGGTTTGACACTGAGCGAAACAATCAGGGTTGTTGAGGACAGGGAAAGATGGAGTACGCTGGTTAAACGATCATCTGTGGTGCCCCTACGACCTCTGAGTTATGGGATAGGATAGGTACAGAGAAGCCAAAACATCAAACACAACATTCAAGCATTATCGACTGAACATCGAGGTTTAACGTCTACACCCACGCCACCATTGGCGATATGGCAGACAGGAATAACTATCACAGGGAACAAGGTGCAAGGACCTAAATCAACACTGAACCACCAGAGCAATCATACTGCTAAAACGGACGGTGAAAATGGCCACATTTTATATCGCCCACTACGGGATTCGAACCTGGGTCAACGGTGTGCCAGGCCAACGCTCTACCACTGAGCTCGGCGGTGGGTGATCAGTGTGCCAGGCCAACGCTCTACCAACTGAGCTATGGTGGTGGGTCATCGGTGTGCCAAGCCAACGCTCTATCACTGAGCTACAGCGGTGGGACAAAGCATTATCATTACTTAATATTGTAGGCACAGGCACACTTGCATGAACATCACCAACAAATCTCTAGTTCACACGCACACACTCATACCGACACACCCACACTCTCACCAACATACACACCCACACTAACACACAACCACACAAACACACACGTCACAGACATGTTTCTTTGACCTTGTGTGTCAAAGCATTGCAATGTTGTAGCCCTAAGTATGGGGATGCCAAGAAAGCACAGGAAGATCAGACAGTCCATCGCGCTGCAAACACTGATGTTTGCACAACCCAGCTGTGAGGATTCGAACCAGCATCAGACGACAAACAGAATCATTGAGAATGTGCCAACGCAGCAGTAAAAATTGAGGCCCTGTAGCCAAGTGGGAGGAGTAATAGTGAGACAGTGATGGCCTGGTCCTAGTTCCTGAACTAATTCTGTAATGCTCAAATGTTGCTTGTGTTATCACCATCATCATCATCATCATCATCATCATCATCATCATTTTTATTATTATCATCACGCATCATCATCATCATGTTCATCATCATCACCTTCATCATCATCATCATCATCATCATCATCATCATCATTTTTATTATTATCATCACGCATCATCATCATCATGTTCATCATCATCACCTTCATCATCATCATCATCATCATCATCATCATCATCATCATCATCATCATCATCAATGTGTAGTTTGAACTTTATTAACTATATTAACACACACCAGTGCAGAGCAACATATGAATGAGCACACACAGATATACACACGCATGACCACACAAGCGCAGCACACATAGGCATAAATAATGTAAAACAAGGGATGGCCCGTAGTGCTAGAGCAGAGAGCTTATGTCTAAGTTTCCAGTGCAAAGGGTTTAACTAAATATTTAACTTCTAACGGTATGAGGCTTATCACTTCACTGAGGGATTTGGGGGGTGGATTGTGGGGTGAGTAATAGGGGTGGGTTGTGGTGGGTCCGGTGTGGAGTACTCTGGTTTCCTTCCTCTCTTACTTAGGAACTGGTTATCATTCAGTCAATAACATTTAAAAAATGAAACAAAACCAGCCAACCAAACAAAAACATTAAATTCTTTACATCTTCCAACAGCAATCACCCTACCATTACATCACATGTTTGACGAATGTGGGGTTTTGTGTAAATAATGTGAGTGTGTACCTTGGTTACAGATCGCCACCCATGAATGAGTAAGGTGAATATTTACAGCATCCAATATTACTATTAATAATAGTAGTAATAGAGTATAGTTGTTAAAGAAGTAGTAGTTAGAGTAGTATTATAGTAGTTTGAGAGTGGAAAAAACATTAATAATATAATAATAATAATAATAATAATAATAATAATAATAATAATAATAATAATAATAATAATATAATAATAATAATATTAATAACAATGACAAACAGAATATAAACAGCTGTGACTTTGACATTCACTAGTGGACATTCACCATGCCATCCCCCTATCTTTTGTTCATGTTACATCACAAATGGGCAGCTTTTACCTCAATGGCCTAGGTTACAATTCTTGGTATCCACTGGACACAGACACCAGCAGCTGTCTGAGTCATCACAAACTTTCAACCATGCCAAAATAACTTTTTACTGTTTTATTGAACCTGCATTTGTTTTTACTTTTTAACACTAGTAATTTTAGGCCTACTAGAATGAAATCTTTAAAGGCTGCTTATTTTTAATTAGTGTGTCATAAATGAAATTTTATCTGAATCAAATTTTTTCCTAAGTCTAAGCTTATATATTTAACTGTTTACATTTCATTATTCAATTTTAATCATGCCTTAATGTGGTTGCATGCCATATAACATTGTACATATTTTATTGCTGCAATAATTTTATTTCTTAAAAGTTTGATTGCTGTAGTGTCTGAGAATGTTTCTGTGAATGATTGTGGATGTTATATCTGATGTTTTATACATTGACTACAATATTGTCCTTGTCATATTTCATGTTCATGTTATGATGCCCACATGTCAAATTTCCTTTGTGACATTAATCGTCTTTATCCTGTATCCGTTAGATGTTACAATTTGAACTGAATGGTGGAAACCACAATAAAAGAAAATTAATAATAACACATTAAATTTCAATAAACCAAAAGCATGAAAGCAAACCTATGAAATATATGACAGAGTTTAATTCCTACAGAATATAGGAGTTGATGTACCTACCATTTCACTATAAGTTTCTGGAATTATAATTGATCAGATCTATTATACTATAGTTAAGAGATTACACGCTGCAACATTACAAGAAAACATCTGAGTTACAATTCATGAATTATGTATTATGGTTAATCTTCACCTTGTCTCTAGATAAGGAAATATGTAGCAACTGGTGTTCAAAATAAACACCTAAACGTCGGGACTTGCGAAATAAGGCTATAGATACCATTGCAACTTTCAAAGGCTAAAAATAAATAATCGTCTGCTCAAGGGCTGTCTAGTACCACTGCATTAAACCAAAACAACCCAACCCAGATTCATTTCCAAAGTCAAAGACAAAAAAGCAACATAACAACATAATAATAATAACTATATGATCTTACTCACCGACAGGTTTCTCTTTGAGGCGACGCGATTCTGTGGGCTCTGGCACTGTTTCTGATTTGTGTACTATCCCAAAAAAATACACAGCAGAATATGCGAACTCACGCCACGCGAGACCAAGGGAAGCAAACTTGCCTTTATAATGCTTAAACCGAAAGTTGATTGTTTATGTTTCATAATGTTTACATACCCCCATTATTTTATCTATGTCTTGAAATTAATTAATTTCCTTCCAACATCCAACCCTGTAACATTCTATACCATCTTCCTGTCATTACCAACCTCATATTCTTTAGCAGATTTCATAAAGGGAGTTAATTTATTAATATTCTGGATTACTTCCCTTAAAATTAATTCCCTTTTGTTAAACTTCCGGTATTTTATTGTCGCCAAGAAAGCTTGTCAAAATTATCTCTGGAAGGTAAAAGAATAATCACAGACTTATATGTGTATACTGCTTGATCTAATGTTTATGCTAAAAAGTAAGAATTGTGCTTATATACGTTCCGTATACAGTATTTGTAGTAGTTCATTGTTGTGCCGGTAGTTTAAATGGAGACATGAACTGATGAACTCATGAAGTCAATGATTTTTCATCATTCATGATTATCATGAAAAACAAATCAATGTCCATACATAGAATATAATTTCCTGTGATAGATAATGCGTATTCTTTTAAGCACAACACTCATCATCATCATCATCATCATCATCATCATCATCATCATCATCATCATCATCATCATCATCATCAATCATCATCATCCTCGAATTTGTTCGTCTTTTGAGTTAGCGTATACATTGTCCATTGGAGGGGCCGTAGTATTTTTTGGATTGACTTCACTTGACGTCTTGAGGGCGAGTTATACCCCAATACGCTTAGGTGTCGGGGGACGCTAATACAACTCAGGGCGAGTTAAAATGATTACGCAATCCACCCACCATCGCTTTCAGACTAATTTGTGAGCTTAATTGAGCAATTGAGATAATTACTGGAGGATATGTTGTTTGCATTGTCATAGTTTAGCTATGTCAGAGGAAGGCATGGCAGAGAATGCTGCTGATGGGGATGTTGATGACAGGCTGTCAAGAATGGATGCAGCTGGAAGCTTCATCTCAGAGCCTGAATCAGGGGGAGAGCATGAGGCGCTGGGAGAGGATGCGGAAGAGCTTGTTGTGGAGGACCCTACTCTGCTGGTAAGTCTGATTCCTTGGCATTGTCTGTATTTAACAATTTGCCATAAGATTTCCATACAACACCCACATACATGCCACACATGTAACTCGCACCCACATAACATTCACACACACCTACATAACATTCACACCCACCCACATAACATTCACACACACCTACATAACATTCACATCCACCCACATAACATTCACACACACCCACATAACATTCACACACACCTACATAACATTCACACACACCTACATAACATTCACACACACCTACATAACATTCACACACACCTACATAACATTCACACCCACCCACATAACATTCACACACACCTACATAACATTCACACACACCCACATAACATTCACATCCACCCACATAACATTCACACACACCCACATAACATTCACACACACCCACATAACATTCACACACACCTACATAACATTCACACACACCCACATAACATTCACACACACCTACATAACATTCACATCCACCCACATAACATTCACACACACCCACATAACATTCACACACACCCACATAACATTCACACACACCCACATAACATTCACACACACCTACATAACATTCACACCAACCCACATAACATTCACACACACCTACATAACATTCACACCAACCCACATAACATTCACACACACCTACATAACATTCACACCCACCCACATAACATTCACACACACCCACACATCACATCCACACACAGAGATAATGCTCATGTGCAGTCACATAAATCATCAGTGACACTAATTATTTTTTATTTATTAGTTAAAAACACTCATACAGTGCCATCGTAAGACTTCATATAAATTACAAACTATGCTTTGATAATAATAATAAGAAGAAGAAGAAGAAGAAGAAGAAGAAGAAGAGGAAGAAGAAGAAGAAGAAAACTTACAACGCACATGTCACGTCCCAACTGCCTCAACAGAGGTTCGACATGTGTAACTTCCACACGAGAAAAAAACCCAACACCTAAATAAACTCTAAAAGACAAAACCAGAAGTAACAAGACAATTTCTTTATTTCACTCACTCATTCGCACTAAAAATTAACTCCCTTAATCCCACTTCCCAACCAGCCAACCCTCAATCCCACTAATATAACCCCAAACTAATACATAAACATTTCGCTCAAAATAATAATAACTAAATCAAAATGGAAAATGACTAACTACAAAATGTACAAGAGATTTATAATAATTATGGCTGAAACAGCTTACTGACAACAAGGTAAATATACAGTAAGCAACTGCTTTAAATCTTTATAAATATTCAAACTTTGTTCCACTTAAATTTCAAATAGATACAACAAGTCTTTTATATTATATAAAATGAATAAGAAAATTTATCCTTTAAGCAAAATAGAATTTGTAAGAAATTAATCTAAATTATTAATTAATTAATGTCTGGCGAAATAATTCCCCCAGACAAAACTATACAATCACAGGGTTACTTAATCTAGTAGGTAATATTACACAACAACGTTTATCAGTCAATTCAGATTAAATATATTTCAATGTGCTGTAATTTATAATTTATCACATGTAAAACAATTATCGTTCCTCACAACAGATTATCATTGGTTATAGTTATTTGTTGTGTATGGTGGAGTGTGCGTGTGTGTGCTTTATAAACGAAATAAAGTTCCTTGGGCGAATACCACAACCTTCGCAACCGAGGTTGACACACGGGAAACACGGCGTAATAGGCCGAGGCACACAAGCTTCACACCAGCAAGGTTTCAGCACACCATCAATGATCTGCTCTAGGGTTTTGGTTTTTGAACTTGTTGGTACATCTACAACAATACATACAAAATACGCAACCATTAATAATTATATTACAAAATACTGCACAAGCATCCCGCTATCGGAATGGTTGTCTCCCTTTCAACATCCTTACTCATCCTCCCTGTCATTACTTCTGTCATCACGTATATACATTCACAATCACCTCCTTTCTGTCATCTCTTCGCTACATAACAGCGAATTCTTTTATATCAATTTATAATTATTTAATTTATGATACATTTTAGAAAATTCTCTCTCTCTCTATTGCTAGGTATTTATGCAGCAAACAGTATGAAACATAAAATAGAATTAAGAAAACGTAATTAACTAACCATTCACACTGCATGCATAACCCAAACCCCCGAACGCTATGGCCAACTGAGAAATTGAGGTAAATAACTTACGGCTACCAGTGGATTCTCCGGCCTGTTGACAAAGACACACAATGACTGGACAAACACACAGGCACAGAAGGTTAGGCAAGGTGATAATACAGGCATAAGAAGTCCTAGACGGAGTCACAGGTCACCCGACGTTATACGTAGATAACTCAGATTTCACCGAGAATACACAGTAGGTATTCTAAACAGCTTAGAAAAGTTCCAGTTAAACAAACACTTCCAAAGTGTTCCCAAAACAGTCCTCCTCTTCCGACAATAGGCTCTTTTTCGTTGACGGTCTGATCTGTACGACCCACAGACAAAGTCACTAACTGGCACCTTGACCCAACTTGGATCTGTTGGTTCTGGCTACAAAAGCTATATGAAAAATGTTATTGCTCCTCACAAAATATACAGTGCAAGGGGTTTTATACGATTAGCTAAGAATCTTCTAGAATATACTCGTTTTAATCATAATTCATTCCCTACACCGTTCGCGATTAGAGCACGCATTTCACACATAGAATATCGCATGGCAGCAATTAATCTTCTCAATAACAAAATAGCCAACTATGCTGTTTTCTAACATAGTGCGTTCCGCACGGGCGCAAATCATTCGCTACTTTTATTAATTATAAACTCAATTAATTTATTCTGATTCTCTCCCCTTGACTACCGTAACTTTTAACCTCTATGTACAGGCTGATGATTAAACTATATACATAGGCGCGCGACTGCGAACTGCGTAGCGTGACAGCACAATATATTTCACCACAAGGCGACTCAAGGATGAAAACAGTGAAGAAGGAAATGCAAGACGAGAAAGAAAAAAAAAACGCAAATAAATCTACAACTAAAATAATCTCTCTCTCTCACTCTCTCTCTCTCTCTCTCTCTCTCTCTCTCTCTCTCTTATTTTTTTTAATTTTTATCTCTCTCTCTCTCTCTCTCTCTCTCTCTCTCTCTCTTTCTCTCTCTCTCTCTCTCTCTCTCTTTCTCTCTCTCTTTCTCTTTCTCTTTCTCTATCTTCTCTGATTCCCAAACAGACCATGGCATAAATTTATATGTGCTCCCAGAGACATTGTCATAATGATAGTATACCGTTGTGCATTGATGTAACTGGACTTATGAACAAGGTTTCAATTTGTTTTTTCTTTTACTTTCAGTTTCCTCTCTCATCATCATTATTGGTATTATTATATCTAGGAATAAACATGCAGTGTTTGTGTTGGTTCATTTTTCATTAAAGTCATCATAATCATCATCATCATCATCATCATTATCATCATCATCACCATTATCATCATCATCATCATCATCAGTGATTGAACATTATTACTTTCATTGTAATTGTTTTTGTTTTGCATGGACGAAGGTTACTTTTGCAATGTAATTTTTGTTGACAAATACAATATCTTATGTCTTATTACTTACTATTAATTATTATATTAAATAATTCTTTATTTTATTTTATTTTGCAGGATCTTGATTTGACTCACTGTCGGATAGCAAAAATACAGAACTTGGAGGTTATGACGAGAGTTGAGGTAAGATTTTAGTACTCACTTATGCTCTTATTAGCTATTAGCTACATTGCAAATTTTATTGGTTTAAACATACATTTATTCAACAAACCAGATATTAATACAAGGTAAAACATCAGGGCACACAAAAGCACAAGACTTAAATTAGGCTACCCAAATAATAAATACTATCAAAAATATTACTGGCTGATGACAGGAAACAACAACAAAACATATACAAGAGGAAAAAAAAGAAATAAATAAAAATTTTAATTAAAAACAAAATACCAAGAGAAGGGGAAACAAAATACTTGTGAAAAGAAGCTAAAAGATATGTGTGTTGAGGATCAAAGAAAGAAAGCGAAGTATGTGGAAAGTGGTTAAAAATAAAATGTGAAAATAAAATATGATGCAATTGAGCATTCCCAAAGAGTAAGGTATTAACTTCCCTGAGGATGGGATCAAGAAGACCAATCATTTGAATACGGGCATCGTCAAACATTTTATAAAAAAGCAGGAAGTGTTCATGCATTTCAGCCAGGTGCCCGCAACAGCAAACAGGGTCGTCTATCAAAATAATGGTGACAATACTTACAGGCCTGTCAACTTGTACGGATTACCTGTACTCCTGTATGGCTAAATCACCTTTTTAAGGCTATAGGGCCGTACACAAATTTTGTACGGGTAAATGCAATTTGTACGGATAGTTTGCAAAATATAGTTTTAAAAGGATAAGTAACTCGTTTTCATTGCAACGAGCTTACTTGTGGTGAAGCAGACGACACATATTTATTAACTTCCTGTTTCGAGTGTAGTTCCGCACACACATTCGCGGCAAATAAAGCTTTGCGCATGTGCTGACTAGTTTACTTCCTGAAGATGCTATTGCAAATGAACAAGCATGGAGAGAAAGCGCACAGCCTGCTGCAAAACGGGCTTGAATGAAAGTCAGTCGGGGCATACATTTGAAAGAATGGGAAAGCCCGAACTTTCAGAAATGAGAGTATGCAGGATTAATAAAAGCATCACCGGATGGACAAGAATTTTCCTAGCAAAAAGGAAGACCTTGACTATACACATGTAGTCAAGCTGGCTGAGAGGTTTGTCGACACCATTAACACTGAAGACCTAAAATAGGAGTGGGAGGAGTATTAGCTTCTTCCAGATGAAGCTGTTGCAAAGTCTGAGAAGATTGATGTATTCTTCGGAAATATCTTTGAGCTGAAGACACCAACTGGGCAGCTTCGATTCCCCTTGCTCAAAAAAGTGTTCACAGCATTGTTGTGCTTGCCTCACAGCAATGCTGACAGTGAGAGAACATTGTCCTACCTTAGGCAGCTTCACACGGAATATAGGAAGAGCATGGTGACAGGGACCTTGACAGCTTTTCTCCAAGTGAGAATAAACTGTCCAGATAAGTGCTTTCAAGTGAAGCCTTCCAAACAAATGGTGGAAAATGCGAAAACTGCCAAAAATGAACTACAACAAAGCACACTGTTAGCTTGCCTGAAATGACATACTTGATCTTCACGCATGAACAAAGTACAGGTTTACATCATTTTGTACAGGTTAATGCAGTTTATAGTACAGGTGTTGCACACTGGAGGTTGACAGGCTAACTATCTTTGAGCTGGTAATAAGCTGTGCGACTCAAGAAACACAACATTTCAAATTTGTCTTCTGTTTTGTGTAATGTGGTTTGGTCTGTTGCAGACGATATGCTTGCGGAACAACCTGGTTAAGAAAATTGAAGGGCTGACAACCCTGGAGAACCTGACCGAGCTGGATCTCTATGATAACCAGATTACCAAGATGGAAGGGCTGGAGGCACTAGTCAACCTTGAGTCAGTTGTTTTTCACATTTATCCACGGAAATGTACAGTAGAAATATTCGTAGTAGATTCAGTCTAAAGTCAAGAGGATAGGCAAACAAGCAATAAATTCTAGCATTGTACATCAAATATCACAACATGCATTCATCTTACCAGGAATAGTTACATGCAATGCAAGCTACAAAAACAGAAAAGGACAAAGATTAATACTACAATATGCACAATTGTCAATATTATCAGCAAAAAGTTTTTTTCAACAAATGAGAGAAAAGTACTGCTCTTCTTAATATTTTATTGCTTCAAAAATATTTTGTGTTCACTGAATCAGTTGTTCATTGATTCATTGATTTGTTTGATGGTGATGTTTCTCTCTAATTAGGACTGCAAGGATTAGTGGTGCTCAACCTTTTCAACCTCCTTGTAAGCTGTCCACTAATAGATGTGCATTCTATTTCAACACTCTTACACGGTGTTAAAACCATGATTCATCGTTGGTTCTTCCACCACAAACCCATAGAAAAGAATTTCAGCTACCAATTGTGGATAACTGTGCAGAAGTCCATAAGATTCCATGGCACAGACTTTAAAGATCCTGACACTCGTGTCTTAGAAGGTTGAGTGCCAGCTACATCAATACACCTAGCATGCACTAGGTCCCTCTCTTCCCTTACCCCACATCACCCAGGATTGTGCTCAGTTGTCTGAGGTTTCAGACAATGTGCCAATAACAGCAAGTGGGCGCCGTAGTTCGTTTGAATTAGATTCTGTAACTGCCAGGACCATCAGCAGCCCTTGAGCTGAAAAAGTGCTATATTTTAATTTTTAAAAAAAATAAAAATTATGCGCTTTGTTGTTTAGGCAGCTGGATCTATCGTTCAACAGAATGAAGAAGATTGAGGGTCTGCAGACACTGACCAAGCTGAAAAATAAATAATTATGCGCTTTGTTGTTCAGACAGCTGGATCTGTCGTTCAACAGCATGAAGAAGATTGAGGGTCTGCAGACACTGACCAAGCTGAAAAATAAATAATTATGCGCTTTGTTGTTCAGACAGCTGGATCTATCGTTCAACAGAATGAAGAAGATTGAGGGTCTGCAGACACTGACCAAGCTGAGAAATAAATAATTATGCGCTTTGTTGTTCAGACAGCTGGATCTATCGTTCAACAGAATGAAGAAGATTGAGGGTCTGCAGACACTGACCAAGCTGAAAAATAAATAATTATGCGCTTTGTTGTTCAGACAGCTGGATCTATCGTTCAACAGAATGAAGAAGATTGAGGGTCTGCAGACACTGACCAAGCTGAAAAATAAATAATTATGCGCTTTGTTGTTCAGACAGCTGGATCTATCGTTCAACAGAATGAAGAAGATTGAGGGTCTGCAGACACTGACCAAGCTGAAAAATAAATAATTATGCGCTTTGTTGTTCAGACAGCTGGATCTATCGTTCAACAGAATGAAGAAGATTGAGGGTCTGCAGACACTGACCAAGCTAAAAAAGCTGTACCTGGTCAACAACAAGATCGGCAAAATTGAAAACCTCAGTCACCTTACCCAGCTTGAGCTGTTAGAGCTTGGTGATAATAAAATCAGGGTATGTTTTCTCAGCTTTTTTTCTTCTTCCGGGCTTGACGATATTAATAAACTAAAAATATGTTTAGTGTTGTGTTTTTCTTGACTGGGTGATAATATATTAGTAATAAATACTGAATAAATACTATTAAAGGATTTATTTTTAGCTCAGTTGACTGTTAAAAGTCTCACCAGGCACAATCATTTCGCACTACTTATATTCCAAACATTATTACCACCTACAAATAACAGATAACAGAACTTTATTTCGCCAGGTGACAAGCACGAGGAATACACTTTGATGTTGGCACACATATTTATACAAAACACAATAACAAAGCCAACCACACCTACGCGCAACCATCCACTTGCTGACACACTCATACAAGACTAGGAATAATACTGAATGGAATATAGTAGAAACAGAATGATCAAATCAAATATAGAATAATACACACACATCCACACACACGTGCGCGCTTTTCTCCGTTATCTCTCGCTCTCTCAATTCTCTTCTCTTATCTTACACACTCTACATACATCTATAAATTCTCTCTCTATCACTTCCTCTACTCTCTCTCTCTCTCTGTCTCTCTCTTCCTCTCTTTCTTTCTGTCTTTCTTTCACACACTTCTCCCCCTCTCCCTCCCTCCCTCTCTCTCTCTCTCTCTCTCTCTCTCTCTCTCTCTCTCTCTCTCTCTCTCTCTCTCTCTCTCTCTCTCTCTCTCTCTCTCTCTTATGCATAAGTCACTGAGATAGTCCGGGATCATCGGGTGCCAGACAAGGAGTTGAGGTTTGTCACTGCTTGTGGAAAAAAACTGTTCTTGAAGCGGCAGGTACGGGTCTTCATAGTTCTGAGCCTTTTGCCAGAAGGAATCAGCTCGAAGAGGTGATATCCGGGGTGGGAGGCATCATCCACTATCTTTCTGGCTCTGCTCATCAGGCGTTTGGTATAGATGGAGGCCAGAGAGGGGAGATCGGTGTCAATGATCTTGCTGGCAGTGGAGACAATATGGTCTAGTTTTTCTTTCTGTTGTTGGGATGCACCCCCATACCACACACAGATGGAAAATGTTAGAACACTTTCTACCACAGAGCGGTAGAACTGGGTGAGGATTTCCTTCCTCAGGCCAAATTTTTTCAGCTGCCTGAGAAAGTACATCCTCTGCTGTGCTCGCTTGATGATGGAGTCGGTATTGAGATCCCAGGTGAGGTCGCAGGAAATGAGTGAGCCCAGAAACTTGAATGACTCAACTGTCTCGATGGGCTGGCCGTTGATGAAGAGGGGGTCAATGGGAGTGGCGTTCCGACGAAAGTCGATCACCATCTCTTTGGTCTTGGAGGCGTTCAACTCGAGACTGTTGTAATTGCACCATGACACCAGCAGGTCGACTTCCTGCCTGTAGGCTGACTCATCTCCATTGGATATGATGCCCTCAACGGTGGTGTCATCGGCAAACTTTACGAGTTGAACTGACTCGTGATGGGAGGTGCAGTCGTTGGTGTACAGGCAGTATAGAAAAGGAGACAGGACACACCCCTGGGGTGCGCCTGTGCTCAGGGTCAGGAACTGCGAGATGTTGCTGCCTATTTTCACTGACTGGGGGCGGTTGAGGAGGAAGCTCAGAATCCAGAAAGAGATGGAGGGGGAGAGGTTGAAGAGCTGAAGCTTGTCGAACAGGGTCTGGGGGACGATGGTGTTGAAAGCAGACGAGTAGTCTACGAAGAAGAGGCGGGCGTAGCGATTAGGGGTTTCTAGCTGCTGGAGGATGAAGTGAAGGGCCAGGGCGACGGCATCGTCGACAGACCGGTTAGCTTAGTAAGCAAACTGGCACGGGTCCAGTTTGCCCTTGGTAGCGGACTGGAGGTGCTTGAGTACCAGGCGCTCCAGCACTTTCATCACCAACGAGGTCAGGGCCACAGGGCGGTAGTCATTGAGGGAGCTAATTTGGGGTTTCTTGGGGACAGGTACGATGGTGGAGGTCTTGAAACAGCGGGGGACAGTGGACAAGAGAAGGGAGGAGTTGAAAATCTGGGTAAAAACTGGAGCCAGTTGGGAGGAGCAGTGTTTGAGAGTGGGGGCTGATACTCCGTCAGGACCACCTGCCTTTCTGCTGTTCTGCCTCTTGAAGAGAGACTCCACCTCCGACTCTGTGATGGTGAAAGGTGGAGGTTGATGGGAAGCAGAATCAGGAGGGGAGACTGTGACAGGGATGGTGTTCTGTCTGTCGAATCTGGCATAGAACTCGTTCAGCTTATCTGGGAGCTGCTTGTCGTCAGCGTCAGCTTGGCGTCCTTTCTTCTTGTAGTCAGTGATGGTTTGCAGACCTTGCCAAACTGCCCTGATGTTGTTGGACTGAAAGTGGGCCTCTAGCTTTTTCTTATAATCCCACTTTGCACGTCTGATGGCCTTTTCTAACTCATATTTGGCCCTTTTGTAGCTGATCTTGTCGCCGCTTCTATGAGCTTCTTCCTTTGCTCTCAGGCTTGACTTGAGGCTGTTGTTGAACCATGGCTTTTCATTTGGCCAAGATCTGACTTCTTTTGTTGGAATGCAGCCTTGTTCACAGAAACTAATGTAGGAAGTTACAACATCAGCTTGCTCATGGATGTCAGCACAGGAGGTGGTCAGTGCCTGCCAGTCCGTACAGTCAAAACACGCCTGTAGTTCCTGGATAGAGTCTTGATTCCAGCGCTTGAAAGTACGGACCTGTGGTTTGCCTGACTTTAGTTTCTGGCGGTAGGAGGGAAGAAGGAACACCATCACGTGATCAGATCGGCCGAGTGGGGGGGGGGGGGGGGTATAGAGCGGTAAGCGCCGCTAATTGTGCTGTAGCATAGGTCAAGGGTCGCTTTCTCTCTCGTTGCACATTTGACGTGTCGTTTAAACTTGGGCTGTTGTTTTCTCAAGTCAGCATGGTTGAAATCACCCAGAACGATCAATGGAGGAAAACTCTCGTGGAAGGTAGAAGGGTCGACACTTTACAGTGAGAGTTTCAAGGTTGGGTGCACAGTGTTTGGATAAGATAGACACATCTGTACACCATCGGTCGTTGATCATAAAACAAATGCCGCCACCTGACTTTTTCTGTGAATCGTCAGGCGTGCGATCGGCGCAATGAAGCGAAAAGCCGTCGGGTTGTACTGCAGCGTCGGGAGTAGAGGGAGACAACCACGTTTCCGTGAAGCAAAACACCGAACAATCAGTAAAGTCTCTTTGAATGCTTATTAGGTAGCGCAACTCATCTTTCTTGTTGTCTAGGGATCTTACATTTGACAAACAGATGGCAGGGAGGGGAGGGCGTGAGGCGCGTTGGCGAAAACGAACGAGCACTCCAGCTCGTTTACCTCTCTTGCGTGTGCGGCGACCGGGCGAAGCTGCCACGTGGTTTTGATACGCGCCGGCGTGTGTATGAAGAATGTCGAATGGAAAAGTGAAAAGTTCTGGTCTGTACTCACAGTCCGCAAAATCACGGATGAAAAGTAATTGTTCTCAAATTACAGAATACAAAACATAGGACTGTGTCACACTGTGCACAAAGTATGGACATGTGAAAAACAGTAACTTGCAAACAGAAAAAGTGTGTTGTGTGTGTGGGAGTAGGAAAGTGGAGGGGGGAGGGGGAAAGGGGAAGCAACGCTGTACAATACACATTCAATATGCATACAAGCAGTACCATAAAAGTACAGGTTTAGAGCTGAAATGCCCACACCAGACACATATATCATTAGTTTGGATTTAAAAGAGAGGAGAGTTGAAGCTTTTCTCAAGCTGATGTCGTTTTGTTTGCTTGGTGATAATAGATGGGGCTACATTTAGTAATGTCTCACTTTGCAAGTAGAGAACAGTGCGGTCATGAAAGGCCATGTATTGTAACCCATAGATATATTTCACAGATCAAGTTGATAGAAGCTTGGTGTCAGGCTGTAAAGTGCCGCTATACATTTAATGCAGACAGGCGGTATGCAGCTTTAGATTTTTTTTTTCTCTGTTGCTTTAGCAAACCTCTTCAAGCTTTACAAAAACTTCAACCCTGGCCTCCGCATCAGTTATGTATGCTAAACCCTATAAACAATGGCTAAATAACTAAATCAGTTATGCATGCTAAAACCTATAAACAACGGCTAACTAAATCAGTTATGCAGACTTCAGAAAGCAAACTCTAATTGCCCGTATACAAAGTACAGAACTACAATTACAGAATAGACTAGGCTCAACTAAAAGTTTATGACAGCCAATTGTTAGTAGGCAAATACTTATTTTTAATGTTAATTTCATGGTTTGATAAATTAATCAATTTATTTACCTTTCATGTTCTTTTCCATTTAACAATGTTTATTTTGTAGGTGTTGGAGAATCTGGAGTCGTTGACCAACTTGCGTCAGTTGTTTGTGGGGAAGAATAAAATCACCAAGCTTCAAGGTCTGGACACACTGGTCAAGCTGCACGTTCTTAGTATACAGGTATGCCTGCCAACCTTAATATACAGGTTTGTCTGTCATCCTTAGTTAATATACAGGTGTGTCTGTCATCCTTAATATACAGGTATGTCGGTCATCCTTAATATACAGGTATGTCGGTCAACCTTAATATACAGGTATGTCTGTCATCCTTAATATACAGGTATGTCTGTCATCCTTAATATACAGGTATGTCTGTCATCCTTAATATACAGGTATGTCGGTCATCCTTAATATACAGGTATGCCTGACATCCTTAATATACAGGTATGTCTGTCATCCTTAATATACAGGTATGTCGGTCATCCTTAATATACAGGTATGCCTGACATCCTTAATATACAGGTATGTCTGTCATCCTTAGTGTACAGGTATGTCTGTCATCCTTAATATACAAATATACCTGTCGAAGCAAAGTGATTGACTAGTCATCATCACCATCATCATTGTTGTCGTCGTCAAACCATCGTTATATTTTTTATCATTGTCAGCATCATCAGCTTTGTCATTGTTGTTATTAATATCATCTGTGTTACCGTAGTGGGTGTCATCACATCGTCACCATCATGAATGTTAATCGCCTCCTCGTTATATTTGCAATGACTGTAATGGTTATTTTTCAAGCGCTTTTCCCGCTCAAGAGCTGCTCAAGGCTGTGGCTGACACGGGATCTAACTTAAGGCTTTGGCTGACACGGGGTCTAACTCAAGGCTGTGGCTGACATGGGGTCTGACTTAAGGCTGTGGCTGACACGGGGTCTGACTTAAGGCTGTGGCTGACACAGGGTCTAACTTAAGGCTGTGGCTGACATGGGGTCTAACTTAAGGCTGTGACTGACACAGGGTCTGACTTAAGGCTGTGGCTGACACGGGATCTAACTCAAGGCTGTGGCTGACATGGGGTCTAACTCAAGGCTGTGGCTGACACGGGGTCTAACTTAAGGCTGTGGCTGACACGGGGTCTAACTTAACTCTTTCCCTGCCAGGCATGTTTGTGCCAGACATTTCTCTGGCACCGGAAAGAAAGTTCAGTACCTTAGGCATTTAAGCTACTGTTCTTTCAATAATAGTTGTTAAATAGACATATTTCATATCAAATTAAAGGTAAAAGAGTGAAGAATAAGAAAAAAAAACCACAAAAATGTTAATTTGATTATGTTATTGAAATATGTGTTTTGAAAGCATGTTGATCTTTTTGAAATGATAAAATAAAATAAAAATATTTCTACATACCACAGTGATAAAAAAAAAAATCTGGAGGAATAATTCCAATCACTGAATCAGTTTCACACACCAGAAAGAAAATTTATTTAGGATCAAAATACACTTTACAGTTTGAAATTATATTGATTATTAGCAGAAATTTGACACTCTGTCAATTGTGCCCATCACAATGCTTAGTAAAATGCACAAAAAACACTCTAAAAACGAATCAATTTGAAGAAACCACGCGCGTGTTGATCGTGAACGAAAGTAGAAAGAGTTATCTCTCTTTGGTTAAAATAAAACTTGGATTGGACTGCGCAAAAAACCGGAATGAAACGGAATACTGAAATCGACGATATATCGTCGATTGACACAAACATGGCGGCTCAGATCGACGATATATCGTCGATTGGCAGGGAAAGAGTTAAGGCTGTGGCTGACACGGGGTCTAACTTAAGGCTGTGGCTGACACGGGGTCTAACTTAAGGCTGTGACTGACACAGGGTCTAACTTAAGCTGTGGCTGACACGGGGTCTAACTTAAGGCTGTGGCTGACACGGGGTCTAACTTAAGGCTGTGGCTGACACGGGGTCTAACTTAAGGCTGTGACTGACACGGGGTCTAACTTAAGGCTGTGACTGACACGGGGTCTAACTTAAGGCTGTGGCTGACACGGGGTCTAACTTAAGGCTGTGACTGACACGGGGTCTAACTTAAGGCTGTGACTGACACGGGGTCTAACTTAAGGCTGTGGCTGACACGGGGTCTAACTTAAGGCTGTGGCTGACACGGGGTCTAACTTAAGGTGCCCACTTACAGCCTGTGGGTGCATAGCGTGAACACCAAATGACAGCACCATCTTGGGGGGGCGACCCAGGATAGGGGAGAAGGGAGGTAGTCCGTGCAGGGTGTAGCCTGACACTCATTTGTATAGCCTGACACTCATTTGTGTAGCCTGACTCTCATTTGTGTAGCCTGACTCTCATTTGTGTAGCCTGACTCTCATTTGTGTAGCCTGACTCTCATTTGTGTAGCCTGACACTCATTTGTGTAGCCTGACTCTCATTTGTGTAGCCTGACACTCATTTGTGTAGCCTGACTCTCATTTGTGTAGCCTGACACTCATTTGTATAGCCTGACACTCATTTGTGTAGCCTGACTCTCATTTGTGTAGCCTGACACTCATTTGTGTAGCCTGACACTCATTTGTATAGCCTGACACTCATTTGTGTAGCCTGACTCTCATTTGTGTAGCCTGACTCTCATTTGTGTAGCCTGACACTCATTTGTGTAGCCTGACTCTCATTTGTGTAGCCTGACACTCATTTGTGTAGCCTGACACTCATTTGTATAGCCTGACACTCATTTGTGTAGCCTGACTCTCATTTGTGTAGCCTGACACTCATTTGTGTAGCCTGACACTCATTTGTGTAGCCTGACACTCATTTGTGTAGCCTAACTCTCATTTGTGTAGCCTGACACTCATTTGTGTAGCCTGACACTCATTTGTATAGCCTGACACTCATTTGTGTAGCCTGACTCTCATTTGTGTAGCCTGACACTCATTTGTGTAGCCTGACTCTCATTTGTGTAGCCTGACGCTCATTTGTCATTTATGTAGGCTGACTCTCATTTGTATAGCCTGATGCTCATTTATGTAGCCTGACGCTCATTTGTGTAAAGGGCAGGACATGATTGCCAGGATCTTTAAATTCCATGTAATGTAATGCATGAGTGCACAGACTAGATCTCGGTTTATACCCTTATCTGAAGGATGTCTCATGTCATACCTTGTAGCTTTTTCTTTTTGTGCGCTGTAGTAAAAGTGTTCCAGTGTAAATGTTTTTGGACAAATGATCGTGTATGTTGTATGTTGTAATGCTATTGTTCTAGAGCAACCGTCTGCTAAGGATTGAGGGTTTGGACAAGCTGGTCAACCTGGAGGAGCTGTATATCAGTCACAATGGTCTGGAGGTTATCGACGGCCTGCAGTGCAACGTGAGTCACCATCCCATCATCACCATGGTGGACCTCTCTTACTGCTTGCTCCATAAAACTTTAGTCAGCTAACCACCCACCTTTGGATGGGAGATAATCCTGTCAAACTTGGACTGTAACGTAGCTGTGGGCTGTAAAGGCCCCGCCACACATACCGGTTTGAAGGCCGATTCTAGATCGGGTTTCGGATCCGTTTGCGATCGGGCCGGACTCCAAAACCGATAGCACTGCCACACGTTTCCGATCAGGTCGACCCGAAACTTCCACACAATGTGCATTGTTTATATTCACTTTCACTAGTGTCAGTGTACACGATCCCCAACCCCATCCAACAGTTTACCATCCCCTTCCAACAGCTCACCATCTTGTCTGAAACCACAGCAGAAATAATGTCTCTACATGCTACAAAAACTATTTAAAAATAAAAACGTAATGGAAAACCAAATCAAAACCATACAAAACATCGCGGGTTACATCACAGGCTCTGAAGTCTTTATTAATTTTGTCTTTGTAAACTCGTGGGGCCTCCTACATAGGTACGTAGTATAGTATATATAGTATGTAATTGAGGCCTACGAAAGACGAGACTTCCCAGCCTGTCACCTGTCATCAGCTTCGTTTGTGCCGCCAAGTTGACAATGAACACGGGACGCATTCTGATTGGTTGGAAGTTTACAATCGGGGCCGATTTTGCACAGCAGAATAGAACAGGCTCTAATCGCACGATACCGAGCCGATTGTCATCGGACCGCAGGGCAAGTAGTAGTTCTGACGTCATCACGTAGCAATCGGGATCGGATCGCAAACAAAATCGTTGCAAAATCGGCATGAGTGGCGGGGCCTTAAACAACCACAAAGGGGCATAATTAGGTCCACTAATATTGAGCCACATTTTAAAAGGAGATAATTCTGTCAGTTCAGTCCTATTGTAGTGTTGCACATACATAAAAATCAAAAAATTTAATAATTAAAAAAAGTATGTATGTTTGTATATTTATATATTAAATACTCCCCTTCCCTTCCCACCTCGCCCCCCCCCCCCCCCACTCCACCATAAGAAAACAAAATTGTTTTCTGCTGATTACTCTTTAAATCGTTTTATTTTCTCTTTATTCATGTCAGTGGAAGTTGATATGGGAAAGAAAATGTTGACATTAAATGTTATTGGGGGTTGTGTTGGTTAATGGGGAGAGGATATAGACACTGCCCTCAACAAGCTAGCTTACAGATAATGCTGTTGGATGCAGTCTGTCTGAAATTTATAAAGTAACATTTGATTTCTTTTCCATCTTTTGATAGCTACTTTCCTTGTACACCAAACGTTTGAATGATGAATGTGTGTTTGATGGTATACATGAATATATAGGAGTGTCTGTAACATGTGAGTGTGTATGTTTGTTATAGATCGCCACACTTTGAATCTGATTTAGGTATAAGGCGTGTATAGTATTAGTATTATTATTATTATTATTATTATTATTATTATTATTATTATTATTATTACTATTATTATTATTATTATTATTATTATTATTATTATTATTATTATTATTATTATTATTATTATTATTAAAAGGCAGCTGTCTTTAACAGCCAAAAGATTAGGAGGAAGCCTCCAGCTTTAGCATTTGTTGATTGTTGTGTAGACCTTGTTAAGGTTCTTACATAAATGGTTGTTTCTGTGTTGTATAGGTGTGTTTGAAAACGTTGGACCTAGCAGGCAACAGAATCACACGTCTGGAAAACATATCACATCTTGTGGACCTGGAAGAATTTTGGGTGGGTTGTCCTTTATCGTTATATTGTCTCTACCCTATATTGCCTCTACCCTATATTGCCTCTACCCGTTGTGGCTGTCTTTTGACATCTTACTTCACAATTGGAATTGATTTTGTAGTTGATTTGTAATTTCAATATGTTGTAGTTGACTTCTAATTTCAATATGTTGTAGTTGACTTGTACTTTCAATATGTTGTATTTGACTTGTAATTTCAATATGTTGTATTTGTGTTAGGGTTCTTGTATAGTGCTTTTACAGCTCAAGGGCTGCTCAAGGCGTTTGGGGATACAGGATCTGACTCAAGCCGTCCCAGGAACCCGCTTTGGCACATTGTGTGACTCCACAGACAACTGAGCACAATCCTGGGCTAGAGGGGATGGAGGAGAAGGGACCTAGTGCTTGCTGGGTGTATTTGTGTAGCTGACACTCACCCTATCCTATCCTAACCTATCCTATCCTACCCTATCCAGTAACTCTGAGGTTGTAGGGGCACCACATATGATCGTTTAACCAGCGTAGTCCATCTTTCTCTGTCCTCAGCAATCCTCATGGCTTCGCTCAGTGTCAAGCCAGTCGATTCTCGAATGTTGTCCTCCCACCTCTTTTTTCAGTCTCCCTCTTCTTCTACCTCCTTGCACTGTGCCTTGCAGGACGGTCTTTGCAAGGCCTGAGGATCTGGTGACGTGGTCATACCATCGGAGTTTCCGTTTCTTTACCACTGTGAGCATGTTATCGTGTTGTCTAATGGCTTGTGTGATGGTCTGTCGGACTTCGTCGTTGGAGATGTGTTGGGTATAGGAAATGCACAGAAGTCTTCTGTAGCACCTCATCTCCATGCTTTGTATTCTTCGTTGTAGATCTGCTGTGAGGGTCCATGTTTCGCAAGTGTATAGGAATATTGAGATGACAAGGGAGCGCAGCAGCTAAGCCTTGAAATGTAGACTGATGGTCTTTTCTTTCCAAATGGGCTTCAACCTTGCCAGGGCAGCAGTTGTTTGTGCAATCCTGGAGAGGACTTCCTGTCGGGACCCATTGTCTGATACAATGGCTCCTTAATATTTGAAGCTATGCACTGTGTTGAGGGATTGGCCTTGGGCTTTGATGTCCGTGTTGATGCCATTGGTGTTGTTGGTCATTATTTTGGTCTTCTCTGCACTTGTTTCCATTCCATAGGCTCTGGAGGTGGTGTCAGGCCTCTGTACCAGCTGTTCAAGTTCTTGTTCCTCTCCACCCAATCCATCAATGTCATTCGCAAAATGAAGGTTGGAGATTGCTCTACCCCTTCACCCATCTTCGACATAAACATGAGGATCTTTAAAGTCATTGCAGGGGAATAAATATAGGGATATTGCATTGTGTAGAAACTTCAGATGTCTGTGTCTATGAAGTGTGATTGTTTTAAATACGTTTGCCTCATGTTCTTTGTTTGTGTGTGTGTGTTTTCATCGTGGTTCTTGTCAAGGATAGGTTGATGATGGACACGATTTGTCTGGATGGTGTTTTTTTTTTGTTTCTCTTTAACAAATAAGTTCTTAACAAATCAGCTGTGAAATACATGCGGAGGATATCTGTATACATGTAAGATGTATTGTGTGTTTGAAATCAGTATTGCAGTAGAACAGATTCAACAGTAGAGTGCATGTGTAGGGTGAAGAAAACCGATTGTTTCCCTTTAATCTGAAGTCCCAGTTACGCTCAATGTGTCCGGGGACATTAATTTACTAGAAGAAGAAGAAGAAGAAGCCGCTTTATTTTCTGGTTTTATTTTATAGTTTGTTAATATTATTATTGTTATTTTTATCAATATGATTTTATTTTAAGAGGAGTGAGGAGGTGGTCTTTCACCCTTCATTCGATTTCTTATCTCCTTTGAAAAATGCAGTGTTTATTTTGTATGAAATATTTTACCATGCGCTTTGATCTTTCACGCAGTTTAACGATAACCACCTGGCCAACTGGGAAGACCTGCGACAGTTTGAGAGCTTGAAGAAGCTGGAGACTGTGTACTTTGAACGCAACCCCTTATGGTTCGATAGCACCGACTCCAGGCATCCCGACCCCAGCTACCGCCGCAAGGTGAAGCTGGCCATCCCCTGGATACGACAGATTGATGCTACTTTGGCTGGATAGTGAGAGGATGCTGTTGTAGTGTTTGACTTCACCATTCAAAGCTTACCCTCACTGTGGTGCATGCAGTGTTTGTTTTTTTTTATTGAAAAAAAAATTATATATATATATAACAAATAGACAAAAAAAATTATGAATACTTGGGAACGAAATATAATGAATAATTTGAAAGAAAAAATATCAATCTCATTAATAAGTAAAATGGTAAACTGAACTGAGTGAAGGAATAAGACTGGAATATGGGTAGGTGACAAATTAAGCAAATGGGTGAAAATGAGAAAATAAATAATAAAAATGTATGGTATGAACCCAAATGCTGTCTACATTTACAGTAGGATTGTTATTACACGCATATCCCAAGAAAAGTATTTATTTGCCATTCCAATACCAATATAAGGAAGTTTTCATTTTCGAACAGTTGCTTCGAACTGGAAAATGCACCAAGCATGAATACGTTTATAAATCAATTAGGCTAATTCCAGAGTTTACAAAATATGCTTTATTGCTATGATGAATGATATGCATAGGAAAATGGCCCATGGAGTTACTGCCAAGTTGAGGAAGTGGCATTTAGAAAGACTAGCGTCCACACTACTGCTACTATTAATTCTGAAATGAAGTTATAATCAGCATATTATGTACACTTTCCATGGCCTATGCATTTTTTTGGGTATAATTTAGAAAACTTTGACATATAAAATCAGATGGCAGAATTTATTTTTGGACGATTTGTTTGGACGGTGCTAAAACAACCCACAGACGATTGGATCACGTTGAAGAAGGAAAACCTATGTGCAGGGCACTGGGAATAAAAACACTGTATTTTGATCAAATACAATCGCTTTGTCGGGGTGCACCACTTCTGTGAAATGCTCTGCTCTTAGGCTGTACTTGGGCAGCGCAGAAATTTCAAAGAAAGAAACATTTGTATGCTGAGAATGAAAGGGTGTTCCAAACATAACGTTGACTTTTGTGTCTCTGACGTTACGTTGATGAGAAATTTATCTGGCATTGATGAAATTTGTCTGGCATTGATGAGAAATGTGTGTCTGGCATCGATGAGAAATGTGTGTCTGGCATTGATGAGAAATGTGTCTATCATTGATTAAAAAAAAATTTCTGGCATTGATGAGAAATGTCTCTAGAATTGATAAAATTGTCTGGAATTGATGAGAGATGTCTCTATCATTGATAAAAATTGTCTTGCATTGATGAGAAATGTCTTTAGCATTGATACAAATTTTCCGGAATTGATGAGAAATGTCTCTAGCATTGATACAAATTGTCCGGAATTGATGAGAGATGTCTCTATCATTGATAAAAATTGTCTGGCATTGATGAAAAATGTCTCTAGCATTGATAAAAATTGTCCAGAATTGATGAGGGCATTGATGAGAAATGTGTCTGGGGTTGAAAAAAATGTCTCTGCCATTGATAAACAAGTGTCTGGCCTTTATTAAAATGTCGGGCATTGTTGAAAGAGTTTGTTGCTCTGTGTCTATATTGTAGCTAGGATTAGGCCTATTATGATGTGGTTTATGTTGGTGTACATGACTGTTGAGTAGTGTTGGACATAAGAATGTCCCTTGTGGGGACTGCCAAGTACTATTAATGTCTGTGACTTGTATTGTGTTCCATCCTATCCTATCCTACCCTGTAACTCGAAGGTCCTAGGGGCACCACAGATGATCGTTTAACCAGCATACTTCATCTTTCTCTGTCCTCAGCAACCATCATGGCTTCGCTCAGTGTCAAGCCAGTCCATTCTCGAATGTTGTCCTCCCACCTCTTTTTCGGTCTCCCTCTTCTTCTGCCTCCTTGCACCGTTCCTTGCAGGAAGGTCTTTGCAAGGCCTGATGGTCTATTGTGTTCCATACTTATCCCATACACTCTCTCCCTGTACAAGATGTTTACAGTCGCTCTCTGTACAAGATGTTTACACTCACTCTGTACAAGAGGTTTACAGTCGCTCTCTGTACAAGATGTTTCACACTCACTCCCTGTAAAAGTTTACAGTCGCTCTCTATACAAGATTTTCTCGCTCTGTACAAGATATTTACAGTCACTCTCTGTACAAGATGTTTACACTCACTCCCTGTACAAGATGTTGCATCCTCTGTCAGCCAATGGTTCAGCCGTAGATGCAAAGTGGTTTAGTATTTTGGCTCTCAGAAATTGTGCTGTCTTAAAGTATCATTAATAGGGTAGATTTCCCCAATTGCGGACAGCGTTGTCGACCTCCTAATTTTAGTCTACAGTACTCCACCGTAATTACGCACATGACTAATATATGTGTTCCTAGTCAACCGTCTGACAATTTGTTTACATGTTTAGCTGTGTTTTAGTGAGAGGTCTTTGGTTTCAGTTAAAAAAGATGTGTCTAAATGAACTAAGGGTGGAGGTTGGCAGATGCGGATGGACTAAATCCTTTATTTAAGGGCAGCAGTCTGTCCTAAACTACTACGAAACAGTGTACTACATGTATTGCCGCTGGTGACAAAAAGGAATCATCAATCTACCATCACATCTGGAAAGCATAGGTGTCTGCTAATGGGAGCTGTCCGAAGAGGGACCCCTATCCTATGTAATAAAGACTTGAGAGTTGTGATATGAAGTGTATCGTGATCAGGGTTGATAGTCTTTACTTTTTTTCTTTAAAGAAATACATTTTCTTTAATTTAGGTGAAACGTTAAAGAAATAAATTTTCTTTAATTTGTTTTGAAAATTAAAGAAATAAATTTTCTTTAATAAAAAAATAAAAGAAATACATTTGCGTTAAATACATAAATGATTATTTATTGCTCAGCTCAGACCAAAACAAAATGGTATACAGTTAAAAAAAAATTACATACAACTTGTGTTAGAACCCATGTAATCTATGAACACACTAAAAAAAAATCAAGAACAAATAATGTGATTTGATTTCATATTTTATTAACAACAAGAATAGAGATATTAGACTAATATTTTTCTAATCTGTCCTTGAAACACTCATTCACACCCCTTCCAAGCATTCTAACCCACGCACACCAACGAGACAAAGAGATTAAGCTAAACATTCAAATACAGCAGCTAGAATAAAAAGAATCTAAATTTTAAAATGAGAGTATCGGCTGACTTTCCTCCAACAAAGTCGTAGTATTCCATAAACGCTTCAAAAAATGTTGGCAAACTTTGATCACTCGAATCACTGCAGAAAACCATCTTCTTTTCACGATCTCAAAATTTAATATCAACTGATGCAGGTTAGGCTAGCGGCAATATCTACATAGGCTAATCCAAACCGCCTCAAACTAGCTGCAACTGGGTTAAACCAGCTTTGCGCATAAGCACCTGTTGTTCGTGGCGGAAAATCAAACTGATGTAACGAAATTCTTAACGAAAGAAATAGATAATCGTTACTTTTATTTTTTAATTCATTGAATTTTCTTTAACTTTTTAAAAACATTAACACGTTAAATTTTCTTTAACCAAAAATTTAATTCGCTAAATCGTTAAATCTTCCAACCCTGATCGTGATACACACTGTTCATCCTGTCCCACACCCTTTTTCCATTAATATATGGTTTTATATTGTTACAAGTCTGTTATACCCTTCTGTACTTTTTTTTTCCAATAAAATGAAAGGTAATATTGATGTGTGTTATGAGTTGTATGTAGCACCATCATTCACCGCCACATTTGATGACCAACACCACAATTCTTCATAAAAAATCTTGCCCTCCCTCAATGAAAATGACTTTCACATTTTATATACAAATAGTATCACAGTCTCTGCTGTGGTAGCTCTCAACCCATGAGAATGCGCTCATTTGAAATGCTTTTGTGTGTGTGTGTGTGTGTGTGTGTGTGTGTGTGAGTGTCTTGAAAAAAACAACATTAGAATGGTCTGCTATCTTTACAAAAATCCTTTTAGTAAAACAGGGATGTTGTAAAAAATACAAGATAATTCTCAATTTCCAAATTTGTTACTGTCCTGTTACTTGGATGGTAGTTTTGTCTGTTCCTTGGTGCACATTACCACGGTGGAATGCTACATCAATATTTAGACAATATATGTGCTACGATGGTACTAGGTACAGTACATATTAAATATGTACTGTACCTAGTACCATTGTAGCACATAACAAATTTTGTTGATAAATTAGTGTATAGCCTCACCGTCCCCTGAGTGGGATGTCTTTATTGTAAAGTGACCGGCTGGTGGAGTGCCTTTGGTGTTACCACTAGGGTTGTTTCGGCAGATCTTTTATGCGAAAATCAGGGGTGAGTCCTCTTTGAGCGAAGTTGTGGTCTTGATTTTGTGGTCCTGATTCGGCTCTTTGCAGTCCGCTGGACCCTGTAAGCAATGAATAACTAACTAACTAAAGTTTGACAATATTATAAATGGACTGATGTTTTCCTCCAATATATACAGCGCTGAAAGTTTTTTTTTCCTGTCTTTGTAGACTTGTATACATAGTGGGCAGGTGCACCCCCACTCCAGACCTATCCTGACCAGACTGACAGTATGTGGTGCACCATCATCATTCATGATTTTTACCATCATCACCAATTGGTCATATGGAACTGAAGTTGATGATTGTAAAATATTTGAAAGCTTTAATGAAAAGTTGACTATGATGTTGCTGTGCATGATATTTGAATACATGCAAGTCAAAAACAGATGAAAGCCAACTCGCCAACCGTCAATTCCATCAAAATAGTGTAATCTCCAAGTAGCCCTCAGTAAAAACTGGGTAGCAAAATGTAAATGTTTCACACCCATCCTATAAAAAACAGGACAAAGCCCACATGACTCACATGTTCTTTATGGAAATTACAATATTTAACTTGAAAATGAGTGCCCAGAAAAATACAAAATGAAATGGTTGCATTAAAATGTAAAGCAATACCGACTTTGATCTTTCTGTGCTATTGACAGCGACATCCGGCTCCAAATGCACCCATGTACTATCAAATAAATTACAGCAAATGTTGTATGCCCCAAACCCAGTGAATCATCTTGACCTTAAGTGACCTTGACCTTGGGATGACCTTGACCCCCACCCATGTGATCTCGCATGCATGTCTGATAAAAAAACACAATGTTGTTGCATAGTATGGGTTAAATAAACAGAAATCCACTGTGCGATTACCTATTTTCTTGTATGTTTTCGTAAGGCCTAAAATGACGACTTTCAACATCAACCCAAAAACGAAACATATATGAAAGATCAATCTTATCATCTATTTAAATACAATAAGTTTGGACTTTATATCTCATAGTTTAGAGTCAAGGTCACTTCAAAGTACCTATACAGACTGACCTTTGGACAACTCCAGTGACCTTGGAGGACGAAATTTGCGTAGTATGTGCGTCTCATTGACAGGCTTCAAAGAATCATAATTTAAATGTTAATAACCTAGAAAAAAAAAGTCAAATTTTGTGAAAACCTAATCATTTTTTTAAACTAGCATTTGAAGACCCTGTGAACTTGATCTAAGCGAATCAATCTTGATCTATGGGCAAACCCCATATCTATGAAACTATCTATCTATCTATGATCTATGAAACTTGATCTATGGGCAAACCCCATTCATTCACTGATCATTTTCGAGGTCTCATGGGTATACACCATCTTACCAAGTTTGGTTGAGATAGTTGAAAATAGGCTCCGAGTACTTAGCCACTTCAAAGCTTTTGCACAGAGAGACGGCGGACAGACAGACGAAATTTTGGTTTTCCTGTATCATTTTTGGACTAATTAGGTCTCAACTCGCACAGATTTGCCAAAATCTGGACATTTTGGAATTTGGGGGGAGGGGGGGGGGGAGAGAAGTGAAGGGAAGGGGGGGGATGCTATGCATGAGAGTCAAACAATCAAAACAATATAGTATAGAAAGAAAAAAAAAAACAACCTCCGCATTGTCATTCCTTTATTTTGTGACTGACATTGTTGTAACTGAACCTTCTGTGCACTGTCATTTCTTTATTTTGTGACTGACATTGTTGTTATTGAACCTTCTGTGCACTGTCATTTCAGTATGGCTGACATTGTTGTCATTGAACCTTCTGTGCACTGTCATTTCAGTATGGCTGACATTGTTGTCATTGAACCTTCTGTGCACTGTCATTTCAGTATGGCTGACATTGTTGTCATTGAACCTTCTGTGCACTGTCATTTCATTATGGCTGATATTGTTGTCATTGAACCTTCTGTGCACTGTCATTTCAGTATGGCTGACATTGTTGTAATTGAAATTTTCTCTGCATCATGATTTCTTTACTTTGTACATCATCTCCCAAACATGCAGTTATTGGAAGGGCAAACCCCATATGACTCAATTGCTCATTATGGGTATTCAACATGAAAAATGAGTGCCCAGAATAAACAAAAGAAAGCAGTGGCATTAAAATGCAAAGTAATACCGACTTTTGATCTTTCTATTCTCTTGGCCTTGAGATGACCTTGCTCTGCGGCTCCAAATACACTCAGGTACTATCAAATAAACTACAGCAAAAGTTGTATTATGCCCCCCCCCCCCCCCCCCCCCCCAAAAAAAAAAAAAAAAATTACCCTTGGATGACCTTGGCCTTCACGTGAACTCTTTTACTTATGTTAGATCAAATAACCCAATGTTGTTGTATACTTTGGATTAAATAGACCCATTCTACTGTCCGATGACCTATTTTGTGTATGTTTTTGCAAGGCCTAAAATGACCTTGACCTTCGAGATCAATGCAAAAACGGAACATTTATGAAAGTTCAATCAATCATCTCTAAATACAAGTTTGGACTTTATATCTCTCATAGTTTAAGGTGAAGGTCACTTCAAAGTATCTATACTAACCGACTTTGGACAGCTCCAGTGAGCTAGACCTTGGAGGTTGACCAAATGTGCAAAGTATGTGTGTCTCATTGATATCTATTCTGCGTCAAAAAATCATAAATTAAATATTAAAAACTTAGAAAAAAATTGAAATTTTGTGAAAAATGTGTTGACTGTGACCTTGACCTTGAAGTGAAGTCATTCATTCACTGTTCATTTATGAGGTCTCATGATATACACCATCTTTTCAAGTTTGGTTATGATAGTTAAAATAAGTTGTGAAAATATTAATCCACTTGCAAGTTTTACACAGACAGATACTCGTCGGCAGACAAACAGACGGATGGACGGATATTTTTTTTTTTTAAAGTCATTTATGGACTATTTAGGACTTATTTCGCACAGACTTGCAAAAATCTGAGAAAATGTTTTTTGGGGGTGAATACATGCATAGACTCACATTGCATAAGTCAAAAAGGAAAAAACACTGATTTTGTGATTGGGCAACTGTTGGTCCTTGTGTGTTGTGGGGTGTTATCCCATGGACCATGATGCACAAGGCGGTTGGGCAGTTACTGGACGCTGTAGAAGGTCCAGTAGCAGAAGATGAACAGCAAGGCCATGCCAATATTGGCATGCATGATGAGCTTCATCTTTTCAGGCTCGTAGATGGAGCAGTTAATGCTCCTCTTCCTCATCAGCGGCTGGCTCTCGCCCTGCTCCTCCGCGGTTTCCTTCTGGTTCCTAATGACCAAGATTTCGCGCGGCAGGTCCACTGCGCCCGAACGACGCCTTCTTGTAGGTGGGGGCAACGGAGGGCTTTTCGCTCTGCTGAGGGGCCGTTTTATCTTCTTGATCCCTGACCATGTGATCCACGCCGCACATCCAAAGCATGCTCTTGATGAAGCAGCTCTTGTCCGCCATCTTCCCCCCTCCGATCAAGTTAAGCAGGAAGGCAGGGGTCCCTTCCTCTCCTTCAGGCTGCAACCATATAAACACATCGCCCACAATATCTTACGGCAGCACATCATTCAAGATGACAAGCCATTCAAATGTATTTCCACACACACACACAGCCGAAAAGCAGCGTTGTCCAAAAGGGTTGGATTTTGTTGGGCTGTTCTGCCTCGGGTTTATCCTAAAGAATCACATTTTATTTAATTAATCATTGCTATAGAGCGTTTTTCCAGCTCAAGAGCTGCTCAAGGCGCGGGCCAATACAGGATGCCGACATCTAGGCATGCAAACCCCAGGCTTTGAACCACTGCCTGTTATTGCCGACATCTAGGCATGCAGTCAGCAGGCTTTGAACCACTGCCTGTTATCACCGACATCTAGGCATGCAGTCAGCAGGCTTTGAACCACTGCCTGTTATTGCCGACATCTAGGCATGCAGTCAGCAGGCTTTGAACCACTGCCTGTTATTGCCGACATCTAGGCATGCAGTCAACAGGCTGTGAACCACTGCCTGTTATCACCGACATCTAGGCATGCAGTCAGCAGGTCTTATATCGCTGAAATTCAGTACATCCAGTGCTTTGCGTTTTTGTCATTACACCATTGAGCGAACTGTGTCAAGGTCAAGGGTTAAATAAACAGTCTATCCACTGTACGATGACCTATTTTTTGTATGTGAAAGATCAATCTATCATCTCTAAGTCTGACTTCATTTTTCTCATAGTTTATGGTCAAGGTCACTTCAAAGTACTTATACTTTGGACAGCTCCGGTGACCTTGACCTTGGAGTAAGGTTGGCCAAATTAGAAGAGTATGTGTGTCTCAATTGATAACTATCATGCATCAAAGAACCATAAGTTCAATATTAATAACCTAGAAAAAAAAGTGAAAATTTGTGAACAATTATCAATTTTTTACTAACATTTGATGACCCTGTGACCTTGAACTTGAAATGAAGTCATTCATTCAATGATTAGTTTCGAGGTCTCATGGGTATACACCATCTTACCAAGTTTGGTTGTGATAGTTGAAATAAGCTGTGAGTACTTGGCCACTTTAAAGTTTCTGCACAGACGGACGGCGGACGAACAGACGTACTTTTTTTTTTTCGATATAATTTCGTGGCTATATAGGTCTCATCTCGCACAGATTTGCAAAAATCTAGGAACAATTTTTTGGCGGGTGAGTATATAGACTCATATTGCTATGCATGCGATTCAAAAATATATTCTATACATACTTTTCTATACATATTTAGCGCTGCGCTCGTGCTGTTTGTGTGGAAATGTTTATGCGCTTAATAAACGTTCGTTCATTCATACTTTACTGTATTAGTTTAGAATTTATTTTATGTCTAGAAACTTTATTTTACAAGTTCACTAAATACTTTGACACACACTTCGTTTTATGTGTACACATTTAATTTTTTAAAATTAGATTTAATTTAAAAAAAAAAATAAAACGCAGAATGCAGTTAGTAAAATAATGTAGAATGCAAAACAAATACTGAAAGTTTTATAGCACAAATTGATGATTTATTTTACAGTTTTTACCTTACAATGTATTTTGTCACGATAAACTATATTTTCGAATTGTATAACTGCTTCTCTCCCTTTGATGCTGAATAGTTTGGGGTGCGTTCAGCAGACGCAGACGCTAAATAGCGCTACTCCTATCATCGTCAAACACAGCTCTGTTCAACGCATGCGCAGAGCAGGCAGGAAACAGCATGGCCACCAGTTACTTGTGTTATTGGTTTTGATGAATTAATGAATGATTCTGATGAATCCGATTACAATTCTGAAAATAGCAGCCAAAGCGAAAAGACAACATTGATTGCTTTAGTGGCGGACATTGTTAGTGCCCTAAGTAAGGTACGATACCTACCTCAACCTCGTGCACCACGAAGCAGTTCCTGGTGAAGTAGGTCTTTCCCATGTAATCCTTGTAAGGCGGGGCGGGCCACAAATAGCTCAACACTATGCAGCACAGGCACGTAAAGGTGAAGTTTAATGCGCCGAAGTGCAGGTAGTGTAACTTTCTAATCATTGCGTCGCTGTCTCGAACCAACACCTTAGCGTCCAAGGGGCAGGCGGGGTCGTTGAAAAACATGGACTCCCAGATGCCGCGAATCAGCCCGGACTGAAACCCACACAACAGGAATGCACTCTCAACTTTTGTGACATACGACGGACCTACCTATCCATTTCGAGGTTTCTGCGTTTGCATCATGCCGTCGCTTCATCGCCAGCACCTTTGTAAGGTCGAGGGTGCACGAGTCTGTGGTGCCATCCGCCATTCATGCAGCCACTCTATGTAGGCTCTCCCTTTGTTTCACCGATTGTAAGTTCTACCTGTGGTTCACCCAGTCCAACGTGAGGGAGAATGAATTAAGGCAAAGGTCAACATCGCAGACTTCGTTTGAATCATCTTCATCGTTGTTCATCGTGGGGTTTTCATCGAAGGCAACATCCCCTTCTCTCTACATTTTCATAGTATAGGGAAGCCAGAGTGAAGATTCCAACAAGGTCTGTGCTTAATGAGAGAAGTAGTTGTAACACTTACCACAGTCCCGATCATCAGCCCCCAAAAGATGCCAACAAGGTCTGTGCTTAATAAGAGAAGTAGTTCTAACACTTACCACAGTCCCGATCATCAGCCCCCAAAAGATGCCAGGCTCATTGGCTCTCTTCCAAAAGATGGCCAGCACGAAGGCGGCGCACACGGAGGACCCCAAGTAGGACGTCATCTTCTGGATGTACTCGAACAGCATATTGGCCTGCCAGGACACGGAAAGACGTACTTTAAAATACACATACATGTTGCTAAAGTGTCATCCCATGTTGCTAAAGTGTCATCCCATGTTGCTGAAGTGTCACCCCCTGTTGTAAAGTATCCCCCCCCCCCTCCTCCACTTGTTGTAAGGTGTTACCCCCTGTTGTAAAGTATCCCCCACCCCCCTCCTCCCCTTGTTGTAAGGTGTTACTTCATGTTGTAAAGTACCCCCCCCCTCCTCCCCTTGTTGTAAAGTGTTACCCCATGTTGTAAAGTATTCCCCCCCCTCCTCTCCTTGTTGTAAAGTGTTACCCCATATTGTAAAGTATTCCCCCCCCTCCTCTCCTTGTTGTAAAGTGTTACCCCATATTGTAAAGTATTCCCCCCCCCTCCTCTCCTTGTTGTAAAGTGTTACCCCATATTGTAAAGTATTCCCCCCCCCCTCCTCTCCTTGTTGTAAAGTGTTACCCCATATTGTAAAGTATTCCCCCCCCCTCCTCTCCTTGTTGTAAAGTGTTACCCCATATTGTAAAGTATTCCCCCCCCCCTCCTCTCCTTGTTGTAAGGTGTTGTTGTAAAGTATCTCCCCTCCTCTCGTTGTTGTAAGGTGTTGTTGTAAAGTATCTCCCTCCTCTCTTTGTTGTAAGGTGTTGTTGTAAAGTATCTCCCCTCCTCTCCTTGTTGTAAGGTGTTGTTGTAAAGTATCTCCCCTCCTCTCGTTGTTGTAAGGTGTTGTTGTAAAGTATCTCCCCTCCTCTCTTTGTTGTAAGGTGTTGTTGTAAAGTATCTCCCCTCCTCTCGTTGTTGTAAGGTGTTGTTGTGAAGTATCTCCCCTCCTCTCCTTGTTGTAAGGTGTTGTTGTAAAGTATCTCCCCTCCTCTCCTTGTTGTAAGGTGTTGTTGTAAAGTATCTCCCCTCCTCTCGTTGTTGTAAGGTGTTGTTGTAAAGTATCTCCCCTCCTCTCCTTGTTGTAAGGTGTTGTTGTAAAGTATCTCCCCTCCTCTCGTTGTTGTAAGGTGTTGTTGTAAAGTATCTCCCCTCCTCTCCTTGTTGTAAGGTGTTGTTGTAAAGTATCTCCCCTCCTCTCCTTGTTGTAAGGTGTTGTTGTAAAGTATCTCCCCTCCTCTCCTTGTTGTAAGGTGTTGTTGTAAAGTATCTCCCCTCCTCTCCTTGTTGTAAGGTGTTGTTGTAAAGTATCTCCCCTCCTCTCGTTGTTGTAAGGTGTTGTTGTAAAGTATCTCCCCTCCTCTCCTTGTTGTAAGGTGTTGTTGTAAAGTATCTCCCCTCCTCTCCTTGTTGTAAGGTGTTGTTGTAAAGTATCTCCCCTCCTCTCCTTGTTGTAAGGTGTTGTTGTAAAGTATCTCCCCTCCTCTCCTTGTTGTAAGGTGTTGTTGTAAAGTATCTCCCCTCCTCTCCTTGTTGTAAGGTGTTGTTGTAAAGTATCTCCCCTCCTCTCCTTGTTGTAAGGTTGTAACAAGAGCCCCAGTTTTACTCAGCACATTTTTAGATTTTTCTTGTTTAGTCAGTTAGACTTAGAAGGTTACTGTTAGTCTCTAGCAGACGACAGAAGTGATCATGCGTAACAGTTGTAGCCTGACGCCCGCATAGCAGTGACATCATCGCAGCTGACGTAGAAGGCTTTGAATTTTACAACCACTCAGATTTCTTCAGCCAATCCGAACACAGCACCGTTAGGTAGAACCAGTTCTGACTGGGTGGGCCAAGGCTATGTAGAGGGGTCTTTTGTGTTGAAAGCTTAAGGCAGTACACAGCTACTTCCTAGCAGAAATCTTTCCACTGATAGACCAGGGAAGCAGTACTTGTTGAATATTCGAATTCAATCAAGTAGCCACGGCCTGACATTGTCAAACAGGTAAATGAACATACTTCTGTTTCATCGTGATGTATTTATATTATTGATGAATTATGTTTGTGAAATTTGCTATGCACAGAATGAATTGTTAGTCCGACTTTGCGTGACCACGTGGAAGAATCCGACCACGAGGCAAGCATGACCGGTCGACGCCATGTTGTATCCCTGACGGACCCACTGTTGTTTAACCAATATGTATGCATGCAGACCAGGGGCTGTACCCGAGAATGTTTATAATATTATTATTTCTCTATGTGTATAATTAGCCACGATTTATATTTATGTATATATAGGAAATTAGAGTGGAGATTCCAGTGGACCACGGACTTAGCAGAATGTTCGTCGCTTATGTAAAGAGATGTGGAGCTATCACTGAGGGCTACTTTGGCCTTCAGTGAGACACTCTGCACATACCTATTATACAGGGTTGTGCAGAATTTCGTCTCATATGTTACAGACGAGCAGGCGGTATATCGTGAGCCCAACTCAGCAAAGGAAAGAACCTAATCGACGCTTAGAGTTGGCTGCAGAGGCATCTACAGCAACACAAGCCACGACAACACAGCGTGTCAAGGAATCAACAGCAGCACAGCTCTTCGGACACTGAGCTAAGTACACAGCCTTCAGTGCACCAAATTCTGTATAAACAGGACCACTGTAGTCCACTTGTCAAGATATGACCATTAGGGCAGATGATGAGCAAGTAGCTGCCTAGACTATCAGCGAGCGAACCATTCGCATTGACATTTGAACTTTTAAGTTAGTTTCATACATCAAAGATTGTGTATAGAGTAGAAGAAATAAATGTGATTTTTACTGTTATCAAGTGGCTGGACTACATATGACTCATAGACGTGTGAAAGCTAGTGTGACAGTGATCTTTTACCATTTTTCTATCTATCTCTGTACCCCAGCCTTAACACAGACCGAGGTAAACAAATAAATGAATTAAAGTAATTCACAGGGTGATTCACTAGCGGTCCCCATAGAATAAGACGAGAGGGTTACAGCATTCCATTGTGCAGAGCCCAGCAACAATAAACCCCACGTCACAAAGGTGTTACCCCATGTTGTAAAGTATCCCCCCTCCTCCCCTTGTTGTAAGGTGTTACCCCATGTTGTAAAGTATCCCCCCCCCTCCTCCCCTTGTTGTAAGGTGTCATCCCATGTTGTAGTATCCCCCCCCTCCTCCCCTTGTTGTAAGGTGTTACCCCATGTTGTAAAGTATCCCCCCTCCTCCCCTTGTTGTAAGGTGTTACCCCATGTTGTAAAGTATCCCCCCTCCTCCCCTTGTTGTAAAGTGTTACCCCATGTTGTAAAGTATCCCCCCCTCCTCCCCTTGTTGTAAGGTGTTACCCCATGTTGTAAAGTATCCCCCCCTCCTCCCCTTGTTGTAAGGTGTTACCCCATGTTGTAAAGTATCCCCCCTCCTCCCCTTGTTGTAGGGTGTTACCCCATGTTGTAAAGTATCCCCCCTCCTCCCCTTGTTGTAAGGTGTTACCCCATGTTGTAAAGTATCCCCCAGCTACCCTTGTTGTAAGGTGTTACCCCATGTTGTAAAGTATCCCCCTCCTCCCCTTGTTGTAAGGTGTTACCCCATGTTGTAAAGTATCCCCCTCCTCCCCTTGTTGTAAGGTGTTACCCCATGTTGTAAAGTATCCCCCTCCTCCCCTTGTTGTAAGGTGTTACCCCATGTTGTAAAGTATCCCCCTCCTCCCCTTGTTGTAAGGTGTTACCCCATGTTGTAAAGTATCCCCCTCCTCCCCTTGTTGTAAGGTGTTACCCCATGTTGTAAAGTATCCCCCCTCTTCCCCTTGTTGTAAGGTGTCACCCCATATTGCGAATAGTGTCACCTCGTGCTATAGTGTCACCACATCAAATACATGTTACTATAGTGTCACCACATCAAATACATGTTACTATAGTGTCACCACAAAAAATACATGTTGCTATAGTGTCACCACAACAAATACATGTTGCTATAGTGTCACCACAACAAATACATGTTACTATAGTGTCACCACAACAAATACATGTTACTATAGTGTCACCACAACAAATACATGTTACTATAGTGTCACCACAAAAAATACATGTTACTATAGTATCACCACAACAAATACATGTTACTATGCTGTTACATGGTTATTGCTTTAGGTCCAGCGGACTCTTCCGAATCTGTTGAAGATTTAAAGGGATCGTCTGGAATCGTATTGGATAGGGTAGGTGCTGTATTTGTGATGACCTTGCTCCAGAACGCTTGTTCTCAATGCCCTCTCTCTTACCAGGCATTGCATTAAAGCAGTGATGTTGATGAAGTACGGAGGGTGCGAGAAGCATAAATGGAAATGAGTTCATTAAGATATTCAGGAAATGTTTTGTTCACACACGGATACGTCATGGAGAGGCTCTCACAATGTGGGTTATTTTCAGTTCTCTTTGCAACAGGAAGCCAGTGCAAGGAGCGCAAAACTGGAGTAACATAACTGTTCTCTTTTGTTCGCTCTAGTTACAGCATGTGCATGAATAAATTAATAATTAATTAATTAAATAAATAAAATAAACAAATAAAAAAACATTGAAAACACTACGCCATAGCACTGTATGATAACTAAAAGCAGCCAAGTAGTGAAGTGACTGATGACGCACGCTTTGCACCATGGGCAGCCAGATTGACAATGCAGCTGACCACAGCCATGCGTCCCACCACCATCAGCTCGATGTCAGAGGCCTTGGGCCGCATTCGCTTCCAAATATCTATGGTGAAGATGGTGGAGGTGGAATTGAAGATGGACGTGAGAGAGGAGATGAGAGCGGACATCATCACGGAGATCATGATGCCTTTGACTCCTGCCGGCATCAGCTGCCCACACAAAGCTAGCAAATTCACCAACCTTCATCACTGAAATAATGATGGTGATGATGATGATGATGATGATGATGATGATGATGATGATGATGATGATGATGATGATGATGATGATGATGATAATAATAATAATAATAATAATTATTATTATTATTATTATTATTATTATTATTATTATTATTATTATTATTATTATTATTATTATTATTATTATTATTATTATTATTACTGTATTATTATAATATGTGCTAAACACGGGCTTTCTCCCCAAATCATTACTCAGACTGAAAGCGCGGCGATCTGTAGCAACATACACGTTCACATGTTACACATTTACATACACAACAAACACGCATCTATCACTCAAACATTTTGTGTAAAGGCTGGGAGATCGTTATTTGAAGTCTGGAAGGAAATGGAATTTATTTAATTAGTTGTATTAGCGGCATCCAATACCATTATGGAAAGGAGAAAGTAATCTGGAGTACCCGGGAAAGCCCTCGGTGAGCTAAAAAGTCTCATACATTAGTCATATAAGCTCGTTTCTCTGCAGGATTCCAGTATGCGACCTTCGGCATAGGGAATGGGCCTAAGAAATAAGCATCTTATCAGCTGCACCAGGTTAATTATACACAACGCGGAGAGAGCTAGCTGTGTGTGCCTTACATGGAGAGATCTGTATGAACTGACGGCTGCATACTCAAACCACCGATCACTTTCAACACAATGACCCAGTCACTAAGTCGACTTTTAAAGGCACTGACCTTAACCACCATGAGTGGATAAGCGATGTCGGTACAGCCTGAATTACCACGCTTGCAGACTCGATCACAGATTTCTTCCTCGTTGCAGGCCACCTCGTTGCGGTAGAGGATGCGAGAGATCATGCCCGGGAAGACGATGAGCCACATGGGCAGGATCTTGAGATAGGACGCCAACACACAGCCCATCTTGGCGTGGAGCATGTTCTGTCAGGTACAACAAAGCAAACGTACAGTTTTTAACTCTGCACTGTACACAACCCCTTCTTTCGTCACTCTTACTCGCCTCTACATATTTGCCACCTCTTCCTTGGGAGCTGAGTGAAGGTTTTGTTAATCCAACCTTGATGTACTTTACATATTCCTTTGCTCGATGTCGTTGGATCGCTGGTTTATTGTATTAAACTACATACGTTTAATCTTAAATTCCAATGAAGTGGTTGTATTTTCCCACAGCCTGCCCCTTTTAAACTGCACCGTCTTTTCCATTTCCCCATCCTCGCCCTTACACCTTGCCCCTCCCATGATTCCCGTGTCCCTGTATACCTTTGCAGCCAGTGCTCGTTGGACGATAACCTGGTCAGTGCACCAGTACCAGATAGCGGAAACGGTCAGTCCAAAGGTGATGCCAGTCCATGGCAAGTGACTGTCATCCGCCGGCAGCATCAGAGTGAACCAGTTCTCCTTTGGTCGTGCACAATTTCTGCCAACAACACTTTTAATGTCACAGACTTTAGGTACAGCAAACGCTTTCTGAGGGCCGTTCCCCTCTCCTAGCCCTCAATACTTTACATTTTCCGTCTGTAAACTGAACCCGGTACCCATTGACCGCTGTGTGGAGTAGGTGTTATTACTGTGCGACGTTTGACAGTCACCAAAGTGAAGACTAATCGGATTGATGTCAGCATGAAAGCAGCCTGGAGACATTGGGTAGAATGGTCGTTTTACAGTTTAGTAATCAACATCGCCCTGCTGAAAGCTCTTTAATAAGCTTGTAAAACCAGTTTGCAGATTGTCTTTGGCGGTCGCCAAAAATGCTCAGAATGACAGCGGAAACGCCCCAACGTTGTGACGCTACGGCCGATTGGGAAAGTGGTACAGACGGTCTACAGACTGTGACGCTACGCGAGAGTTGTAGAGAACGTCTGCAGACTGTGACGCTACGCGAGAGTTGTAGAGACGGTCTACAGACTGTGACGCTACGCGAGAGTTGTAGAGACGGTCTACAGACTGTGACGCTACGCGAGAGTTGTAGTGACGGTCTACAGACTGTGACGCTACGCGAGAGTTGTAGAGACGGTCTACAGACTGTGACGCTACGCGAGAGTTGCAGAGAACGTCTGCAGACTGTGACGCTATGCAAGGGTGGTATAGACAGACGGTCTACAGGTTGACCTACTTATACAGCGGCACAGGTTAAAGCTCATACAATAATAATCTAGGTCAGTCTGTCAGCGCCCGTAACCTGCACTATGACGTTTTGCAGGGGCAGCTAGGCCATGTACTGATTATAGCAGCTCAAACACACGACGTGGTAGGCAAAATTCATCAGAAAACTGAAAGCCTGCCGATGTGGCCACCGTTATGTTTACTCTTAAATGCATCTCTTTCTAGAGGGCAAAATGGCAAAAAGACTTCTATATTATAGGGGCCTACTAGATTCTAATTTTACAATATGTCAGACACACACACAATGTATGTCTATATTAGCAAAACCACATCAAAGCGTGAATTACACAGTTTTTATTTCGTATGTGCATGCGTGCGTGTGTGTTTGTGTGAGTGTGTGTTTCCTACACGTGTTTATCTAGGGTTAAGAGTGATATTTTACTATCAGTAGTTAATCGCTCATTTGTTTGGCCAGTGTTGGCATCTCAGTTATCAGCTGGCTTTAGACATCTATGTACAACACATGTTCCTCCTCACCACAGGGACAGAGTGAAGATGACATCACCTTCACGTGACTGTGTGCTGTTGCAAATGGAGGTCTAGGTGTAGAAAGACCTACCTGTAATTGTAGGATATATTTCTAGAGTGCTTGACCGTGTCCGACAATGCGATGGGAAATTTGCGCTTCATCTCCTCATAGCCTCCTACCTGTTGAAAGAGAAAACTACCGTTATTCCACAGTCCATTATGCCTTGCTGGTTTGATAAGTGACTAGGGTTCAATGGTTTTTCACTCATCGTCCTGACAGGTCAAAGTAGATGAAGTTAGCTAGTTAGTTATTCGTTGCTTACAGTGTCCAGCGGATTGCAAAGAGCCGAGTCAGGACCACAAAATCAAGACCACAACTTCGCTGAAAGAGGACTCACCCCTGATGCGCATAAAAGATCTGCTGAAACAACCCCAGTGGTAACACTGAAGGCACTCCACCAGCCGATCACTTTACAATAAAGGCATCCCACGCAGGGGACGCTGAGGCTATACTCTAATTTATCGAACCCCCGTTTATACAAACAAAATATAATATAGAAACATCATTATACAATATCAACAAAACACATACACATAAAATGCCTACATTGCTAAATAATAACATCATAGGAAGACCTAGTGACCATTTGGCAGAAAGCGTCCAATATTCCCAAGCCGATACAACAGACCTCACACACAAATGAGGAATTTTGTCCCGGAAGAGTTTTTAAGAAAAAAGGTAGGTGACTGGTCTAGCGAAGAAGAAGATAGTATTGTAGATTCCTAGAACCGAGTAGCAAGTGTCTGATTTTATTTTGTATGAAGCTGATGTTTAGAATGAATGCGTGGGTACTGCGCTTTGAACTGATATTTTTCATTGGAAAAAAGCGCTAGATAAATATTATTATTATTATTATTATTATTATTATTATTATTATTATTATTATTATTATTATTATTATTGAAGAACAAATGAGAAAGACAGCGGCAGTGGGAATTTAAAGCACTACATTTTCAGAAAGTGGGGATACTAGGCCTATTTATACAGAAACCCCCGGCACTCCCACGGGGGAGTAGACGAAGCGAGACATTGTGGAAGAGAAATGTGAGCTGACCTCCTGGAAGGCGAGGACCATGAGGATTGCGGCCCCTAGCACCATGATGACGGTCTGGATGGTGTCGGTCCACATGACGGCCGTCAGTCCCCCGATGATAGTGAAGAAGGCGGCCACTAACACCAGGATGATGACCCACAAGTACAGGCTAGCCTGGCCTGGAAGAGCCTGTTCCATTAATAGAGCCCCGGCGAACAGGTCTGCCGAGATCTACACCAACGCAGCAAATGACCGGGTCATACACTGTAATCAGCCATACAAAAGAAAAAGATGACATTATTCCTTCACAAACACAGACCCAATTGTCCACTCATCAGTTCTTTCTTCCTTTCACTGGCTGTCAGTGCCTCCCAAGATTTTGTACAAGTCCACTGGGGCAGTAATAATTCTGACTGTAAGACTGTAATTGTGCCTTGCTGGTAGGGAATTAACACACCGACACTATCATCGACGTCGTCGTGAGGGCCAATGCATGAGGTCATGGGGGATTCGAACATTTAATCTTGTGTTTATTACGTGTAGTGATTGTGGGGTTGCCTTCAGGCAGAAAGATTAGCGAGGCACCTTCAGTTTCCAACAGCTATATATCCTATCTTATCCTATCCTATCCCGTAACTCGAAGGTTATTGGGGCTCCACAGACAATCGTTTAACCAGCGTACTCCATCTTTTTCTGTCCTCAGCAACCCTCATGGTTCCGCTCAGTGTCAAGCCAGTCCATTCTCGAATGTTATCTTCCCACCTCTTTTCTGTCTCCCTCTTCCTCTGCCTCCTTGCACTGTGCCTCATAGGATGGGCTTTGCAAGGCTTGATGCTCTGGTGACCTGACCATACCATCGGAGTTTCCGCTTCTTCACCACCGTGAGCATGTAATCATGTTGTTCAATGGCTGGTGTAATGGTCTGTCGGACTTCATCATTAGTGATGTGCTGAGTATAGGAAATGCCCAGAAGTCTTCTGTAGCACCTCATCTGCATGCTTTGTATTCTTCGTTGTACATCTGCTGTGAGGGTCCATGTTTCGCAAGTGTATAGAAAGATGGAGATGACAAGGAAGCGCAGCAGCCTTACCTTATAATGTAGATTGATGGTTCCGTCTACAGTCTCCCACATCTAGAGAGAGTAAAGAGCCCAACAACTTCATTTATATTTCAATGAAAAATAAAAACACGGAGAAAATGCCGGTGGACCTTAGTGAAGACGTAGAGGAGGAGGGACATGACGGATAGGTAGATTCTGATCCTGGAGCCACCGAAGCGTTTGTACAAGTACTCGGGCATGGTGTACACTCCCGTGGCGCGGTACACGGGCAAGAAGAACCAGCCCAACGCCCACAGCGTGATCACGGCGTGCAGCTCAAATGTGGACACAGATATGCCAGTCTTGGCCGCCGTTCCCGCCAGACCCACGAAATGGCCTAAAATCAAACACCATGCAGTCATAGCAGTCTGTCACCAAACACTGTGCAGTCATAGCAGTCTGTCATCAAACACTGTGCAGTCACAGCAGTCTGGTCATCGAACACTGGAAAGTCAAAGCAATCTGTCATCAAACAATGTGCATTCACAGCAGTCTGTCATCAAACACTTGTAAATCACAGCAGTCTGTCATCAAACACTGGAAAGTCACAGCAGTCTGTCATCAAACACTGGAAAGTCACAGCAGTCCTTCATCAAACACTGGAAAGTCGCAGCAGTCTGTCATCAAACACTGGAAAGTCGCAACAGTCCTTCATCAAACACTGGAAAATCACAGCAGTCTGTCATCAAATACATGGAAAGTCGCAACAGTCCTTCATCAAACACTGGAAAGTCACAGCAGTCTGTCATCAAACACTGGAAAGTCACAGCAGTCTGTCATCAAATACATGGAAAGTCGCAACAGTCCTTCATCAAACACGGGAAAGTCGCAGCAGTCTGTCATCAAACACCGGAAAGTCGCAGCAGTCTGTCATCAAACACTGGAAAGTCGCAGCAGTCTGTATAGTATAGTATAGTATAGTATAGTATAGTATAGTATAGTATAGTATAGTATAGTATAGTATAGTATAGTATAGTAGTGATGGTATCGTAGGCTATCAGTCTTTTGCCCTCTAGATAGGCGTGCATTATTTAAGAACACCCCTTTTACTTGTCACACAGGCATTCAGTTGTTTGATGAATGTTGCCTACCAGAGCGAATGTCCACCCAAGTCAGTGGAGTACACTATATTCGCCAAAAAACGTATCTAGGCCATTTTAAAATGCATTTGGGATAACAATTGTGCCAAGATCCCTTGGCAGACTGTTCCATGTGTTACTAACTCTGTTAGTGAAAAAGTGCTGATATAAACTAGTATGCACAGTGTTTTTTTGTTAATTTATATTCATGACTTCGGGTTGTAGAGCTTTCAACCCTCCAAAGTAGGGACCCTGTGGTTTTAAGGTCATGTATGTTGTGTCATCAAACACTGGAAATCACAGCAGTCTGCAATCAAACACTGGAAAGTCATCGGTATGTAATGTGAGACAAGTCGGCGTGGTTGGCTATGAGTCATTCACAGACTCCAAGCAATAAATGAAACAATCTATCCACCAATCAACCAGTCACTATGAATATGACACTGACCACTGCCGATGTTACTGGCGAAGAGAGAGGCACCTACAAGGACCCAGTTCGCGTTCTGTCCGGCCAAGAAGTAGCCGCCCACGGACCCTCGGTTTTGCCACGAGGACACGATGCCAGTGGCGATCAACGCCGCGAAGTATATCGCCACCATCAACCAATCCAGCGCCACCAAGCGCCTGCAACAATCATTAGCATCATCGGCTGTGGTTAAAACAGGCAATGAAAGAGAGTGTGTGTGTATGTGTGTGTGAGAAAGAGAGAGAGAGAGAGAGAGAGAGAGAGAGAGAGAGAGAGAGAGAGAGAGAGAGAGAGAGAGAGAGAGAGAGAGAGAGAGAGAGAGAGAGAGAGAGAGAGAGAGAAATTCTCAAAACAACCAGAAAATGGTGTAGCAAAAGGACAAAGTTCCAAATGAAGGACGATGAGGCAATTTCTACAGAAACATAGTAGCAGTAAAAGAAATAGATACACCAGGTCAGTGAAAGCAAAAGAATGTTCAGCTTCTTTGGTGGAAGATCACAAGTAAGTAGCATAGGGAGTAGTGGCAATAGTAATACAACAAGAAAACGAACATGACCCTGAGGCACAGTTGGTTCAGTAATGAACTCCAAACGCCACACACGTATTGAATGTCAGGGGAAAACACTGCATCCTGTACAGTGGTTCCGAGCCCGTTAACTGCCTGCAATATTTTTTTTTTTTAATGTTAAGTCCCATAGACGCTGCTGCTCTACTCCTTCGGGTGAGAATATAAACCGAGGTCTAGTCTGTGCACGCACGCATTCCATAACACGGACTTAAAAGATCTTGACATTACATTACACGATTATTGCTTTAGGTCCAGCGGACTCTTCCGAGCCAAATCAGGACCAGTATAGCCGAATCAGGACCACAAAATCAAGACCACAACTTCGCTGAAAGAGGACTCGCTCCTGATCCGCATAAAAGATCTGCCGAAACAACCCTAGTGGCAACACTGAAGGCACTCCACCAGCCGGTCACTTTACAATAAAGACATCCCACGCAGGGGACGCTTAAGCTCTAATTTATCGAACACCCGTTTACAAAAACAAAATAGAATATAAACATCATTATAAAATATCAACAAAACACATACATATAAAATGCCTACATTGCTAAATAATAACATCATAGGAAGCCCCAGTGACCACCTGGCAGAGAGCGTCTAATATTTCCAAGCTGATCCAACAGACCTCACACACAAATGAGGAGTTTTGTCCCGGAAGAGTTTTCAATTTAAAAAAAAAGGTAGGTGACTGGTCTAGCGAAGAAGAAGATAGTATAGTAGATTGATAGAACAGAGTAGGAATAAGACAGAACAAAGGAGAAAGACAGCGACAGTGGGAATTTAAAGCACTAAATTTACAGAAAGTGGAGATACTATTTATACTGAAACCCCCGTCACCCCCACGGGGGGTAAAGATCCTGATGTTGTTGATGGGTGAGTGCCGGCAATAGAAAATAACCCAGCAAGCACTAGGTTCCTTCTCCCCTCTCCCCGGTCGCCTAGGATTGTGTCCAGTTGTCTGGGCGGAAGACCATGCGCCCAAAGGCCAACTTGAGTTAGATCCTGTATCGGCCAGCGCCTTGAGCTGCTCTTGAGTTGAACAGGCGCTACATAAGAATGATTAAATAAACTAATTTAATTAAATAGTCGTCGTAGTAGAAACCAGGGTCAGCGTCGGTGTAGTCAGAAGACGATCCCTTTAAGAACACGTGCAACTCAGGATTGGAGAAACAAAGAACGAAGAAATCTTGATTTGGCAAAAGTCGAGCAAACCACTTTTTTATTTTTATTTTTTTAAATAAAATAAATATATCATCCTACTTACTCCTCAACCATTTTGACAATAGCACGATTGCTCGCACACTGAACTGGAGCAGTTGAAGTGGAACGTCTTGAGGTTCAAGTAATTTCCGTAGAAGTATAGCTAGATTCGTAGAGCGAGTTGTTGTGTGGCCTTAGCTCCAGCTAAGCGCTGGGCTACCACATCTCTCTGCCCATGCAACCCAACAAATACAGTTAATCTCGCTTGTCAAGGCTGCACAGATCATTCATCGTGACGGCTTTGTTTCAAACAACTTACAGACGGACACGTCACTTCGTGACGCTTAATGGCGTCGAACGCAGGTAAATGACGCAAGCGTCTAGTTCTGCTTTTACCCAACAACTAGTGGAAAATGTCCGGCCGGGGCGTGTTTGTTGAATTCGCCATCCGTCGTGTGTCCGGATTCAAACATCCGTAACTTAGAATCTAATAAAGAGATCCCATGTCGGTCTCTTGCACGTTATTTTTCTTTCTTCACTTTAGAAACACCATCATTCATTTTAGCAAAACTGTCCCACAGAAGGGCAAATGGCATGCACTGCCAAGCAAAGTACTTCTAAGATCTAACTCCCTCTTTCGGTCACCAAACACGCAAACAAACATGGCCCCGCGCACATTGAGATAGATATAGGAATTCGGGCCAAACAGCAAGACTGATCCTGATTATTGTTTATACTTTATTCAACACAACACGGAAAACATTGTATTTCCCAACCTAAAACCAGTCATCATTACATGACAGCAGCTCTAACACGGATAAAAAAAAGAACAAGAACTAGAAAGGCAAAGCCCATATGACTCACATACTCATTATTGAACCTGCAATATTTCACACCAAAAAAATGAGTGCTCAGATAAAAACCTAATCGAAACGGTGGCATCAAAATGCAAAGTAATACCGACTTTGATTTTTCGATTGATATATATATATATATATATAATTATATCAATCTATTATCTCTAAATATAACAAGTTTCAACTGTTTATCTCTCACAGTTTAACGTCAAGGTCACTTCTAAGTACCTTTTCTATCTGAATTTGGACAGCTCCTCAGTGACCTTGATCTTGTAGTGAGATTGACCAAATATGCATAGGATGTGTGTCTCAATGATATCTATCATGCCTCATTGGACCATAAGTTCAATATTAATAACTTGGAAATAAAGTGACATTTTGTGAAAAATTGTCATTTTTGACTTACATTTGTTGACCCTGTGACCTTGACCTTGAAATGAAGTGATTAATTTGTTCACTGATCATTTATGAGATATCATGGATATACACCATCTTACCAAGTTTGGTTGTGATAGTTGAAATAGGTTCAGAAATATTAATTCACTTGCAAGTTTTGCACATCCAGACGGCGGACAGACAGACGAAAATTGTTTTAAAATGTCGTTTTTGGACTATTTAGGACTCATCTTGCACAGATTTGCAAAATTCGGCAACTTTGTGTGTGTGTGTGGGGGGGGGGAGGAGGTGAGGAGGTGAGGAGGAAGAGTGAGGAGGAGAAGTGAGAGAAAGGGGAGGGGGGTGGGGGAGTACATAGACTCACACGGCTATTCATGTCAGTCAAACATAAGTGCCCACAAAAAACAAAATGACTCGGTCGGTGGCATTAAAATGCAAAGTAATACCGACTTTAATCTTGACCTTGAGATGACCTTGGCCTTCGAGTCGTAATACACTCATGTACTATGAAATAAATTACAGCAAGTTGTATTATGCCATAACAATGACCTCTGGATGACCAGAAAACAGCATTGCTAAAAAAAAAAAAAAAAAAAACGATATGCAAGTGTGAGAAACAAATGTTGGAAACCATAACAAAAACTATAAATATAACTGAAAGGAAGGGGCGAAGTAATGATACAAGATAATAGATGATAAAAAGAAAACCTAAACCATGGAAAGTGTCAGAAGCATAATGAAAATGAAAATATTAAATAGTGTCAAAAAAGTGAAACTGAAAGATAACATTAACAAGATAACAAATGTAACAGTGATAACAAAACCGAAACCATGGAAGTTGAATACATAATACAAGTTTAAAGATAACAATTGTTAACAATGTACCAAAATATATCGGAAAGATAACAACTGTTAAAAATGTATCAAAATATATCGAAAAGATAACAATTTAATATGAAAAGATTAAAAGTATAACAAAACACAGATAATAAAAATAACAGATAATAAACATAACGATAATTATAACATGCGTCTTGCCAGACAAGAACACCATGCCGGGTTTATCACGGATAATGAAACCCAAAGAATAACAATGTAACAGGAGTTTTTAAGGCGTCCAAAGAAAGCCAAACTTCCAAACACTGCCGTAGGTAAATAGTTCCACATAGTGTAAGGATTCCACACAACAGCTGATCCGTTGACAACATTGTACAGGCAGGTGGAGTCTGTTTAGAAATTTGGTAGGAATGTGGTGTCTTTTTAGAAACTTGGTAGGCAGGTGGTGTGTGTTGAAAACGCTGGTAGACAGGTGTTTTGTGTCTAGAATGATGATAGGAAGGCGGTGTCTGTTGAGAACCCTGGTAGGCAGGTGGTGTCTGTTGAGAAACGCTCGGCGTGTCCGAATTCTCATGCTATCTGTAGTTGCAGTTCCTTCTTTATGGTGATGTTTGATTACTTGTTGACACTTCCACCACACAGCAATTATTCATTTGAAGTCTTGTGGTTCTCACTTCATAGTGATTTTCTTGTGGTTTGATTTGGTGGAGCAAGAGATCCGCGAGCACGCGGTACTAGGGTCCTAAGCAGGGACAACAGCCTATGTAATAAACAAAAGGGAATGCCTGTTTCCTCCAAACCACGCCGGCCGAGGTGAACCAAGCTCCTGACACTTACGAGCTGCACAAACTGCTGACCTCCTATATAACAAAACGAACTTTCACAAGTTACGGAAGGTCTCAAAACAATACAGTCTGGTGGTGGTCGGTTACAGGGGCTGTAGATCAACATATAATGGGACATTCACAATCCCACTGTTCATATAGAGTTCACATAGAAGTTAAAATAGAACAGAAAAAAAATGTCACCAAAAATCACTGATAGTCCTGGGCCAATGTCAAAACTCGAACTTATGTTTGACAGACTAGAGCATTGACACTGTTTACAATGAAGATGGCGAATACAAGCTATTGGCTGTGGTTCTGTGATTCGTTGGCTGTAGGGCGAGGAGGAGTGGAGGCAGCGCTAGGGCTGGCCTGAGAATCATGCTGTCTGTCGCGTGTTGAGTCTCCTTCCAATGACGAGGCCATGCTCAGATTGGACACGGTTTCTCTATTTACCGTGGCGCTGGTCGCCTTTTGCACTTGACCAGCGGGTACCTGCCTCCCCGTTTCGTCGTCTAATTCGCTGTCATCATCGGAGAACAGGTGGTCGATCTTCTGCATGGCCCACATCTGTATTCTTTTGTTCCTCGACATGGCTCGCCCCTTGGTGGATCGTCGCCCTGAGGTTCCAGTTCCGGGAGGTTCGTAGAAGGGAGGAGAGGGTTGAAGGGACACTTTATTGGGCTTGAGCATTTTAGTGGGCTCGCGGGCCGGTGTCTCTTCTTCGCTGCTGTAGTGAGATAAAGGCCTGGTCCCGAGTGCTCGGTCCTTCTCGCGATATGGCCCCGCTGTGTCGTCGCTGAACTGACCCACTAATGGCCGGCTCTTCCGGAATGTGTTCTCGTCGCGAAGATAACGTTCTCGGGCTTCCAAGAGGTCCTTATTGGAGAATCTGACCGCCATCTGGGGCTTGGAATCATGCCGTTGGTCTAAGCCTGACGGGCCGGTCCGCCGAAGTGAGACTGGCTCTGTATGGTAGTCCTGGGACTGGGAGCGGACACGTGTAAAGTGATAGGTATCTTCCTCTGACCTCACCCCGGAGGGCGCCACTCGACGTCTGTCAGCGCGGACCCGTCTACTGGCTGGTTGGACGTCTTCCGCACTATGCCACCTTTCACCTTTCTCCCTCTCGTCTTCATTGTATTCATCTTCGTTGTCTTCTTCCATGTAGATCATACCCCTCTGGCCTCTGGGCCTGACGAAAGTTGACCGAGCGTCAAACTTCCTCAAAGTGTCCTGCACACCAAAATACAAACGGACATCAATAAACCATCATCACTATCAACTGCGTTCTCCTCACAACTTTTGGCATTCAAAACTGTATACCACAAACTGATATCCGCAAAGATCGAGCAAGTCTATATTTAGCACCGCAATAACTACAGTTATTCCCCTCTCCTTCATCATCATTATCATCTTCACTATCATAATCATCATCATCATCATCATCATCATCATCATCATCATCATCATCATCATCATCATAGTCGTCGTCGCCGTCGTCGATGGCGGCGTGATGTTGGCAGAGGTACCATGAGAGTTTGTTGCTTGGTGGTGGACAGTCTCATCGCGGTCTTCTTGCGTATGCTTTGGTCAATGATGGGTATGCTGGCCTGGCTGCCCTCAGGACCACCGCCGCCACTGTCGCTGCAAACCTTCTCCGAAACCGTCATGGAACTGGCCTTTCCTCTGTCCTCCTGCAAAACAGCCAGCACTGATCAACAGTGGCCCTTCTGTGTACAGTGCAGGAAAGCATTTCAAGACTTTCCAGTGTTCCTTATACATACAAACCTTTTCCGGCACTCAAAACTGCCTGATAAATGTACCCATTGGACTCACAGGCGTCTTGGGCAATATGCACATTATATTACAGTAAAATTAAAACATTCCACATTAAAGAGCGAGACTTATTTAAAGAAAAAAAAAGCTTTTAGTTTAGAAGAGCAAACCCATTTGACTCGCATGCTACTTTTGGAACTGGCAATATTTAAATTCAGAATGGCTACCCAGAAAAAAACAAAATGAAACGGTGGCGTTAAAATGCAAAGTAATACCAACTTTGATCTTTCTATGCCCTTAACCTCCGACTCCATATACACTCATGTACTATCAAATAAACTACAGCAAATGTTGTATTATGCCAAAAAACGGTGACCTTGGGATGACCTTGACCTTGGGATAACCTTGGCCTTGGGATAACCTTGACCCTCCAGTGACCTCTCATGCACATCTGATCAAAATAACCCAATATTGTTGCATACTTGGGTTAAACAAATAAACAGCCATTCCACTGCACGATGACCTTTTTTCGTTTGTTTTTGCAAGGGTTAGAATGACTTTGACTTTCAAGACCAACGTACGTAAAAACGAAACATATATGAAAGACCAGTCTATCATCTCTAAATACAACAAGTTTGGACTTTACATCTCCCATAGTTTCGGGTCAAGGTCACTTTAAAGTACCTCTACTAACTCACTTTGGACAGTTCCAGTGACCCTGACTTTAAAGTGAGGTTGACCAAATTTCCGTAGTATAAGTGTCTCATTGATATCTATCATGCATCGAAGAACCATAAGTTCACTATTTATAACCTACCAAAAAAAAAAGTTAAAAGTTATGACAAATTATGATTTTGTTGTGATAGTTGAAATAGGTATTGGGATAATAATCCACTTGCAATTTGTGCAAAAAGATAGACAGACGGACGGACATTTTTTTAGATGCCATTTTCGGACTCACCTCGCACAGATTTGCAAAAATCTAGATTTTTATTGGAATGGGAAGGGTTGGGATGAGGGGATGAGGGGGGGTGGGGGGGAATGAATACATATACTCACATTGCTATGAATGTGAGTCAAAAAGGTGGATTTGATTAACGATCTATAGCAAAGCTGTAGGTCTAAAAGAGGTTACTCTTTGCTGCATCGTGTTTTCATTGTTTTAAAAAGGTGGCTGAGGTGTAGCTGGCTGTCTGTACTATTTGGAAACTTTCGAAGCAAGCGTGCATTTATAAGTTTGAAAGGTTTTTGGTGTGTAATGAAATTTTAATAACTTTAAACGTCTCATGTTATTTGTATTCTAAATTTGCTTGACATTGTAGCACGCTTTCAGCTTTTTTTTACTAGGGATGAAGCGTGTTTTTAAATGAATTAAATTATTATTATTATTATTATTATTATTATTATTATTATTATTATTATTATTATTATTATTATTATTATTATTTTATTATTATTATTATTATTATTATTATTATTATTATTATTATTATTATTATTATTATTATTATTATTATCATTATTATTATTATTATTATTATTATTACATCTTTTTTCAGGTAGGGTAACACTCGCTATTAATTTAAAAAGGAATTGTGACGCCGACATGTGTGATGTGGAATCCATTTTACAAAGAACGAGCAAAAGGAAGACACGGACTGAAAGGAGAAAGGTGCAGAAGTTGACCTTGGTGCTGCAGCGGCAGCAGATGAAGGCCCTGGCACATCGTCTTTCCGTCTTTCGCACAAACTGCGGCAAGGTGGCTCTGCGACCCGTGTCTATCGGTTGCTCTTCCAAACCTTCCTCCGGCGCTTTTCCGGCGTCCACCGCTAAATCTTGCTGTCCCATGCAACACAACACAGGCGTGTCAAAAGTTGAACTTTTGTTTATTTTACACTTGCAGTTACACACACACACACACACACATACACACTCACACACACACACACTCACACACCCACACACACACCCACACACGCACGCACACACACACACACACGCACGCCCCTCACCCTCTCCCTCCCCCCCTCTCTCCACACACACAAACACAAACGCATTTGGACTATTTATTCAGAAATGATGAAAAGGATTATATTATAACACATCGTCTTCTATTAATAATCAAATGTAAACATTAAAAAAAAAAACATGAACAAAAGAAACTCACAATGAAGCATTGAAAAGGCATACAGTCACTCTCCATGGCACTACAGTCACTCTTCATGGCATACAGTCACTCTCCATGGCACTACAGTCACTCTCCATGGCACACAGTCACTCTCCATGGCACACAGTCACTCTCCATGGCACAATACACAAGCTGTAAACTGGTCATTTTTCTTGGATATGAATCGTTGCTAGACAATATGGATGATTATAGGACCATTTTCAACAGTTCTGTGTTACAATGGCGAAGATTGAAAGGAGCCATTAATAATCTGACCAATGGCGAAGATTGAAAGGAGCCATTGATAATCTGACCAATGGCGAAGATTGAAAGGAGCCATTAATAATCTGACCCAATGGCGAAACGATTGCGCCGCTTAAACGGTTTATCTCCAAACCCCATTTAACATCTTAACTTGGATCCTATCCTATCCTATTCTATCCTATCCTATCCTATCCTATCCTATCCCATAACTCGAAGATCGTTGGGGCACCACAGATGATCGTTTAACCAGCGTACCCCATCATTCTCTGTCCTCAGCAACCCTCATCATCATGGTTTCGCTCAGTGTCAAACCAGTCCATACTCGTCCCACCGCTTTTCCTTTCTCCCTCTTCTTCTGCCTCCTTGCACTTGAATGGAAACAATATAACACTATTTTATTAACTGATGATGACTAACAACACCAAGTGCATCAACATGGACATCAAAGTCCAAGGCCAATCCCTCAACACAGTGCTTAGGTTCAAATATTTAGGAGCCATTGTATCAGACAGGAAGTCCTCTACAGGATCGCACAAACAACTGCTGCCCTGACAAGGTTGAAGCCCATTTGGAAAGACAGGACTATCAGTCTACATTCCAAGATAATGCTGTTGCGCTCCCTTGTCATCTCCATCTTCCCATATGTCACAAAAACAAAAAACAAAAAGAGTGTTTTCGTGGAATAATTTGTAGGCCTATACTGCACGTGTTATTGTTGATGTTAGCTTCGTCTGAGTCACGCTTCTTGTGCATGTGTGTTTGTATGCTGTGTGTGCAGGTGATTTTTCATATACACTGCCGGGTGTATTGGTAGGGCTTCGAAAATTGCAGATTTGTTTTTCACGTGCTAGGGATTGGTTTTTGATTATTCTTTATTTTTCCTTCCTATTGAGTTGTTAGGTGGGGTAGGTTGGTGCGCTTCATGCTAGTCATCCGAAGAAAGAAGTTGTCTGCGCTCTTGTGTGAGTTAGAGATACTTTTTGGAAGTGTGTATGTGGATTCATTTATCTGCTCACATTGGACCATAGTTACTATGTGCTCCTGCCTGGATATGTTGTCGTCCCGGGTACCTCCACTGGTTGCTGATAAGGAGTCAAATGTTGTTATTTTTGTTCTTTCCTTGGCCAGCATCCTGCCTCATTGTGTGGTTGCGGTCGTGGTGTGTTTGCATTTCAGTTATTTTGTTTCGTTATTCAGTTATCCCTTCCTGATTGTTCCGAGGGTGGGTTATGGGGGGAGGGGAACATTGAGTGCTGTGGGTGTGGTACGTTAAAAGAGTTTTCATTTTCATAAATGTATCTCCAGTCATCATGCTGTCGTTATCATTGTTTTTCGTGCATATCAGTGTCAGTTTATTATCGTGATGGTATTGTTCACATTGTGGAGTGGGCAGCAGCGGTGCTTAGTGAGCTCTAGATTATTGTTGGAACTACATTTAGTGGGACAGAACTTAGCATTTGTTTGTGTATTTGCAGAACCTGCGAGTATTCTTACTTTGGAAAAACAGAGCCCCTGGTTGCATAGGTCTGGTCCTGATTTGGCTCGGAAGAGTCCGCTGGACCTAAAGAAATAACCTTGTATTGTAGTGGTTGCATAGGTGGTTTCTACGCCGTTGCTGGGGTCGTCTGCCATCCACCACTGTTACCTCCACCCCCTCCTCCCTTTTTTCTTCGTGCTGAGTTTGGACGGAAAGGGCTACTTCCCCTTGTTCAAACCTTGCCCCAGTCATTAAGCCCTGTTGCATCCGATCGCCCTTCTACCCCAAACTCCCTCATCGTGATTGCGCAGCACCCAGGGTTATCAGCGTCGCTGTTGGACTCAAGTCATCGCTACGCTTTCATCAGTTGGGCGTTGCGGCTAACATGCTTCTTTTCCCCTCGTCATTTATCTACGTCTTAGTGTAGTACGAGCTTCTGTGGATACTGATCGCCGGCTATTGGACCGACTGATTATCACTTTTCTTTATCCTTCATCTTTCATCTTCTCACTCATTGATTCATACATTAATTGTTCTTCATTCGCTCATGGGTTCGTTAGCTCATACGTGTAATCATCATCATCATTATCATCATCATCATCATCATCATCATCATCATCATCATCATCATCATCATCATCATCATCATCATCATCATCATCATCATCATGGTCATCTGATTTGAGGGCAAAGTTGTCTGTTGTCCGAGTGAGAATGAGTAATAAAATCGTCAGTATGAAATATACTTCTTGTGTTAGTAGTGGTTAGTTAGGTAGAGCGGGTGCGTGAGGGAGGGTTCAAGCACACAACCCCACACGGGTCGTGACACCATATGCTTGCGAAACATGGACCTTCACAGCAGATATACAACGTAGAATACAATGCATGGAGATGAGGTGCTATAGAAGACTTCTGAGCATTTCCTATATCCAGCACATCACCACCAACACACGAAGAATTGCTTACAGCGGTGAAGAAACGAAAACTCCGATAATATGGCCACATCAATAGAGCATCAGGCCTTGCAAAGACCATCCTGCAAGGCAAGGTGCTAGGAGGCAGAAGAAAAAGGAGACACAAAAAGAGGTGGGAGGACAACATTCGAGAATGGACTCACTGGCTTGACATTGAACGAAACCATGAGGGTTGCTGAGGACAGAGAAAGATGGAGTACGCTGGTTAAACGATCACCTGTGGTGCCCCAACGACCTTCGAATTACGGGATAGGAAAGGATAGGACAGGATAGGATAAGTGTGACTCACCAGGACGCTTTTGTCGCTGCCCACTGCAGGCAATTCGTAGATTTCTAGATCTTCGAGGATCTTCCTGATGGCTTTGGGCCGGCCCACCACGGCGTTGATGTACAGCGAGTTGAAGTTGGACACCATGATGGGCATAGTCATGGACATGACGATGATGCCGAACACCGCCACGATGGACCCGAAGATCTTGGCCTGCACCTGTGACATAAGCAACGTGTACATAATAAGTCTCCTGGGGTGGTATTCATGACCGTTGGTTAAGGCTTAACCAATGTTGGTAAAATTAACGACGTTGGTTAAGCTGGAAATTTTAAATTCATGAGGCCTTAGCAGAGTTAACGACGGTTGCTAACCATGGTTATTTTAACGGAGGGGGCACCACCCGATAAGCAATGGAACACTGGTTAAAAATGGCGGCCATCGTTTGGTGGCAACTTCGACAGAGACGAGCTCCGAGGAGAGAGAGAGTATTTCGCGACAGAAGTAATCCACTTGACAAATTTGATGATGTGGAACTGGTATCAAAATTTCGTTTTCGTCGGCATGATATCATCACGTTAACGAACGCGGTAGACAGACTGAAACTGTGTGATCGGCAAGGCGTTTTGTCACCACTTTTACATGTGTGTCTCACTCTTTGTTTTTATGCCTCTGGCACCTTTAATAATCTGTCATATTAATAAAACGGGTTAATATTATTATTATTAAAATATTGTTGTTGGATTTTGACTGGTGATGTGTAGGCTTATTGTGTATCTGTATAGTTTATACTCGTAGGGTAATGCAACCCTACGAAATAAAGACAACATTTCAAGTTCCAAACTACCCAGAAACGGCAGAAATTGACACCTCAGTTTAAAAACAAAATGTAGGCCTAACATTACAAACTACAAAGTGATCAAAAGTGATTTCTCTCCTTTCACCCCAACAAAAAGCTCGCTCTCCTTGCTCACTATGATATCCAGCATGCTGTCGGTAGGCTTGCTAATCACGCCACCATTGCCAGACTTTAATCGTGCGGCTGCACGATTCCGATGGGTTATAGGCCTATTTTGTTGACGAAAGAAGGAAAACAGCTGCTTGAATTATGCCCCCTTACGGATATTCCCGCACAGCCCAAAAATAGCCTTGGTTAAGTAACAATGCGTGGACACTCGCTCATGAATAGCGATCTGCTAAACGATGGTTAACGATACCATTGTTGGTTACTAAACCAATGTTGGTAACGTTAACTATCGCCTATAATTTAACTGGCCATGAATTCCACCCCTGCTAAACACTGCACTGACCATGGCCTGCACTCATTGAAGGCACGGCGGCAAACACCGCAGCAGTTACAATCACTCTTGGTTCTATTACTTGGGTTGAGAACGTGCATTTTCTTTTGCTGCGCCTACTCTCTGGAATTCGCTGCCGGCAAACATGAGAGGCGTACCTGACTTGGCGACATTCAAATCACAACTGAAAACGTATCTGTTCAAGCTTGCATTCAAATAATTATCATTATTATTCATTTATTGTTGTTTTTATTTTATTGTAATATTATGTCATATGTGTTGTAATGACAGGATGTACAATGCATGAATGCGAGTGGGTGCGCAATGAGTCACAATGTGAGATTTGCGCGATATAAGTACCATTCATTATTATTATTATTATTATTATTATTATTATTATTATTATTATTATTATTATTATTATTATTATTATTATCTCCTCTCTACGCAGACATTACCCTTGGTTATCTCCTCTGTACTCAGCCATAACCCTTGATTATCCCCCTCTTTACCCTGCGGTTTGATTGATTGATTGATTGATTGTTGCTTTAGGTCCAGCGGACTCTTCCGAGCCAAATCAGGACCGTTTACCCTGCGGACCCAGATGGATGTGCAGTACTGAGGACTATAGAATCCAATCTGCACGTCAACTGGATTGAGGTTAAACAAGGCTAACATGTATTGCCTTTGTCATGCCTCCGCCTCCCATCAGATGATGACGATGATAATGATAGACCACGACGACGATGATGATAAGATATTGATGATGAAGACAACGATGACGACGACGATGACGACGATGATGATGATGATGATGATGATGACGACGAGTGTGTTGCAGACTAACCGACTGAGGGTAAATGTCGCCGTAGCCCACAGTGGTGAGAGTGATGAGGCACAGCCACATGGCATGGGGGATGGACTTGATCCCTCCTGCAGCGCCTTTCTGGTCGTCCAGGTGAAAGATTAAAGACGAGAAAACCAGCACCAGAAACATCAACAGCATGAACACCAGCAGTAGCTCGTGGAAGCTGCACTTCAGCGTGAAGTAGATCAGGCGAAACCCTGAAACCTGGCCACACGATCCGATCACATTAACCCACATCAGTGGGGAGCGGGCGCAATAGTAGAGTGATGTGGGCACACCCTAGCATTAGCAATGGTTCATGTTAAGCAGCTCGGGAATGGTTAGTGCTTGGATGGGTAACCATGCCTGGAAGACAACCTACAAACGACACTAACAGATTAAAGCAAGCGCATGACACATTCCTGTCCACCCAGCTGTGAATGGGTACATGAGCCCGGGAAGGTAAAGAAGCGAGGGAGAGGAGGTAGGCACCGTCCTCATAACGCTGGCCTAGAGAAGAGGGAGGTCCCAAACGATTTCCTCCCCAAGACTGTAAGGTTACGGGGAAACCTTTACCGAAATGTGTTGTGCATGGTCAATGACTTTAGTGGGGTGTTCATCTGTGGTGTGAAAACATATCACTTGGTCCCAAACCTAGCTGCTTCTTGCCGGACTCCAGGACCCGCTGCTGGCCACAAGGAGATGAAGAAACTGGTGGCCTTACCACAGGGAGATGAAGAAACTGAAGGCCGTGCCACAGGGAGGTGAAGAAACTGAGGTGCCGCGGCACAACAGCCGGGCTAAAACTACCATTTAGAGCACACTGAAATATTAGGGGGAGGGCGAATAAGTGGGGGAGGGGACTGGGCAGCGGGAGAAGAGGGGTGGAGGGGGGATGGAGGGGAGGTGGCAAAGAAGGATAGGCAGGCAGAAATTGGTCAGAGAACATCAAGAAGTGAACATCCCTCCACAGGTCAGGTCCGGTCTCAGAGGCTGAGGGCCGCCCGAAGAAAAGATGACAGTCGGCAACGCCGCTATTCATGTTCTTCCGACGACCAGGTCAGTTACGGGACAAAATGAGATGAAAGCGGACTACTACAGAGGCCGGGCAGGGAAGGGACAGGCACAAACAAGAAGGATAGGTGGGGGGCGTAACTCACCTTTGATAAGGGTCTCAAAATCCTGAACACCCTCAACAGTTTGAGAATCTCAATGACTTGCAAAGCGATGAATTCCTGACCCCTGTTCCAGCTCAATATCTTACTGAGGTCGTTAAGGGCGTGGGCATAGCTGGAGAGGAGAGCGATGCCGTCCGCAACATTGATCAGGTGCTTGAAAAAATTATTTCTGAAACAAAGATTGAACAGCAACTGTCAGACCCAGTTGGCTCAGTACTGTGCACTTTACGCATAGAATGTCAAGCAATTACATCGCAGCTCGAACGGCCAGTGGTTCGAAGCTGGTTGACGGCATGGAGTTGAAAAAAAAAGACATTGAGACACTGCCCTCTTAATCCCTCAGATGAGAGTATAAACTGAGGTCTAGTCTGTGCACGCACGCATTCCATCGCCCAGACTTAAAAGATCCTGACGCTCATGTTCTAGACGGGTGAGCGTCAGCTACACAAAACACCCAGCATGCCTTTGGCCCCTTCTTCCCCATACCCCTGTGCTCAGTTGTCTCAGCGTCAGACAATGCGCCCAAAGGCTGCAAGTGGGCGCCTCAGGTAGCTTGGTGTAGATAATGAAGATGATGATAATGATGTGGTTTTCCAATAGCGCCGTCTTCGCGTCAGTAGTCATACTCTACGCGCATGCAGGGAAAAAGAAAATGATCCAAACATTTGGGAGCCGCCATCAGATTTTTAAAAAAATGTACATAGCGATTCATAACGCATTGTTAAAAAGATGAGTTTTCGATGCGCTTCAGTGGAAGGGCAGTGAATTCCAGAGATGAGGAGCAGAATTTTTTAAAGCTTTATACTCCATAGATTTCTTGTTTGTGTTGCCATCCCGAACACTTGGCAGCCTGGGATGACACTGACTCGCAGATCAAAGATTCCGTTTTGGATGATGAAAGGCAATAAGCTCTTGAAGGTATTGCGGAGCAGAATTGTGCAAGCAACTGTAGATCAGTTATAGGATTTTATGTTCAATGTTTTTTCCACAGGAAGCCAATGAAGATCCTTGAGAACTGGGATGATATGGTCCATTTCCTTCTTTCTAATCACTATTCTTGCAGCGGTGTTCTGGACACGCTGCAATATTTCCAACTCTGGCTTTGAGATCCCCGCAAAAAACATCTGTTGGCATAGTCAAGCCTGGAAAGCACAAGTGAAACAGCAACGGCATTTGCAGCCTGCTTAGTGAGCAATGGACGAAACTTTACTAGAAGTAGCAGGCTCTAACTACTGAACTGATATAGTCACATATTGTAAGCTGGCTGTCAACATGAAGACCCAAGTTTCTGACAGAACTGAACAAGTCAATTACAGCTTGTCCCACTTGAATAGAGGCCAGTGAAACTTTTCCAAGGAAACCCGGTGAAACGTAAAGAACTGCTTCTGTCTTCTCGTCATTGACTTTGATATTTCGATCCACTTCAAGTTGGCTCCTCCTCCATCGCCTCTCTGCACGCCGCTTTGCTTTCTTGGTACTGCGTACTCCTGGTGTGAACCATGAAGTATCAGGACGTTCAGTGCCACACATGACAACCTCTGGAAGGTTTTTGCCTATGAGAGGACAATGTCTTGTTGTAGAGGACCACAAACAGACTCAAATCAGAAGGTGAGTGAACTAGCAAAGCAGACGCTCTCAGTTCTCAGCCGAAAGCATCCTTGTTCATTCCTCGCAAATTTCTTGTCCGGAAGGTCTTTTTTTTTTAAGAGTGTAGGTCTGTACATGCTAGTTGAAAACGTTAAAAGAAAATGAGGTGAAAACTGAAGGTCCTCAACACAGAAAGACTTGACAGCATCGAGGCCTGCTTTTGACACAACCCAGTCTATAGTGTGACCTTCCCTATGCGTCGGGACAGTAACATGCTGCACAAATCCAACAGCGTCAAACAACTGGCGCAACGTTTGTGCCTTAGAGTTAGTTGGAACATAAAAATGGATGTTAAAGTCTCCTACCACGATCAAATATTTTTTTGAGGCAGGGATGCAACAACTGTGAGTTCATCACAAAACATGGCGTTTGTTACTCTGTTTTTCTTTAAGTAGGGAGGATGATACACACACATCACGTGTCCTGGTTCAGAGTAAAACTAAGTGATTCAAAATGTATTGAACTTTTCATTAGATAGAAGCTTTACTGCCACTGTAAGCAACACAATGCCACCCCCTGATCTGATGTATGAAACCGTGTCCTGCTGGAGTCATCTGGGTAATGACAGCTTTATCGCCTGCCTCTTTCAGCCATGTCTCAGTGAGAATGTGCACATCCAGAGACTTCTTCTCAGTAAGTCATGAACGCCCGATGCCTTCTTGGACACTGTCTGGGCATTAAATAGACCTACCACCAGATAAAAACTACTAGGAGGACGCGACTCGCTGACAGTTTAGCTAGTTAGTCATTGTTTACAGATCCAGAGGACTGCAAAGAGCCGAATCAGGACCATTCGCTGACAGATGAGCCTGACGTCTCCAATACCCCCTCCCCAGCAGAAAAAGGGCTATTATACAATGATGGATCAACATCCGACCGACATGCCTCTTCTCTGACATAAGAGTCAGAAGAAAAGGAAGCATCGTGAAAAGGAAATAGTTGGGGAGATGAAGAGAGATACTGTGTCAGCCAGCGCCTTGAGCAGCTCTCCAGCACAAAAAGCGCTATAGAAGAACGATTCAGTAAATAGATAAATAATTACTAGTTGGGACATATGACTCACGTGCTCCCTTTGGAACTCGCAATATTTAACATTAAAATGAGTGCTCAGAAAAAACAAAATGAAACGGTGGCATTAGAAATCAAAGTAATACCGACTTTGATCTTTCTGTGCTCTGTCCTTGAGATGACCTTGACTTCCAGCTCCAAATATACTCATGTACAATCAAATAAAGTAAAGAAAAAGTTGTATTATGCACACACACACACACACACACACACACACACACACACACACACACACACACACACACACACACACACAAAACACACCGATGGCCTTTGGATGTCTCTTTAAAGTACCTATATTAACGGACTTTGGACAGCTCCAGTGACCTTGACCTTGGATTGCGGTTGATTATATGTGCACAGTATGTGTGTCTCATTGATATTTATGATGCGTCAAAGAATCATAAGTCCAATATTAATAACCTAGAAAATTTGTCATCTTTTGACTAACATTTGTTGACCTTGTGGCCTTGACCTTGAAGTGAAGCATTCCTTTACTGATCATTTATGAGGTGTCATGGGTATACACCATCTTACCAAGTTTGGTTGTGATAGTTGAAATAGGTGGTGAGATAGTAATCTACTTTTAAGTTTTGCATAGACAGCGGGTGACGTACGGCAGACAGACAGACGGACATGTTTTTTCGATGTCATTTTTGGACTATTTAGGACTCGTCTCGCGCAGATTTGCAAAAATCTGGAAATTTGTTCTTGGGTGAGTGTGTAGACTCACACTGCTCTGCATGTCAGTCCAAAATGCTTCAATAAATAAGTGAAGAGCGAAAACTAACTTCTCAGGACAGCAGCCAAAGCGTAGCAGGTAGTCACAGCTGAAGTAGAACAGGGACACGAACCGGGCGTACATGGTGTACATGCGCAGGTTCTTGGAATTTTCAAACTCGTCCACGCTCTCCACGGTCAGCACAGCGAAGGACAGCAAGATCATGAAACACATGACGTAGAAGTATACCTGCGACAATAGGAGCCTTTCTATGACGGCCTACTTGCGCCAAAAAAACCCGAAAGTTACCATTATCATGGGATAATTGAAATTAACACGTGTTCTATGTAAATTAATGGTAATCCACATTGTTAATTAATAATTATCAGTATTTGCCACGCCTTCCTAGCGCCCAAACCTAATAATTACTAATATCATGAGATAATTACAAATATCATAGGAAAATTACAATTATCAAGGGATAATTATTATTGAAAAACTACAAATATCTTCACGTGATTATGTTTAATTTTCAGTTTTGGCTCTAGCAACCCGTCTGGATAATTACAATCTTTACGTGTTAATTGTAAATATGTAGTTGATATTTGTAATGATCACATATTTGTAATTATCAGGTTTTGGAGCTAGTAGGCCGTCCTAATGTGAATTGCACAGAACACGTGTTAATTACTATTACCACTGATACCTGTAAATGCAAGTTTTGGCGCTAGTAATCCGCCTTAGTCAGAATGAAGCATGATCACATAAAAATGTAATTACGAAGTGAAAATTGTAATTATTATTTGATCATTACAATTTTCGATTTTGGTGCATTTCCAGACGGATTGCTAGAGCCAAAACACGTGGTGCATAGAGTATTTCGTCGAGACGAAACGTTCGCTGTATAAAAACCGCTGTACTGTTACCTGAGCATAGACCGGTCCTGATTTGGCTCGGAAGAGTCCGCTGGACCTAAAGCAATAATAAATCAATCAATCAATCAAACCTGAGCATAGACGCTGGAGAAAGACTCTTCTAGAATTGTCCACACCCGTTCCTTCAGAGTGATAAGCTCCTCGGACGCTTCCTCATCCTCGTCCTCTTCCGGCTTCTTGTTGAGGAACCCGTGGAACTCGCTCAGCTTGTCTTGTTCCCACAAGAAGTGCACCAACCCCGAGAAGCAGCACGTCTCCACCTGCAATGTGCCGAACAATGACCAGGTTTTATTGCATTTTCTCCTTTATTATGGAGATGAAAACAACAAATCTCTGCCTCAAGTGCTGCCAAGTTTCCATTTATGAAAATATGTTGGAAGTACAACCATGGTCTGATGAGCATGAATCAGTACAAATGAAAACAGTCTTACCAAACACTGGATCAATACGCCAGGTACGTAAGCTTCCAAAAGCAAAGACGTAAAGCATAATTATGTGGTCAAGTATCCGTGACCGAACTGATGCGTAAAAAAAAGTCTGTCTAGTTGTTCGCGTACAGCACACGCCTGTCGTTAGGAAACGAACCTCGTCAATGTCAAATCCCCAGCAGGTGATCTCTCGTGCGAACAACATGGGACACACGCTAGGCGGCACGTGCAGCTCGTTGTTCTGCACGTAGTCCACGATGGCGGCGAACACTGTGGGGTCACGACGGAAGTACAGGTTTTCTGGCATGGAGTCGCCATGGGTTTTCTGCACAAGGATAGGTCAAATGTGGTCTTGTGGAGACGTGACGGCACAACTATTGAACGTTGGGCGAACAAACACCGCAAACATTTAGGCAGCTGCTGGAATTTGTCAGACCGATGGCTTGGAGGGTCCAAAACATCACCCTAATACACATACACATTTTTTTTATTTCTATATTTTGGGATGGGAGGGGAGGGGGCGAGGGGTTTGATTTATTAATTTGTTTTAATTTTGATTTTTTATTTCATCATTTTTCTTTTAGTTTGTTTTATTTTTAATGGGGAATAGGGAAGGGTGAAGGGGGTAGAGGGTAGGGAAAGGGTGGAGGGGGTAGGGTGGAGGGGGTAGAGGGTAGGGGCCTGGAGGCCCAACTTCAACTTTCTGTAAGACGCAAAATGACATTTATAAGTACTTCGTTCTTCACAGGTAAAGCTGAAAAGTTCCATTTTTCTTTTTTTTCCCCGTTTCTTAATGTGAACTTATTGTTACAAGAGAATGTATGTTGTTCAAAGTGTATGTGTATGTCAGTGGTATGATGATTTTTATGTTTTAATCAATAAATTAATTAATTTGGAAAAAAAAATCTATGATGTGCGCATGGTAGATTTTTTTGTAAATTGTTAATGTTACATCAGTACAACTTACGTTAATCTGATGAATAAAAATTGATACAAAAACAACAACAACAAAGATATCTGTTAGATGATGCGCCTCAAGCTGCAGCGCCTTGGGCGGATTTTGTCTTTTTTTTTAAGGCGGGTGGGTAGGAAGGGGGAAAGGGAGGGGTCCTGAGCTGTTCTTGAGCCGGTGGAGCACTACGTAAAAACAATTATAAACCAAAGGATAAACTTCCAAGGTCAGCTCAAGGTCAGATAGAAAAAAGTTAACCCTGTGAAGACAAGTCATTTTACAAAGTACTAGTGTAAATGACGACGTCATTTTAAAATCTGACAGAAAGTGACCGACCTATCTGTTTTTGGCACCCCGAAACTTGTAACCGGCCGAGAAAAATAATATTTTTTAAAATTTCCGAAATGTGTCACAATAAAGTACAAGAATGTGTAGTTTTTGAATATATAGATTTGTTACCGTCTTCTTACTCATAAAGAAGGAAAAGTGCGGCTAATAATCCTCCTTATTATTATTGAAACTATTACTGCTTTCCAAAGCCAAATCAAAGCATTCATGTCCTATCCTATCCTATCCTGTCCCGTAACCCGAAGGTCGTAGGGGCCCCACAGATAATCGTTTAATCAGCATACTCCAACTTTCTCTGTCCTCAGCAGCCCTGATGGCTTCGCTCAGTGTCAAACCAGTCCATTCTCGAATGTTGTCCTCCCACCTCTTTTTCGGTCTCCCTCTTCTTCTACCTCCTTGCACTGTGCCTTGCAGAATAGTCTTTGCAAGGCCTGATGATCTGGTGACGTGGCCATACCATCGGAGTTTCCGTTTCTTCACCACTGTGAGCAGGTCATCGTGTTGTCCAATGGCTTGTGTGATGGTCTGTCGGACTTCGTCGTTGATGTTCATGTTCACACACAAAAAACAGTAGACGAGATTTCACTGCTATAGTTAATCAAGGAGTGCTTGTGGTGCATCTTTCACACTGTCGCAATAATACCCTGGAAAATAGATCGGACTCGTCAAAACGATCGCCGACAACCATCATTTGCAAGACGGGACGACACGTTCATAGAGACAAAGCATCTGTTTAGTTCTTTGAGAGCAAATCCGAAACGATTGTGCATTTCTGGTTGGGGACCAAAGGATCGGCCCCTTCGTCAGAGATTGCAATAATGGGCTTCGAACCCCATTGTTTTTCTGACACCCTTTTATTGCAATTTATGGCTGTTTTATGAGCTTTTAAAAGGCGTGCCAAAGCACTCTGGGAATCCGGCATTTGCTAAATATAATACATATTCGTATATCTTGCGTCTTTGGTTAAAACAAAAAAAAAATTACAACCCTTCTACATTATGGTTGTATAACATTACACATTAATATCTGCTGGAATGATCTTTTGTTTAACAAGATAGTCCCGAGTAAATAACGATAATGAAAAGATACCAACCAGTTTACCAGCATCTGAAAGATCCATTTTCCCCAATTCAATAGGTTTCATTTTGAAAAGAGATTTTGCAATCATAGCATAAGCTGTATTTAAGCCCACTAAGACAACACTATGGTATCCAAGATTAACAATTGTTTGTTCATATGGTACACTCATTTTTATATATAATAAAAAAATAATAATAAATTATTACTGCATTGAAAACACATCTAATGATGGCATCAATGATGGAGATAATTCAATTTCTTTTTCTACAAGTGGTTTTGGGGGTTTCTGTTTATTTTTTCCTTGGCGGTATTTATATATTATGTACCCACTTGCACCCACTACACCGGCTATACATAAATAATATATGTTATTTGAAGATTGTACTGGTTGTATTGGTTGTATTGGTTCTTCTTTATTTGTTGTTAATGTTTGTTGCATTATTGTTTCTTCTTTTGGTGATTCCTTTTTTCCTAATATGTTTGCTTTTGTTTGTCTGTTCCATCTATGTAACTTGTTAAATTCTGCTAACTTCTTTCCAGCTGCAATTCTTCCTGGGCTCTTTTGTTTAGTGACTGTCACTGGGTTCTGTTGATTCTCTGAATTCTTCACCTCCGTCTCCTTCTCCATCTCCAGATTGGAAGAGTCCATTTTTAATAGCAGAGAAATTTATGTGTTGAAAAGTAATTAGCCCGGCTGAAAATGGGGTCAACAAGCTTCCAAATTTATAATACAAATTTCTTGATGCCTCACTAATCCCATTAACAATAACTGGATCTTTAATCAAATCATCAAATAAATCATTCTCACAATCTAAAGTAACAAAGGTCGACACAGCTTTGGTATATAACTTCACAATCGAACGCCCTAAACTTTTAACCATTAAAGCGCCGAGAACTTTATCATATTTATTATGTAATATAATGATGTCTTCTGGCCTCAGTCTTTGCACTTGTTCAGGTGTTAAGTCAACACCGAGATAATACTTTGACTTTCCGGAAGCTACTAATGCAACCAGCCTGTCTCTTTTCTCATTGTCAACACCTGTAACTGTAACATTAATAGCTTCTTGCATTAACAAGTCATCACAATTCATTTTAAATACAAATAAAATAAAAAACTAAATTAAAAAAATGGCTGGTGCTGCAATGGTGCTTGGTTCTGCTGCTGTAAATGCCTTAGCCTTTTCAGGATCAAATTATTTGTTTTCAAAACTGGACAGTAAAGAAGAATCAAAACGGCATAACTTAGCAATGGAAAAATTACAACAAGATCAGGCCGAATACGAGAAAAACAGACTAATGCAGCTTGATTTTGTTAATACAAGATTGAAAGAAGAAGGTCATGCTGATAAAACATTCGAAGACGTTGATGAAGCTTTGCACCAATATTATTTATTCACTGGCACAACACTACCTTCATTAAAGCAGCCAGTGTTATCTGATTACTACACACCTAACATTACACCTACAATGTCAGAGACCGGAGAATTAATTTTAATTGTGTTTGGAATAACAGTAGTTTATTACCTCGTTAAACAAAAATATAAATCTAAATAAAATATGACTTCACGTTTGTCTAGATTATATTATTCTCAATCCGGATATTGGAAAGGGATGACGGCAGTTAATAAACTAGTAGAAAAGACTGGCTTGTCAGCAAACACAGTTAAACAATGGTTATCGAAGCAAGCTGTATGGCAAATCTATCTTCCACCCCCGAAGAAAATAATAAGACCAAAATTTGAAAACTCCAGACCAAATGACACACACCAAATAGATTTGTTATATCTTCCCCATGACAAAATATATAGAAAGAAATACAGGTATGCCCTTACTGTTATTGATATAGCTACCAGGTTTAAAGACGCGCATGCTCTTAGGACAAAAAATTCAGCTGAGGTCGCTCAAGCCTTAAATGCGATTTATTCAAGAGGGCCTCTAAGGTTCCCTAGACTTATTCAATGCGATGAAGGGTCTGAATTCAAAGGAGCTGTTAACCAGCTTTTGTTAAAACATAATGTAACTGTTAGAAGAGGAGTTGTTGGATTGCACAGATCACAGGGTATTGTAGAAAACTTTAATCGGCAACTGGCAGAAAGGTTATTTACTTATCAGTATTCAAAAGAGTTGTTTACTGAAACCACTAATACAGAATGGGTTGTTAGGCTGCCTCGAGTTTTAAGGGAAATGAATTCAGAACCAACCAGAGTTACAGGATTAAAACCAGTTGAGGCTATTAAAAAGAAACAGATTGTTGTTACCGTTTCAAAGCCTGGTCAGCCGGATCTAACTTTGATGAACAAAACTGTTAGATACCTTTATCAGCCTGGAGAAGTTGCTAATGACACAAGAAGACGAGCTACAGACCCAATTTGGTCATTAAGCGTTTATGAAGTTGACAGAGCATTATCTACTGATCCGCCCGTATATTATTTAAGACCGAGAAGCGATCGTATAACACCACAAAGAAACTTTGTAAAAGAAGAACTTCAGATTGTTCCACCAGACACAGAACCATTAAGATTTCCTAATTAAGAAAATAAAAAAGACTAAAAATGACGGACACAGAAAGGTTCTGTAAGGATTTAGAAATGTTTTTTGATTCTCCCCACTTTCATATGTTAGAAGATGAACGCTGGAAAATCTTTTTTGAATGCAGACTATATGATCCAGATATTTATAATGATTTTTCTGACCCCTTCACTGGACAATATGAAATAAATGAAGATTACAAAGTTAAATGCAAAAGTGACTTCTCAATAGTCTTTCATAAACTTACAAAAGAAGAATACAACAAAAGTGACTTGTACCCAAAATCATATTACTTTAAATATTTTTGGTTACATTTTATTAAACAAGTTCGCAAACTAAATCCTCATGTAGTCAAACAAACTGTTTGTGATTGTGGACCCGACTGCGAATGTGATCATGACTGTGAGTATGATTGTTATTGTCTTTGCGAATGTGATGGCTTTTCATATTAAAGTTAGGGTTAGAAGCGATCGTAGAACACCACAAAGAAACTTTGTAAAAGAAGAACTTCAGATTGTTCCACCAGACACAGAGCCATTAAGATAAATGAACTATAATCATCACCACTATTACTTACCTTCAACCTTTTTTTTTTGACTTAGTGACTTACATCTAACTTAATTAAGTCGACTTTAAAAAAAACCTTATAACTTACAATAATTAAATTATAAAAGAACTTACTTACTTACATCTAACTTAATTAAGTCGACTTTAAAAAAAAAACTTATAACTTACAATAATTAAATTATAAAAGAACTTACTTACTTACATAAGTATCTTATAGCCAGTTGGTTGGTCAGTTTTTAATAATAATTTTAAGTGCTTGCCTTTTTTTAGCTGTTCTTTTAATTTAGTTCTTTCTTCTTTTGATTCAATTACGTCATTTTCTTTTAAACAGTTATCAAAGCTGTCTCGATCTTTGCAATAAAACAGGCACACGAATTTTACTTGTTCTCTAAAATCCTTTAATATCGAATTAAATTTCTGCGTGATTAACCAGACACTAATTTTTACATGGCGTCCACTGAAAGCCAGCTTGCTCAATATGTTCCGTTTTAATACAATATCTTTTTCTGCACTGCAATCATCGATTAAGAATAACGTATTACCCTCATTCTCAAACAGGTTATAAAAATACGTTAAATACTCATTGAGCTTGCCATTGGTATTTACAACAAAGATATTTTCATCTGTCCAGACATACTTACGATCTAAGTAGGTTTTATTATATTGAATAGTGGGGCAAAAAATTACTATATAATCAAAGTGGCCTGCGTAATATTTTTCTAACAAATCCAGAACAAAGACAGTCTTTCCGCATGACGTCATGCCAACGATCATTCCGCAATGAGGATCACGAGGAAACAAAGAGGTCATTTTTTTAATATACTAAATCTTTTAATCTTCCATTTTCAATGTTTAGCTGAGCATCCATAATTATATACATGTATACTGTAACTGATTCTGACCTAGCACTTGCTTCCCTATGCAATTCAATTGTTATACCATCTGTTCCGTTTTCAATTCTTCTTCCAGATCCATGAAGTTCGTTGGTGGGTATGGTTCGAAAGTCTAACCACAACGCAAATTTATTCACCAGATAATCTTCTTGCAGTCGTGTGTCATGCAAATGAAGATCCTTAGAAATCAAATCCACAGTGTCAGTCTGCAATCTACCTCCACCCAAGATTTTCCTAATCTCATCAAACTGTTGAAACCCCATCATTCCATTCGCGAATAATTGATTAGGTTTACCTTCAATCACTACAGACGCTTTTGAAATATTAGGATTGATAAAATTTTCACTGTCACGATTGTAATTAGATTCTTTCACAAACAACAACAGTACACCTTTAAAACTTCGAGCAGGTGAATTTATGTTGATGGTCCATAGTGCGTCTAATAAATCTTTATTAAACTGTCTGTAGCGAACGATCCTATCATAATAAATTGCTAGTTTGTCATATTGGCCCCTGATCATCCTACTGAGTTCAGAGTGAGTGACCACTTCATATTCAAGCGTGATGTCTGTAATTGTATACCTAGCATCATTGTCAGAGCTAATTACTACTTGAGAATAATCATTGAAAATAATTTCGTAAGAAAGCCTGTCGTTAAATGAACCTTGATGAAATGGCAGATGACTGTGTAGCAGTTCAAAATCGAGTGGAAAATAAAACGTGTTTTTGTATACAGCAGCTAATGCATTTTCACCTTTGTTAGAAGTGACAGCATCGCCAGCTTTGATTCGAAGTTTTGCCACATTGGCGGCTTGAATCCCCTGACCAACTAAATCTTCCCTTTCATATTTACTCAGCCACAGATCTGTGTAACAAAACAAAACACCGGCGTCATCGATACTTTGGATTTCTCGCCCATCAAGTTTAATAACCATTCTTTTAATTATAGCTCTACCTAGATTGTTGACTACGGTTCTGTTAGGATCATCGTCAGAATTCAGACTAATTTTAAATCCTAGTTTAGGACTGCCTGGAACTATTACATCATCAGGACCTAAATTTGGAAATCTTATGGTTAGTAGCTGATTAGGCTCTATGCTGCTTGGATTGTTTGTAATAATTATTGTGCTTTTCTCACCTTTGATGCCTAAAGGCATCCTCAATCGACGTGTAGGGTCTAACAAGTTTCCGTAGCTTTGCATTTTTAATGTAATAAAAAAAATTATATTTAAAAATGGCAGAAGGCGGTGAAGCTCCGGATGAAGTGTTTAAACCTGATGAACCTAATGAAGACCACGACGTCACACTGCTTTCAATGGTAGGAGATGACATGAGCCAAACAAGGCTAAGTATAGGAGAAGAATTACGTCAAGTAACTGAAACCCAAAAAGCCAGAAAAATCAATAAATTTTACAATTACATCGGGCGCGAGTTACCTGATTATGTTAGTCCCAGCGACTTCGAACTAGACAAAAATAATCACTTGTTTATAAACACTATTGTATCCGGTAAAAAAGTGAGAGTACAGTTAACTATGTTAAAGAATCCTGACAAATTTTATGCGTGGTCTACTTTGAAAACTAAACTCCCAGTGACTGTAATACGATCATTGGGGCTTTCCGATAATAGAGTGCCAGCATTGCATCGCCAAGCAGTAGCTTCACTTCAACGAATAGATGCATCGTTACCAAATTCAGAAATAGAACTACAAGACTTAACTGACTTAACTGACTTAACTAGCTCTGCGTTACAAGTCAATACAGAATTAACAACCTTAAAAACCTTACAAACAAATGAGGACACCAATATTGATCAGGTTATGGAAACTATCAATGACACGCCATTATTACCACTGCGTGAACTTCAAGGCTTAGATAAAGCTTTACAATCTGTGAGAGGGGAGACAATGATGAATTTAGCCAAGCTCGGCGAGCTCGACAAACATATAGAAAAACAAAAAAATAAACTAGCAGAAGCTGATGACGCGAACTTAAGCATTGAGGTAAAACAGTTGATTCAAAAGAGGCTCACCGACCTTTACACAGAACGCGCGGCAAGGCTAGAAGCCTTATCCATAAACAGAGAAAAATTAATAACTAATTTCGCCAGAATAAAAGAAACGGTGCATAAAATTTTACACGAAGACATACACTTGCAGAAAGAATTCAAACACTGTTCAGAGAGCAAGGTGTTACAATATTTAGCATTCTTACAGCTGTTGGGATGACAATAAGCACACTAGTCTTAGCACTGACTAGAACCGTAGGCATTGGTGGCGGTGGACCTGGCGTACCTGGTGGACCTGGCGGTAGTCCGGTTAAAGACTGGATTAAAAAGACGTTACAAAGCATAGCTAACTTATTGAAACGCTTAGGTGACAAACTTGTAGACGCACTTCCTGGAATATTAGGTTCTGTATTTTCATGGATATTTAATACTGCTTCTAAAGTTGTGGTTTGGGCGTCTGAGCATCTGTGGTCTTTGTTTATAATAATATTACTCTGGTTACTTAAAATAGTAAATCCCAATTAACCCAGCAAACAATAAACCCCCTGTAAGCGCTAGACGTGAAACCCCATGATCAATAACCGGCAAACTCGGAAGTGGTGTAGATAATGGTGGTGAACTTAAAGGTTCATTATTAGGCCTAGCAGTAAATACCGTATTCGCCGTGTTCGCTGTATTCAAAGTGTTTATTGTAGGATTGTAGCCTATTTGAAACTGAGGGTCGGCAATCACTATATTGTTGTTGTAGTTTGATATAGTTCCTATTCTAAGCTGAAGGTCTGAAGGCAACATATACAGTCCTAAACCTATTACGTAATCTACTTTCGATCTAGCATACTTTAAAGTGTCCTGATATCTTTTAATACTTGCGGGCAAATCTACTGCCGAATTAATAGAATCTTCAATGTTGGCTAGAAACTGCTTTTGTGCATCGAAGCTAGTTCCTTCCCCAATGATATTACTTCGTGTTTCTGCTTGAGACCCCAGAATGCACCACGCATACGTACGAATAGATTCATTCAGCCTTTCCACCCCACTTTGGGTAAATCCGTTTGATGTGTCCAATATAAAAGTGCTGTATGCTGTACTTTGTTTTTGTCTGATATACAGTAAAGGAACCTGGCTTTTGTGGTTAAATGATGTAAATCCAGGTACGTAAGGCCCCGTGTATAAATTACCTACAGCGTATCTAAATAAAGTTCCCATTCCGTGATTGAGGTCTAGTTTTTGTCTGAAGTCTGTTTTAGTATCAATTCCGAATTCATTGCACAACCTTTGATACGCTTTCTTGTCAAAGCCGTTGTTAAAGGGATTAAAGTTTTTGTCAGTAGGTAACGGAGCCTGAAGTTCAGACAACACCCGCCTCACTTGATAATACAAATGGAACAGATAAATAGACTTCAACATAGGATCTGGGTGATTAAGGTGATGAACGTAAGAAACTCCACAACCAGTTGTAGCGCATGACACGGCAAAATTAATTTGATTCTGAAAGAACTGCATACCCCCGTTGTTTAGCCATTGGTTAGCTAAAAAGTCGCTCGTAATGTCTGGGTTGAGGTAATGATCAAAAATATTATGGGGGATAGTTTCGAAATGGACGTTGGCTGCCACAGCTATTGTCAGCTTGGTTAGGTCGACTGCTTTTTCATAATAATAAGGTCCTGTAGTATACTTTGCAGCTTTGTTATATTTATAAGGCGCGTACATTTTTATTATATTAAAAAAAATATGTTTGTAACTTTCGAATCTGTAAAATCAGGTGTGCCCATTGAACTTCAGCATCCTATTGACAACAAAAACAAGGACCTTAACGTAATCCTTCACGAAATATTCTACACGGTTAAATGGTTAAATATTAGTCATGATCTAAACAACAACTGGATAATGATTAATAAAAAAAGGCACTTTATTCATGCCGGCTATTATGACTTCTGCAGACTTACTGAAGAATTGTTTAAACCTCATTCGATTGAAGCAAAAATGAACCCTGCAAACTTGATAGTAACTTTAACTTTCAGTAAAACCCAGCATAAAGACATTACCAGTGTCACACTTGCGCCAAAGCTGGCAGAAATATTAGGTTTCCGTGGCCATGAATTATCTTTATCTGACAGCTCCAGCACTGTCGGCAGTTCTATAAGATTTATTGGATCAAACCCTATGAATTTGTTAATTAATAATAGATTGTTTGTGTACCTTCATCAACTGAAGACATCGGAAAACTTAGTAAACGGAACTCCTAGTACATTGCTAAGGATAATCTCAACTCAGAGAGAATCTTACTGCGATCCAGTTTCATTGAAATTTCTGCCTCAAAAACGCCACTTAAGTCAGGACTATCATAATAATAATAATAACGTAAATTTATATAGCGCAGTTTCCTGAACAATGCCCAGGCTCACTGTGCTTCACAATTAAAACTTAATTTAAGAAATATGTAACACATTATACGTAAAACTTCACACTTAAAAATGAAGTCATAACAATAATACAAATGACAGAGCCAATGCATAGCACAATAAAAAACAATCAAAACATATCTGCGGCACACACTAAAATCATTGACTTAATTTAAGAAATATGTTACACATTGTACGTAAAAACTTAATTTAAGAAATATGTTACACATTATACGTAAAAACTTCACACTTAAAAATGAAGTCATAACAATAATACAGGAGCAGTGACAAAGCCATGCATAGCACAATAAAAACAATCAGGACACATCTGCGGCATACACTAAAATCATTGACAATGACAATACATGTATACAAAACAATAATAAGTTAAAAAATCAGGCATGGATAGCACATATCGAACATCAGTCAAGACAGTCATTATCCCAGAGAGCTGCACAGGATCAGAAAATAAAATGTAATCAGTCAGAGTAGTATTGTCGGAACAGGTGTGTTTTAAGTGCTCGCTTGAAGGCTTGAGTGGTTGGAATAAGTCGAATATGTGCTGGTAAAGTGTTCCATTGTTTCGGGGCAGAATAAGCAAATGCTCTCGTTCCGTAGGATTTCGTGCGGATTCTAGGGATGCACAGGGTGCGCGAGTCAGCAGAGGAGCGCAACTGGCGGGAAGGAGTATAGACCGAGAGTAGTTGAGATAAATATGAGGGACAGGCATCAGAAAAGAAATTGTGACAAAGAACAGATAATTTATAGTCAATTCTGGCTTGTACTGGGAGCCAGTGTAGTTTATGGAGTAATGGCGTGATATGATCTCGCTTTTTGGCCTTAAGGACTAGTCTTGCAGCAGAGTTTTGAACTTTCTGTAATTTACTTACAATCTGATTTGGGCTTCCTGACAGAAGAGAATTACAGTAGTCTAGTCTGGAAAGCACAAGAGCGCAGACTAAGGTTTTGGTGGCTTCAACCGTCAAATAACAACGAATGGAACTGATCTGACGTATAGCGGCGTAGGCTGACCGACAGACTTGAGTAACGTGAGTATCTAGCGACATGTCGTCGGACATAAAGTATCCAAGGTTTCTTGCAGATGAGGAGAAAGTAACATCTGAACTTCCAACACGAAAACTATTTGGGAGGGAAGAAGTGTATGATGCTTTCTTATTGCTTATCATCAGGGCTTCGGTTTTATCGTCGTTTAGTTTTAATTTATTCTGCGTCATCCATGCCCTAACATCAGAAATGCAATTCTGCACGGTCTGGACAGAAGCATCTATCTCAGTTGGTGGACTCGACTTATAGAGCTGAGTGTCATCGGCAAAGGCCTCATTACTGATTCCATGTTTATCGATCAGCGAGAGTAAAGGCTTCGTATACATTACGAACAAAACTGGGCCAAGGACCGAACCCTGTGGAACTCCAAATACCATGTATGCTTTGTCGGAAACATAGTCACTAATTACAACTGATTGCGTGCGATCGGACAGATAAGATCTGAACCAAGCCAAAACAGAACCAGAAATGCAAAAATGATTTTCAAGTGTTTTGAATAAAACTTCGTGATCGACGGTATCAAATGCAGCAGATAGATCCAGTAATGTCAACAACGAGACTTTGCCTCCGTCCAGAGCGAGAAGAATGTCATTTGTAACTTTAAGTAATGCTGACTCAGTGCTGTGAAATGGGCGATATGCAGACTGATGTGGGCTGAGCAAAATGTTAGAGTTTAAATGGGCAAACAGTTGACTCAAGACAATCTTTTCTATGACTTTTGACAAAAATGACAGATTGGATACAGGTCTGTAATTTTTAAGGCTGTTTTTATCAAGACCAGACTTTTTGAGTAAAGGCTTAACTAGAGCAGTTTTACATGACATAGGTACAGTTGCAGTGGACAAAGATTCATTCACAATGTGTGTTATGGTTGGAAGAAGTGGATCCAGACAATCAAGCAACAGAGGAGTGGGCATGGGATCAAGGGGACAGGTGGTAGGTTTTGATTTCATAATAACATTTTTGACTTCTTGAACAGTGACAGGCTGAAACACATCAAAACGTGAAGCATCACAGACAGCAATGGACTCATCATCAAGTGACAAGAATGTGCCATCACGATCAAGGTCACTGCGGATATCAGCAACCTTCTTAATAAAATAATTACAAAAAATGTCTGGCAGCTGACATAAAGGATGCGTGGTAGGAAGGACACTGTTCCTCTCTTTACCTCTAAGGTGATCACAGACACCAAACAGCTGCCTACTAGTTACACTGTTTAAGATCTTGTTGCTAAAATAGGCAGACTTGGCGCTATGTACTATCTGTGTCACGCGTCTCTTGGCAACATTATAGATCTGCTTGAATACAGTCAGACCACTCTTCAACCACCTCCTCTCAGCCTGATGTCTTTGTCGCTTAGCCTCCCGGAGATCTTCCCTGATACTCGTATACCACGGCTCCAACCGATCAACCCTGACCTTGCGGCGGGTGACGGGAGCGTGTCTATCTAGCACAGCACTCAGTGTGGCGTCCAGCTGTTCCATAGAAGGGCAGAGGTCTGGAGACACCTCCACACTGAGGTCGCGCTTAAAGGCCTCTCTGTCCATGGCGCGCATATTACGAACTTTCCTGTAAGCAGGAGGGGCAGGAGGAGCTACAACACTGAGGTCACAGACCACACAAAAATGGTCAGAGGCAAGCTCCTGAGTGACGGTGGTTGACTGAACAATATCGTCCTTAGGACGGTGCATAACCCAATCAATTATATTACCTTTATTATTAGTTGGCTGATTAACAGATTGTGAAAGACTGAACATGTTCAAAAAACGAGCAGCTAGATGCTTTGAAGAAAAAGCTTGGCGCTTCAGAATAAATACAGTTAACATTTACTCAAGCCTTCCAGGACTTCCACCTTATTCATAGTCGCAGTTGTAGTCGTAGTCGCAGTCGCAGTCGCTGTTTCTACCTGTAATTTATAGTGGCCTAGAGCGTATGCGAACTCCTTAGTTACTCTTATTCTCTTTGTGTCATTAGCGCATAATGTTTTTTTGGTCGTCACAGCAGTGGACACTATATGGTTTTTAGACTTTATAGTTGTGTTAGGGTATGGTTTAACTTCTTTTCCATCTAAGGCTTCCAGGTAGTTTTCGTGTCTGATATCTCTGTTTTTTATTGCAGCTTTTTGGGTGCCTTTTGCTTTTGAAGATTCCCCCGATTCGTGTTTAATACTGTACTGCTTAGATCGCAGTCCTGCGTATTCTTCTATTAGTTTCCCGTTCATTTCATCTTTCATCAAACCTATTTTCTTTTGGTTTGTTTTTGCTGTACAAAGGGTGGGTATCAGGGTAGTCACTAGTATCGTAATGTTGTAGTTCCGATTCTAAGTCTTTATAAATGTCTTCAGTAGGGATGTCTAGTATAAGGGAGTCTGTGTCTGTGTATAAAACTCTGGCTTCTGGGTATTTAGGTTTAAAGTAATCGTAGTAAAATTCGAACATTAATAATTTAGAAAGGTCGAGAATAGTCATCCCCATAAACACTGGTTTGTCTAGATTAACTTGCGTGGTTTTCATGGTAACTGCATACAGGGAGTCATGAAACTCTTTGTAACCAAGGTATTGAGGTTTAGATGTTAATTTAATTGCTTGATTGGGTGATGTAATTAGCCTGACATCTTTTCGTTTGTATGGGTTCTCCATAGTTTTACCAAAACAGCTGTTATTCATCAGCTTAAAGAAATCTTTTTCAAACGTAGATTGCGCTTGTTTTCTGAGCTCTGTGTTTTTATTGATGTACCCGGCCAAGACGTTCGTTTGTTTAAAGAATAAAAGCTTATGAATCGCTGTGCACTTCATGCCGTGTCTGATGTAGAACTGCAGGTTTCTGTAGTGGCAGACGTAATTAGATTTATTATAGAGGTTGGGAATAAGTTTAAGTTGCTTGTCTGTACCATGCAATCTTTCTGGTGCTAATGGGTAATCATTATGTAGGTCGTGTAAAGCATTGGGATACTCTAGGTCAACTTCGACAATAAACCCTATAGTATGATCTTTAGGGTGATTTAAAATACTGTTTAACCACGTAAAGTTTGCGGGGTTTGGATTAACAAGTAATTTGAAATCTGAAACCGGCAAAAGCTCACTCATTGCCCAACCATATAAATTGTTGGCGTCAAAGTACATTATATAATTAGATTTCTGCAAGGGGTCATAGTGCTTCAGGTATTTATTGTTGGCTTTGCAATAATTATGAGCTGCCACACTTATTCCTCCACGAATGCCTGACTCAATCATTGTCATCATTACCTGGTCAGTTATGAGATCGATTTTAGAACCGCTAAGTTTTAAGAAAGCATCCCAACTCATTCCTGGCGAAGAAATATAATGAGAAGGGTCGAGGGAGTAATGATGTAAACTCGTTTCTCTGTATTTTTCAAACACATCAGCCAACAAACAGACGTCGGCTTTTAAATATATGTCGTGGTAGTCACCAAGGTTTTTACATCCGAGTGCATTCCAGACATTCTGGGCGTGTTCATAATCGGTAACACTTATGAAACTTTTATTGAGTGAAGAATAGAAGTTCTCTTTAGGAGGTAATTCTAGTTCTTCAAACACTTCCCAAGAATCCATGTATTCATAAGGATACACGCCTTTCCGAATAAGTGTAACGTCTGGAAAATATTTGCTAGTGATAGGATAGCTGGGTAAGTTCTTAGCTAGTGTTTCTAAACTGGAAGACAAATGTTGAAAGCTGTCATAAAACTTTAATTTATTCAGAGTGAAAGTTTTATATTTTTCTTCTGTCTCGGCAATACATGACACTTTGTATGCTTTCGTCACTGCCTGCATGATTAAATGGGAGTCGTAATTTCGAAGATTGTGAATGAAAATAGGGAGAGAGAACTGTTTGATTCCATATTCCAAGTTGCATTTCTGATGAGCTGCACCTCTAAATGCCCCTGTTATGTGACAATGATCTCTCACTCTTTGGGTCTTTGCATCCTTTGTGTCAAACTCTTTATTACAAATGTGGCAATGTGTAGCTGCTTTAAAATTATGGGAGTCAGATTCAGTAAATATCATGGGCACCGGATTATCTAGCTGCAATAAACACAATTTGTATATTTTGTTCATCTCATCTAAGAACTTCCGAGCTGCGTCAGGCCCTCTGTAAATTACCGGCTCTGTATGTTGTCCGTCGGCTCTAACAACTACATACCCGAAACTGCAGACTTCGTGAAGGTGTGTGAGGAATGAATTAGGCGTACAAAATCCTTGTGGGCCTTGGTATTTTAAAATCAATGATTCGAAGTCGGCATAAACTATATAAGGCTGCTTGAATTGTTTGTTGATGTTTTTAAAATATACTTGAGAACCCGGCTTTGGTAACACAAGGCGGGTTTGAATATCTGTCATACTTTTGCAAATTTTACTGTGCTTGTCAGCCACTTGGAGATTAGAGACTCTAGTTAAACAGCGTCTGCACAAATATTGTTTGCCATGATGTTTTGAAGTGTGTCCTAATAATCTAGATATGTTTCGTATCAGTGTATAATGTTGCATGCTAGGATCTTGCGGGTCTGTTATTAGTAAAAGATCAACGTGGTGATTGAGGTCTGAAAACGATGTGGCATTAGGAGAGATTCGTAAAGGCATAAGTTTTGATTCAGGGTCCCAAACATATACATTGACTGTTATAGGAGAGTTTTGTGATTCAAATTTGTCAATGGCGTCAAGGCTAACAGGGAAATTAATGTCTTTAAGATTTAAGTTCGTTACTTTATCTTTGTATAGCGCCACCCTTTCGGGATGTTGTTTCGACTGAATAGGATATAATTTAGCCAGAACACACCACAAAAAACATTTGTCGTCAGTGTTCTTAATATTCAATACAGCCTTTTTGTCAAGAATTTCTTTGGGAAGAGGGATATAAGATTTTCCTTTGATTGGATTATACTTTGTAATGTTCAGTTCTAATGATTCTAGAGTTCCTTCGGCCCACCCGGACCCTCTCATAGTTGCGCGCTCAATGCTGTCTTGTAACTGATTGATCAAGATGTTGTTATAAGCATTGTCTAGGTCTGAAGATTTTAACACTTCAATTTGACTTGAAGAAATCCACACAGTCATCGTTTCATCAATACTGCCGGGTTTAATAAAAGTTATTTGAGCGTGAATGCGTATTTTAACAGGGGATTTGAAAGTAAAATTGTTAAGTACAAATTCATAATTATTATAAACAGATTTAATAACATTTTGACTGTCAAGAATTTGAAGTTGTATTGTTTGAAATATGTCTTTAAACAAAGGAGATTGTGAAAGACTTTTTGTGTCCGTCATTTTTATACTGACGCAAAACTTTAAATTAAAAAATAATTAATTTAAAAAAATGGATTTTTAGGCTTCAAACCACCAAATACAGTCAAAGGGAAGCAACCGCAACTTTACTTATGAATGAGTAGTAATGTTTTTATTACTTCCCTTAACAGTCAACAACCGATTACATAAATGCAGTGCAGTAGCAACATTCTTAAAACAAAATACACAGCAAAGGCACAACTGAGAAGGCTGACTATAACTAAATTACATTTAAGAGTACCATAACATTGCCTAGGATCAAATCTCCTTTCTGCTTTGCCTGCACTGTAATCCTAGGCAATGTTATGGTACTCTTAAATGTAATTTAGTTAAACACTTTGTAAATCCGTCATTTGCTAAAAAAATAAGGTTGTAACATTAATGTTTGCAGGAATTCCTGATTGTTACACGTTGTAAATCCGTCATTTGCTAAAAAAATAAGGTTGTAACATTAATGTTTGCAGGAATTCTTGATTGTTACACGTTAATATCTGCGGGAAGTCCCGGTAAATAAGCAAAGACACATTAATGTTTGCGGGAATTCCCGATTGTTACACATTAATGTCTGCGAAAAGTCCTGGTAAATAATAGCAAAGGGAATTCCAGGTTCTGTTTTTAACTGGATCACATGCTTAATATAAATTTCTATTTGCTGTTTTCAACTGGATCACATGCTTAATATAAATTTCTATTTATATATCTAAGCAAAGGCAAAAAACTTACTAAGGATTTTACATTCACACAGAGAAAGCACACAAATATTCCTGTACACAAATTATTTCCTCTGGTCTAGTAAAGGGGAATTTCCGATTCTGTTTTTCAACTGGATCACATGCTTAATGTATGTTTAAAATACACACAAATTATTTCCCTTGGTTTAACTTACAGCTAGTAAATGGGAAACACATGCTTTAATATAAATTTTTATTTATATATCTATTTGTTACACTTTTAAAAATTAATATGAACAATATGTAATAAAGATTGCTGCACTTAATGGTGTATTATTTAGAATTGTACATTTAGAATAACTAATATTAATGCTGGTTTGTTGTATGTAATTTCCCAAGCCCAATCTTCTTTTATGAGCGATCTGGATGGGGATATAAAGAAAAAAGGAAGTATAGATTTTCGGTGTGGTTAGTCACTTCTGTGGCATGTGTTGAATTTGCTAAGGCATTAAGGCCAAATGTCTGTCCTATTGCAATAATAGACACAGTGTACAAAGTGGCAAGTGGCTTGGATACATGATGAAAATTGCCATGACAATGGATAAGACTGGAAGGTGCACGCTAACTCTCGATCCCTTCCTACTTAATCCAATTGTCAAGCCTCAGGCAACAAACAAGTAAACAGATATATTGAACGCAAGAACGAATGGTTGCATGACATTGGGTAAGACAGGAGGCTGCGCGCTGTATCCTGGGAACCTCCTACTTAATCCAACTGTCCGACTCGCAGCCAAAGTTCAGTCAGTACACCTCCGTGGGTTTCTCTAATTTCGTCTCGTAGAGATTCCCCATTTGGGGTTTGATGACAGACAACACATGCCACAACGCTTGGGCTCACTTGGTGGAGTGGGAGATGCGTGCAAAAGGTCGAGGGGTCCGTCCCACTCCACCAAGTTAGGGAGAGAGTCCAAGCGGGAAGTGCTACCACCGGTTTTTGTAAAAATTTCCAATTTTATTTTAACTAAATAACTGGCTAAGTTTTGGAGTTGATGGGGAGACCAAAGACGCAAGATATACGAATATGTATTATATTTAGCAAATGCCGGATTCCCAGAGTGCTTTGGCACGCCTTTTAAAAGCTCATAAAACAGCCATAAATTGCAGTAAAAGGGTGTCAGAAAAACATGAGGCGCTTTACGCTCATTATTACAATCTCTTCGTCTTTTTGGCACGGGTAGGCAAAGGTCCAGTCCGACGTACGCATGAAATCATACAAATTGTTCCATGCGATTTAATCTCAGGACTGCCGCACCAAGCAATCGGTCCCACGCTAAAATTAATTCCATACAACAGAAGCGTAAGTTGGTTTTCGCTGCGGCTCGCCCACAGGTCCTCTTTCCTTGGTTCCTGTATTGCTCTCCCTTGTTGCTATGTAGGCTACATTTTGTAAAAGCTATGGCCAACAGTTCGATTTCGAGCAGTTCGGAGAATGAGAGAGAAGATTCTTTTCCATATTTAGCAGTTTTAGTAGAAGATGAAGAGAACATTTCTGTCGATGGTTGAGTACGGCCATGGATCGGGAAGAGGAAGACACTCGGGGCTTATTCTTCTCTTTGATCCGATGACAACCTTTGTTTTGTGGTGTCGGCCATTTTCTTCAGTGGCAATGTCAAGGACGCCACAGACCGTTCTGATTGGTCCAAAATTATGATTTAGCAAGAATTAGAACATGTTCTATCTTCATCTTCGATGGATTCGCTTGAGATTTTATCGTAAGCTATTGCAGCATGTGACCGGGTAAATCTTATGAGAATCGGTAGGTCTGATCGGGACTTTAGGGTTAAAGCAATCCTTCAAAGGTCAGGTCAGCGCCGCATCGGTCCTAGACAGGCCTACGTAGTTACTAGTAATCTTATATGTTGGGACATTGTGCTGTCTGTTGTTTGCGTCTAGCTGTATCATTTAGCTTGGTTGTTTTGTTGTATTGTCTCCACTTCAGTGTAGCCATCACATTCTTGGAGCTTTTCATCAGTTTTCTAAATAATTTTTTCTACATTATTTCATTTGATCTGTTCTTTATATTCAAACTTGTTTTTTTTTTAAATTTGTGTGAGTGTGAAATGGTTTTGGGTTTGAAATGAGTGTGCGTTATATGTATTGATTGACCTTGGCAAAGCTGGACTGGTCGATGGAACAGGAGCTCACATAGTTCATCATGCTCTGCAGGACAGGGATACGAATACAGGTGGACCTGACAAACAATGCAGCAAATGACGTCAGATATAAAACATTAGTTAGTTAGTTATTCATTGCTTACAGGGTCCAGCGGACTGCAAAGAGCCGAATCAGGAGTTCAGGACCACAAAATCAAAACCACAACTTCGCTGAAAGAAGACTCACCCCTGATCCGCATAAAAGATCTGACGAAACAACCCTAGTGGAAACACTAAAGGCACTCCACCAGCCAGTCACTTTACAATAAAGACAACCCACGCAGGGGACGCTGAGGCTATACTCTAATTTATTGAACCCCCGTTTATAAAACCAAAATAGAATACAAACATCATTATAAAATATTAACAAAACACATACATATAAAATGCCTACATTGCCAAATAATAACATCATAGGAAGCCTCAGTGACCACCTGGCAGAAAGCGTCCAATATTCCCAAGCTGATCCAACAGACCTCACACACAAATGAGTTTTGTCCCGGAAGAGTTTTCAAGAAAAAAGGTAGGTGACTGGTCTAGCAAAGAAGAAGATAGTATAGTAGATTGATAGAGCAGAGTAGGAATGAGGAAGAACAAAAGAGGAAGACAGCGACAGTGGGAATTTAAAGCACTAAATTTCCAGAAAGTGGGGATACTATTTATACTGAAACCCCCGGCACACCCACGGGGGAAGATATAAGACGTAAAGATGGACGTCAAATGTCATACATTGATTACTTAGCTTTCCTCATTGGGAATAATAATTGGGGAACAAATCAGTTAAACAAATCTGTTCCTGGCTAAGTCTACATCATACGTTTGTTCTCTCTCTCTCTCTCTCTCTCTCTCTCTCTCTCTCTTTCCTACACAAACACACACACACACACACACACACACACACACACACACCTTGACACACACACGCACGCACACACATAGCATACAAATCTTTATAATATATATATACACACACACACAAACGCACACACCAACACACACGCACACACACTAACCTTTATGTACACATACACGCTCACACACCCACACTCACAAACACACCCACACAGAGCGTGCAAGTATAAAAACTCTGACTTGGAGAGCGAGAAGTGTACTCCATTGACGTTGATGTTGATGTTGTGTACTTTCTTCTTGCCTAAGCTGTGGTGGGAGTTAGCCTTAATTCTGGCGGCAAACACAGAACCCGCCGCCTCCGCCGTGAAGTGCTGGATGGCTTCGGTGTAGGATGGCGGCTTGAACGAGTATGGAATGCGCGCCACTTTTCGATATGGAGCGTTCATGAACGACATGTTTAATGCTGGGTCTACCTGAAGATATATACATAACACACATTCTACTAATTGAATACATTTCCTCCCAATAAAGATGACCCAACTGCACAAGCCTCTTTGTCTTCATTCTTGGGATAAATGCCATGCAATTCGCTTTAATTTAAAAAAAAAAGTTTCGACCAAAACTAAAAGGGCAAATCCCATTGGCATAATTATGGTTCACATACTCCTATTGGAACTTGAAATATTTAACAAGAAAATGGCTGCCCAGAAAAAAATATAATTAAATAAAACGGTGGCACTGAAATGCAAAGTAATAGTGACTTTGATCTTTCTATGCTCTTGGCCTTTAGATGACCTTGACCCCCGGCTCCAAATACACTCGTATACTATCAAATAAACTGCAGCAAAAGTTGTGTTATGCCAAAACAAACAGTGACCTTGGGATGACCTTAACGTTCAGTGATCTTGACTTTGGGAAGTCTTTGACTTTCACTTGACCACGATTTAACTATTTAGGCCTTTAGCAGACCAAAGAAGAGTATAAAATCTACCTGTTGCAACTCGAAGGGCAAAGCTCTTATGACTCACATGCTCCTTTTGAAACTCAATATTTAACATGAAAATGAGTGCCCAGAAAAAACAAAATGATATGGTGGCGTTAAAATGCAAAGAAATACCGACTTGGATCTTTCTATGCTCTTGATTTTGAGATGACATTGATCTCTGGCTCCAAATACACTCATGTAATATCAAATGAACTAAAGCAAAAGTTGTATTATGCAAACAAATAAAAACGGTGACCTTGGGATGAACCTTCAGTGACCTTAACCTTGGGTTGACTTTGACCCTCACGCGATCTCTCATACATGTCTGATGAAAGGACCCAATGGTGTTGCATACTATGAGTTAAATAAACAACCATTCCAATGTAAGACGACCTATTTTTTGTATGTTTTTGCAATACCTAAAATGACCTTGGACTTCAAGATCAACGCAAACACGGAAAATATATGAAAGACCAATCTGCCATCTCTAACTACAACAAGTTTGGACTTAATATCTCTCATAGTTTAGGGTCAAGGTCACTTCAAAGTACCTACACAAATGACTTTGGATAGTTTCAGTTACCTTGACCTTGGAGTTAGGTTGGCCAAATATGCATAGTGTGTGTCTCATTGATATTTATCATGCCTCAAAGAACCATAAGTTCAATATTAATAACCTACCAAAAACAAAAGTGAACATTTGTGGGAAATTGTGATCTTTTGACCAACACTTGATGACTCTGTAACCTTGAAGTGAAGTCACTCATTCACTGATCATTTTCGAGGTCTCATGAGTATACACCATCTTACAAAGTGTAGTTATGAGAGTTAAAATAGTCTCTGCGAGTACTTCGCCACTTTAAAGTTTTCGCACAACCAGTGGGCAGGCAGACGGACTTTTTTTTTCTTTTCTTGATAACATTTTTTTGTTTGTTGACTATTTGTTTGTGTTTTTATTTTTTTATTTTTTTTGGGGGGGTGAGAGGGAGGGGAGGAGGAGAGGAGGTTGAAGGGAGCGTGTACATAGACTGACATTGATCTGCATGCCAATCAAAAACTACACACATATTTTACCGTTATCAGTTTCCTTCTTGCTGAGTTTTCACTGACCTTTTACAATATGTGCTGCAAAACATAATGCATGCACATAACCCTGACACATTTTAGACTACACATAATACAGAACACTTTTTGATAAGAAAATAGATTGAAAATGCTTGCCTTGACGGAATCTGTCCCTTTGCGGTTATATTTTCTACAAAACGGCCGTCAGTATTTTCTCCATTTTAGACGTCATCTACTTTCCCAAAATGACGTACACATACACACATACACACACACGCACACACGCGCGCGCGCGCGCTCACACACACACACACTTAAATACACACACATACACACACACACACACACACACAGAAAACACACACACACGTACACACTCATACACACAGAGATTTATGACATACTTGGGAGGCCAAAATTTGTGTACACTTCTATCTATTTTGGCCATACTGAACTTTATTTTGTAGGCAAATAGGAAGGATCTTTGAGATTACATTACATTATTATTGCTTTAGGTCCTGCGGACTCTTCCGAGCCAAATCAGGACCGGACAACCCCTGATCCGCATAAAAGATCTGCTGAAACAACCCTAGTGGTAAAACCGAAAGCTCTCCACCAGCCAGTCACTTTACAATAAAGACATCCCACGCAGGGGACGGCTGAGGCTTCGCCCCAACTTATCGAACCCCCGTTTACAAAAACAAAATAGAATACAAACATCATTATAAATTATCAACAAAACACATACATATAAAATGCCTACATTGCTAAATAATAACATCATAGGAAGCCTAAGTGACCACCTGGCAGAAAGCGTCCAATATTCCCAAGCTGATCCAACAGACCCCAATACACAAATAAGGAGTCTTGTCCCGGAAGAGTTTTAAAGAAAAAAGGTTGGAGACTGGTCTAGCGAAGAAGACGATAGTATAGCAGATTAATAGAACAGAGCAGGACTGAGAAAGAGCAAATGAGAAAGACAGCGACAGTGGGAATTTAAAGCACTAAATTTCCAGAAAGTGGGGATACTATTTATACTGAAACCCCCGGCACCCCAACGGGGGTGATCTTTGAGATAAAATATCGCTTTATTTAGGTCCACTCCACAGTGAAAAGCCTTGATGCTGCAGAGAGCAAACCAGATTCAAGCATTCTGTGTTCCAATGGTCACGCAAAATGTGGAGGGGGGAGGGGGGAAGGAGGGGGGGAAGGAGGGGGGGAGGGGGTGGAAGTCATTTCACCAAGATGTTGGTCACGTGGTTTATTCATGGACAAAGAATCATAGACTGTGAAAAATGATGTATATAAACTATAGGTATGAAATTGGTCTCTATATAGAAATTATTCTTCAACCTTCTTTCTTTACCCGGAAAACAATGCTAGACTAAGTCTGCATCTGGGTGTGGATTAATTCGTTGCTAACCTCTTGTCCTAACTGGGTGAGATCTACTCCAGTAAACAGTTTGGACGTAAAAGAAAGGTTGGCAATATATAGATCTACAGCAATTTTTTGTGTACAAACTACAATAATAAATGTCATCAGAAACGACTTTCAAAATAGCTGAAGATTAAAAACACATGAGAAACATTTTGCCTTATCGATGCATGTATGGCTCATATTAGCGAAAGTCTTAGACTGCATGTTACATTGTCAGCTCATATCATGCCAGAAGTTAGTTATTCACTGCTTACAGGGTCCAGCGGACTGCTAAGAGCCGAATCAGGACCACAAAATCAAGACCACAACTTCGCTGACAGGATTTACCCCTAATGCGCAAAAAAGATCTGCCGAAACAACCATAGTGGCAACACTCAAGGCACTCTACCAGCCAGTCACTTTACAATAAAGACATCCCACGCAGGGGACGCTAATTTATCGAACCCCCGTTTACAAAAACAAAATAGAATACAAACATCATTATAAAATATCAACAAAACACATACATATAAATTGCCTACATTGCCAAATAATAACATCATAGGAAGCCTCAGTGACCACCTGGCAGAAAGCGTCCAATATTCCCAAGCTGATCAGACCTCATACACAAATGAGGAGTTTTGTCCCAGAAGAGTTTTCAAGAAAAAGGGTTCAGATGAATGGTCTAGCGAAGAAGAAGATAGTATAGCAGATTGATATAACAGAGTAGAAATGAGAAAGAACAAAAGAGAAAGACAGCGACAGTGGGAATTTAAAGCACTAAATTTCCAAAAAAAAAAAGGGATACTATTTATACTGAAACCCCCGGCACACCCACACGGGAAAGTGTTGGCTATTGTGCTTCAATGTGTGACACACCTGTCTACCTTCCAACCAACCACTGGCATTCTCTCTTTTATTGTTATCAGGACTTCATTCAATGATGATCTTATATTTCCGTGGTCATTATGAACATGTGTCACTAAAGTACCACTGAACAGATTTTCAACCTCAGTATAATCTGCAAGAAATACCTACAGTACCAACAACATCTATATCATGTGTTCGTAGACTTCAAAAAGGCATTTGACCGAGTCTGGCATGCATCTCTGCGGGCAACCATGAGAGTGTACAACATCAGCCATAAAATTATTGAAGTCATCAAAAGCCTGTATGACAAGGCTACCAGTGCAGTCCTCCACAACAGCGCCATTGGAAAATATTCAAAACAACAATCGGTGTGCGTCAGGGATGCCTACTCTCTCCAACATCTTCCTAGAGCGCATCATGTCAGATGCCCTTGCAGATCACGAAGGCACAGTCAGCATAGGAGGAAGAGCAATCTCCAACCTTCGTTTTGCAGATGACATTGATGCTGGAACAAGAACTTAAGCAGCTGGTACAGAGGTTTGACACCACCTCCAGAGCCTATGGAATGGAAATAAGTGCAGAGATAACCAAAATGATGACCAACAACACCAATGGCATCAACATGGACATCAAAGTCCAAGGCCAATCGCAAGCCCTCAACACAGTGCATAGATTCAAATATTTAGGAGCCATTGTATCAGACAATAGGTCCCGACAGGAAGTGTTCTCCAGGATCGCACAAACAACTGCTGCCCTGGCGAGGTTGAAGCCAATTTGGAAAGATAGGACCATCAGCCTACATTCCAAGGTAAGACTGCTGCGCTCCCTTGTCATCTCCATCTTGCGAAACATGGACCTTCACAGCAGATCTACAACGAAGAATACAAAGCAGGGAGATGAGGTGCTACAGAAGACTTCTGTGCATTTCCTATACCCAGCACATCTCCAACGACGAAGTCCGACAGACCATCACACAAGCCATTGGACAACACGATGCTCTGCTCACAGTGGTGAAAAAACGGAAACTCCGATGGTATGGCCACGTCACCAGATCATCAGGTCTTGCAAAGACCATTCTGCAAGGCACTGTGCAAGGAGGTAGAAGAAGAAAGAGACTGGTTTGACACTGAGCGAAACCATCAGGGTTGCTGAGGACATGGAAAGATGAAGTACGCTGGTTAAACGATCATCTGTGGTGCCCCTACGACCTCCGAGTTACGGGATAGGATAGGATAGGATAAGATAGGATAGGATGGGATAGGATAGTATAGTATAGGATAGGTCATTGGGAGCTTGAATTAACAAATTAAACCAAACATCAACAAAACACAACCCAAATAAGATAATACTTTTTCCATCCGAATTTTATTTAAAAATTTAATGTCTAAATTCTAAAAGGCAGAGAAAAAGACCCAGCAGTATTTTCTGGAAATACAGCCAACAATGGTAAGCCATATTCAACACACTAGGTTCCACTCAATATAGACTAAAACAAGTTGCCATATTGACAACTGTGACGCTACAAAATAATGCAGAGAGGTAATGGAATGCACGTGCGATTGCATGTGAAAATGCACACGCAAATGCACGCCCAACTAGTAGCTACTAGACAGGTCGAAAACTTACACGCCGGATGTTAATGAAAAGGTATTGCAAAACATGGAACGGAAAAGGCATCGGAAAACGCGTGTAACTATCGTGACCTTTGCACTGTGGCCTTATTGAAGACCATTGTACACGCGATGGGAGATAATTCTCATATGATTTACAGGCAAACCAAAGTAAATTATTATAACATTTTAAATTAATTTGGGGAAAGAGGCAGGTGGGGGGGGGGGGGGGGGGGGGGGTGTTGGAGGCAGGAGAGGTCGTGGGTAGCGAGGGTTACATTGTAAATTAGTTGTCAATTTACATTACATTATTTTGGTACATAGAAGGTATTTTCGGACATTTCTCATTCCTAGTTTTAATGTGAATCGTCAGGAAATGCGCGTGCAATTGCGCGTGCCGTTGCATGTGCAATTGCGCGCGTGTGCATTTTTGCGTGCAATTGCACGCGCGTTTTACGCTTTCTGCGTTCCATGGAGAGATACTTGGCATATCAACCAAAAAAGCCAACAAAAAAACCAACAAGGCCCTTAACTCTAGACAACTATCTCCCCTTCCCTCTCTCCTTCACTCCCCTTCTCTGTCTGCCTAGCACAAGATTAAAATATAAAATATATTAATAAAGAAAACATACAAACAACTCTAATGATACCATTATTAAATTTCTAAATTTGACACCCAATATAATATATGCCAAAAAGTTTTTTTTTTTTTTTTTTTTTAATTCTTGAAAGACTAATATTTACTATGCATTATTCATCATAACTCCCTCATCAACCACTTTAATTAGCCCACACGTCAGTCGTCAGTCATAGTCATCAGCATTGTTATCGTCGTCATCGTCATCATCACCAACATTATCATCATTACTATTTCTTTCCAGTAAAACATTATTCCTGATTAATTAATCAAACAATTTAAGATAATGAAAAGTGAACGAGTGTCCATCATCCAGTCAGCCCCAAACTGTCAAACGGTCTGCATGTTAGGGGCGCTGACCTAGCTAGTGACAGTCACATGGTCTGCATGTTAGTGGCGCTGACCTAGATTGTGACAGTCACATGGTCTGTATGTTAGTGGCGCTGACCTAGATAGTGACAGTCACATGGTCTGTATGTTAGTGGCGCTGACCTAGATTGTGACAGTCACATGGTCTGTATGCTAGTGGCGCTGACCTAGCTAGTGACAGTCACATGGTCTGTATGCTAGTGGCGCTGACCTAGCTAGTCACATTTACATGGTCTATATGTCTGGGGTGCTGACCTAGCTAGTCACATTTCCATGGTCTGTATGTCTGGGGCGCTGACTGAACTAGCAAAGGTCACATGGATTGTGTATCAGTGGCGCTGAAAGGGTCAACGTTTTAATATAGGTCTACACCTTGCCAGGCAACATCCAAAGTCTCATTTTTATCACACAAATACAAAACAATTGCATTGAATGCTTACCAATATTGCACTTGGTAGCTACATTCGGATATTTGGACTAGGTAACTGAATTCGAATATATTGCACTTGGTAACTGAAGTCGGACATGTTGCACACACCCAATGTAAAACTACTGATTTTATAGAAGAAAAATAAGGTACCAATAATGTTTCAATAGAGAATAACACCATTACAATTATAAGCAAATAAATGGAGCGCTGAGCCTCAAATCTGAGGAAGCGCGAACGACATAAAAAATAAAATAATAATTGATGCTATTTACGAGCTTTTCCCCCAAATCACCAACAAAAAAATTAGTAGTAGTATAATGTTGTAATAAGGCGTAAAATGACCACAGCTAAATGAGATACCGCACTTTCTAAATAGATAGTCAAATCTGTTTGGCTAATCTGCCATTAGCATAGCATCACCGGCGTCCATATGCAAAAAAACTTTTAAAAATGTTAATTCCCTTCTTGGAAAATAGAGGGTTTCCAGGTATGCTCCTGAAACTCTTCCCTCAGTTTTCTCAGGTTATTTTGCTGAAACAATCCAAATCATTTGAAACCGTTTTCCACCGCCTGTTTCTACATTTCTCTCTGTCACTCCTTCATACTCCGGTCCATTCTTGCACACATTCCAGCCAGTCTCTGAGTTTGTGCTTGACATTCTCAGGAACTCTCCTCCAAAATCCTGTGAGTTGGATCCTGTTCCCACTAAAATTCTTTATGAACATTTAGATACTGTTCTTCCCATTTTGACAAACATAATCAATTCTTCTTTGGTATCTGGCACTGTCCCTTCTGATTTTAAAACAGTTGTAGTAACACCTCTTCTTAAGAAACCATCTCTGGACAAACATGAATTGAAAAACTGTAGACCTGTCTCAAACTTGCCATTCGTCTCCAAGATCTTGGAAAAAGTAGTGCTCAAACAGCTTCTCTCTCATCTGGAAGAAAATAACCTCTGAAATCCTCGTCAGTCTGCATTCCGTGCAGGACACAGTACAGAAAGTATTCTGCTCTGGGTTTTCAACAACATTTTTATCGCTTTGGATCAAGACAAATTGCCTGTTCTTCTTCTTCTGGACAACTCAGCCGCCTTTGACACTATTGATTACAATGTTCTGATTTTCAGGCCACAAACCACCTTTGGCATTTGTTCAACTGCTCTCAAATAATTGTCATCTTACTTGCGTGACCGCTCTCAGTTTGTTTCTCTCAGCAACTTTAAATCTGCTCCTGCCCCTGTTCCCTTCGGTGTTCCACAGGGTTCAGTGTTGGGTCCCATTCTTTCAGTCAAACAACACTCAGTTGACCACTACCTCTTTGAAGATGACACTCAGCTTGAACAGTCATGCAACAGTACTGATATTGACGAGTTAACACACTGACAAACTGCAGTTCTGGCGTAAGAGCATGGATGACTAACAATATGCTTAAATTACATGATGAAAAATTGAAGCTCTTCTCTTTTCTGGATCCGCCCCGCAAGATGTTATTCTTCTTTCTGCAGTGAGCACTGGCTCTAGTAACATTTATTTCGATGATAGTGCTAGGAATCGTGGAGTGATCATGAACTCCACTCTTTCAATGAAGAAACGTGTCACCAAAGTCTCAAACATGCTACTTTGAGTTGAAACGAAATAATTCAGTAAGGTAATTCCTCACAGCTGGCGCAACAAAACCCTAGTCACTTCTTGTATTCTTTCTAGTCTAGATTATTGTAGCTCGCTTCTTGCTTGATGTTCTGACGCTACACTTCAAGCACTAAAAAAAATTTATACATTTTGTTGTTTATTTTTAGATCTAATCGCTTTCAACCTTGCATTCCTCTTTTGAAAAAACTCCACTAGTTTCCTGTTTCAGAGAGGACAAGGTATAAAATTGCATCCATCTGCTTCAATATAATCACTGGATCAGCTCCTGCATATTTTACAAAAATGGTATCTCTTTATACACCTTCCCAACCTCTGTGCTTCTTCGTCAGTGTCGCTTTAAACGCAAGTCATGGTTTTCGATCTTTTTATGTGTATGGACTACAGCTCTGGAACTCACCACATCACTTTTCACATTAGGCATTGTTCAACTCTCAAGTCTTTCAAGTCCAACCTCAAAACGTATCTCTTTAGCAGTACTACCTGTAGTCAGCGCACGTAGATGGTGTTAGTGTAAATGTGTGTGTGTGTGTGGGGGGGGGGAAGGTGTGTGTGTGTGTGTGTGTGTGTGTGTGCAAGATGTATTAGGGTGTGTGTGTGTGTGTGTGTGTCTCCTCCTCATACCCACCCCTCCAGTGCGCCTAGATTCGAAGAGTAAGCGTTTTATAAATATTAATTATTATTATTATAATTATTTCCATGTCAGAAAAGCATAGCCTATGCAGCATAGGCCAAATATCATAGACAAGGTATCAAAAATGCTCGAGCTCTTTCCTCGCGGGTCACTGCGTATTTCAAGTACGTCTTAATACAATGAAATAAACGACATCTAACGTTCGCCGCTGTGTAGACATAGTTGTATAATGCCACGCATATTGCACAGTTCTTTGCACTTGTTGGAAGGCAGCCAATGGTTGCCTCCATGGACTGAATTAATTAACCAGCGGTCTCAAGCGCCGCAATATTTCACTTTTTGTGTCCCGCTAATTCTATGAACATCACACCCTCCCCGCCTCCTCTCCCCCTCCCTACCCCAACACACACATACTCTCTCTCACACATACTCTCTCTCACACACTCTCTCTCTCTCTCTCTCTCTCTCTCTCTCTCTCTCTCTCTCTCTCTCTCTCTCTCTCTCTCTCTCTCTCTCTCTCTCTACTTGTCCTCGGGCAGGCCACCGAGCTTGTCCTCTGGCGTGTCTTTTACATTAGTGCTCTGGTCTGAGATGGTCGGCCAGACGCGTGTCTTGGGCCAGCGGCATTGTGGGGAGTAAAGTAGTTGCCTGCTGGACGTACCGGCCTCTGACGACGACAGTTGGCGGCGTGCGAAGTCACGGCGACCACCTTGCTCGTGGTGACTCCCTTGTCTCAACTTGGCCAGTTTGCAGGACATGCGGCGGTGCATGAGAAGAGAGGGAACCGCCTGCAGCACCACGTCCTCGAGGGACGGCAAGACATTTATAGCGCCTCGCCGGACGTATGAGAGGTCACTCTCGCTGCCAGTTTCTTCCTGTCCTCGGTTTTCTTCTTTCTTTTCCTCGTCTTCTTTCTCTAAATGCGTCTTGCTGCCTCCGCTGACCACACTACCGTCGCTGTCCTCCTCCTCGCTGAGTTCACGATTGCCATAGTCGCGACGTCTAATCAACATGGTCCCGCCCTGCTGCTCCAGCATTCGAAAGGCCTCCTGACCAACATACCATATTGACCATCAGAACATATTGACCATCAGAACATATTGACCAACATTATTATTATTATTATTATTATTATTATTATTATTATTATTATTATTATTATTATTAGAGGATATTTATAGCGCACTTATCTCGCCGTACTTGACCAGTCTCTAGGGGCTGGCCGATACAGGATCTAACTCAAACCGCCCGAGACGCCCACCAGCAGCCTTTGGGCGCATGGTCTGACGCCCGGACAATTGAGCACTATCCTGGCCAGCCAGGGATGGGCGAGAAGGACCAAGTGCATGCTGGATGTGTTCTTGTTACCGGCACTGTCACGTGGGGTTTATGGGTTACTGGGCTCTGCACAATGGAATGCTGTAACCCTCACGCTTTATTCGATGGGAACTGCTAGTTAGTCACCCTGTGAATTACTTTAATAAATTTATTTGTTTAGCTCGGTCTGTGTTAAGGCTGGGGTACAGAGATAGATAGAAAAATGGTAAAAGATCACTGTCACACTAGCTTTCACACGGCTATGAATCATATGTAGTCCAGCCACTTGATAACAGTTAAAATCACACATTTATTTCTTCTACTCTATACAATATCTTCGATGTACTAATCTCCCTTAAAATGTCATGAGTCACTGCAAATAATTCGATCGCTGATAGTCTAGGCAGCTGTTATGTCTTCATCGGACACTGGCTACTAAAGTTCTTGAAGATTGGACTACTGTGGTCCGTTTTGCTATAGTTTCTGAAGAGTGGACTACTGTGGTCCTTTTGCTATCAGTTTGGGTGCACTTTTGCTTATGCACTTAACTGTCACGTAGTGGGTTTGAAGTCCTTCGTTGAGGTAGCTTCTGATACACGATGTGTCATCGTGTAGTTTGGTCCCTTGCCACGCTGTGGGGTCTTGCAGGGTGTTTTCCAGGGTTGCTCTCTCAGGCTTGTGCTGTAGAGGCTAAACAGCCAACTTGGTTTTCCTGTGGAGTTGGGCGCACGTTATAGCTCGCCTGTTTGTCTGTAACACAAGAGACGAAATTCTGCACAACCCTGAATACTCGGTTTGTGCAGAGCGTCTCACTGAAAGCCAAAGTAGCCCTCAGTGATAGCTCCACATCTCTATACATAAGCGACGAACATTCCGCTACGTCCGTGGTCCACTGGAATCTCAACTCTACTTTCCTATACATACATAAATATAAAACATGGCTACTTATACACATCAAGAATTAATAATATTATAAACATTCACTGGTACAGCCACTGGTCTGCAAACATACATATAGGTTCAACAACAGTGGATCCGTACATAATTCAAGATGGCGTCGGCCGGTCGTCTTTTGCCTCGTGGTCAGCTTCTCCACGTGTTCAGGCAAAGTCGGCCTAACAATTCAATTCTATGCATAGCAAATTCCACAAACATAATTCAACAATAATATAAATATATCACAATGAAACAGAAGTATGTTCATTTACCTGTTTGACAAAGTCAGGCCCCGTGGCTACTTGAGTGAATTCTAAGATTCTCAAGTCCTGCTTCCTGGTCTATTCAGTGGAGGTATTGCTCTACTCAGGTGTAGCTGGGTACCCTGTGGCGTCTTACTCTCAACTGACCTAATACCTGGTTTGGACTGAATCAGCCAGAACTGGATCTAGCCGCTCAGCCTGAGTCCTGATTGGATAAAACTTTACGATTCACGCACACAGTGCTGACGTCACTACACTGCCTGCGTCAAGCTCGCGGTGTGTGTACCTCCGTATACTGTAATCGTCTGCTGTGTAATACACTAACTTTCTAAGGTTACAATGACTAAACAAGGCTAAATAGTAAATGAGGCAGGGTAAAACTAGTCATCTCGTCACAGGCACTCACCTGTCTAGGACATGAGCGTCAGGATCTTTAAAGTCCGGTACGATGGAATGTATGCGACACACAGACTAGACCTCGGTTTATACTCTCATCCGAAGGAGTAGGAAACGGGAGTAAAGTGTCTTTCCTAAGGACACAACACAATGGCCCGGACAGGGCTCGAACCCGGGACCTTCAGATCCGCAAGCCAAAGCACTACCATTAGACCACCGGGTCTCTCTCATTAATCAGTGCTTAGCTTAGTGGGGATACCTAGAAAGTACATACAAGGTAGCGACTGGTGGATCAACGCTCAGCTGCCGCCTCAGTGTTCTTTAGGCACAAGATATTCCCCACCATGGTGTTATACCAATCCCCGGTAATTATAAGGACGACATAATATGATGTGTTGACAATGGTGCCCCATGTATTGGATTTCATTACGTTAATCACTGGAACACAACGGCCTGCAACAAGTTTGGAAAGATGAAGTTGTCCCGCAAAGGGAAATAACTGTGTGGCAGACAGAGTCAAGGCTGGGACATACCTGCAGGTCGCCGCGTGTGGCTGGGTGGGCACGGTGCTTCTGCCTGGAAAGGCGAGTGTCCTGGCTAGTGTAGCTGGTGGAGGTGGACCATCCGCTCGCGTGGCTTGGGCTGGACACTTGTTCAACGTTCCGCTCGGAGGGAAGTGTAGAGTTATCCTCAAACGCACGCCGCTGCTCATACATATAATATACATTATATAGATATATATAAACACACACACGCACGCACACAACCACACTCCTCTTCCCCCCTCACCCCCCACACACACCAGGGCTCGAAATTAGCGGGGGCCCGGGGCCAAAAACCCGCAAAGTTGATTTCGGGCTCGGAAAGTTGAAAAACGAAGGGCCCGCTTGGCCCGCAAAATAATTCGTCTGCTACAGCTAGCTCTACTCGGCAGTTTCGTATTTGGGCCAAGGGAAGCAACCCACACCGGTGCCCTAAATTTGGACAGAAACAAAAACAGAGAAAAGAAGCGAAAACCCTTTAATTTTGCACTCAAAAGTTTAATATACACTTCACTATCTTTTTAATATAATAAACAAAAAGCTATGCACAACATAAGCGCAAAATGTCCATCTTTGCAAGTACGAAAGTATGGCTACATATCGTCGCCATACAGTTGCTAAAACAATCGGCGATTGCGTTTTTCCAATTTTTGGGAAGCGAAAGACGCCAGAAGAAAACGTCGGCGAAAGGAAAGAAGACAAAGAGAGAAAAAAGAAGTATGAAGAGGAAAAAAGATCAAGGAACTACAATGAAGGGTGGAAAAAAAGATTTCCATGGCATGGCCTTGAAGTGAACGAGGAAGAGTACTGTCATGTCATGGTTTTGTTTTGAACTTTTGTGAATTGAGGTCAGATGTTTTGTTAGGTTACTCATATTAAAAATGTAATGATGTGTATTGTGCAATACTCAGTCACAAAACTGAAAAGTATTATACAAGAGATTCACTTGATTTTTTTCTATTTTGTTTAATGGCCATTTCAGGCTCACTAGTCACTGGAATATGTGTGTCACTGAATGTGTGTGTGTGTTTTTTTTCCCCGTTTTTTGTTGGTAATGTTTGAAAGTGAAAGAAAAGGCAAATAAAAATGACATCACTCAGCACAATTGGAAATTCCATTGTTTTTATTTTAGATTATCAGACAAATTGTACTTTCTACTTATATTGTCAATAATTCTTTTGTTTTTTTCTTTGCATTATTTTTCAAGTTGGGCCCCGAAAGTTGCTTGTGGGCCCTCAAATTTTTCCATCAAGGGGCCCGGTGGCCCCCAAAGAAAAAAGTTAATTTCTAGCCCTGCACACAGTGTCACTAAATAAATACATAAATAGCGCAAGTAAGAGTCAGTATGTTTATACCCAGCGGGAACTGCGAATCAAATGACTGCACTGTGGGAAAGTACAGCACAGGCATATTGGTGGCCAGTGAAACATTGTGTCATGACGTCATTCCGCACTCTAGCCTATGGAACGTGGAAAGCGTCAAATGCGTGAATTGCACGCTCAAAAGGAACGCCCATCTAGTACCTGATTGGTCGAAAACTTACATACCAAGCTGCACAAGCGCAAATTCACATGCAATTGCACGCGCATTTAATAGCTCATTGGTCAAAACTTACACGCCAAACTGCGCCAAGCGCAATTGCACGCCAAACTGTACGCCGGATGTTAAAGAAGAACAATTACAAAACATGGAACAGAAAAAGCATCGGAAAACGCGTGTAGCTAGCATATTACGCTTTCCACTGTGGCTATATTGAAGATCTTTGTTCCTAGTTTTAATGTGACTCGTAGGTAAACGCGTGTGCAATTGCGCGTGCAATTGCATGTGCAATTGCGTGTGCATTTGCGCTTTCGCAGTTTGACGTTAAAGTTTTCGACCAATCAACTACTAGATGGGCGTGCAATTGCGTGTGCATTTTCGCGTGCAATTGCATTGCACTGGGCTTGCTAGCTTGCTTGCTTGCTTGCTTGCTTGCTTGGTTGAGGAGATAACGTCCCCGGACACAAAAAAGTCACAGTACAGAGACCGCGTTATTACGTGTCGTCAGTGACGTATCAGGGTAAGGTGTCGATTGTGTCGCTGCTGGATCCGTCCGCTGCGTTCGACATCATTGACCACGGCATCCTCTGCGCCCGCCTGGAATAGACCTTTGGTTGTACTGGAACTGTTCTAGCATGGTTTTGCTCTTATCTGTCTGATCGCACTCAGGCTGTCGTGGAGAATAATGCCAGGTCCACTCCCTCACATTTGAAGTATGGAGTTCCGCAGGGCTCGGTGCTTGGTCCTGTCTTGTTCATCATTTACACCCAGCCCTTGAGCTCGATCATCAATGCTTTCAATCACTCATATCACTTCTTTGCTGATGATTCGCAGCTACACAATTTTTCTTCTCCTTCTCAGATTCATACACTACCTCAAGACTTGTCTCAGTGTATCTGCTCTTCTGCCGACTGGATGAGTGAAAACAATTTAAAGATGAATTATGACAAGACTGAGCTCATCCAGATCGGTTCAAAGCACAAGTTGCGGCGGACCTCTGCACATTCAATGACCGTTTCTGGTCATCCGATTGAGTTCTCTGTCCGCAACTTGGGAGTGTATCTTGATGAAAACCTGTTAATGGAAACTCAGATCAACATACTGTGCAAATCTCTTAATTTTTATCTTCGAAGACTCAGCAAAATACGCCTATACCTCACAGTTGAAGCCACAAACAAACTTGCTGTGTCCTTTATTCTGTCCCGACTCAACTACGGCAATTCTCTCTTGGCCAGCATCCCGGAAAATAAACTCTGTAGACTCCAACGCATCCAAAACAACATGCCCGTCTCGTTCTTCGCCAACCGCGCCATTCTAGCGCAAGCCCTGCTCTAAAAACCCTTCACTGGCTTTCTGTCAAAGCTTAGCTCGTATCGAGTACAAAGTTGCCTCCCTCTGTTTCCATTGCCTCCAAATTGACTCATGTCGTTCCTACCTCTCAGAATTGTTGTGTTTACATCAACCTGCCCGATCATTCGTTCTCAAAATTAATCTCTTCTCACTGTTCCCTCAATTCCTTTGGGAAAAAGTCATTCTCTGTTTTCGCTCCCATTCTGTGGAACTCTTCGCCTTCCAACCTTCGCCTCATCCAGTCGCACGATAGGCGCTTGGACACGGGCGGGTGCGGTTTAAAACTTGGATTATAGTTCTTCGTCAAGCCATTGGATTTGGGGATTCGGGTTGCATAGTCTCATCCTGTTTATGCCGGCTTTCGAGGAGGGTGTGTGTGTTCACAAAATTCGTCACGAGAAGGTTGGGCTTTTCGTTGGCTTATTGTTGTTCTTCTTCTTTTGTTTCTTCGTTCGTTTCATCGTTCGTTCATCCTTCTTTTAGTTGGTGAGCGTGGTGGCACGGTCGGTCTGACCAGCTCTTGTTCCTTGGCTCGGAAAGCGCTGGATTGTGTGGTCCCAGGAGGTGATGGAAGAACCGACTCCTCTCTGCGACTTAGTCCACAGGCTCAAGCTTAAGTTGTGTTATTGTTTATTTCTCGCTCTGTTAACATTTAACTGATGCGTCATTTATTAGCTTTGTTAAATGTCATTTTATTGATTGTATCAGTGAGTTTTGCTTTATATGAAGACTGGAGAAGGAAGATTATACTGTGTGTTGTGCCTTGGGTAACATTGAATAATCATTATTTTAAATCTGTGTTCATTAGTTACGAAGGGTAATAGCAAAGTCAAATGTGTGACACGCAAAGTCAAATGTGTGACATGCAAAGTCAAGTGTGTTACATACAAAGTCAGTGTGTGATATACAAAGTCGGTGTGTGACATACAAAGTCAGTGTGTGATATACAAAGTCAGTGTGTGACATACAAAGTCATTGTGTGACATACAAAGTCAAGTGTGTGGCATGCAAAGTCAAGTGTGTGGCATGCAAAGTCAAGTGTGTGGCATGCAAAGTCAAGTGTGTGACATACAAAGTCAAATGTATGACAAAGTCAAGTGTGTGGCATGCAAAGTCAAGTGTTTGACATACAAAGTCAAGTGTGTGGCATGCAAAGTCAAGTGTGTGATATACAAAGTCAAGTGTGTGGCATACAAAGTCAAGTGTGTGACATGCAAAGTCAAGTGTGTGGCATGCAAAGTCAAGTGTGTGACATACAAAGTCAGTGTGTGATATACAAAGTCAGTGTGTGACATACAAAGTCAGTGTGTGACATACAAAGTCAAGTGTGTGGCATGCAAAGTCAAGTGTGTGGCATGCAAAGTCAAGTGTGTGGCATGCAAAGTCAAGTGTGTGGCATGCAAAGTCAAGTGTGTGATATAAGTGTAAAAACCAAATACACGTCACACCCTCACCCTTACCTTCCTGACCCGAGTCTTGACGCCGCAGCATGGCATCCTCTTGCTGCACACGAAACGCGTATCGGTCTCAGATTCTGTGGACTCCTGACCCGCGGCGTCATGGGACAGTTCTTGCTGCAAACAGAGGCAACCTGTACACAAAGGCTGTCGGTGTTGTTGTTGCGGCTGTCGTCGTTGCAGTTGATGTTGGTAGTGGTTAAGTATGGCCGTGGTCGTGGTGGCTTTGGTGGTGGTGGTGGTAGTAAAGATGATGATAATGATGATAATGATGATGATGATGATCATGATGATGATGATGATGATGATGATGATGATGACGATGGGTTGTTAGTGGTGGTAGTGAAGGACACTATTCACCAGTAGTTTGATGTTGGAGAGGGGTGGGATGGCCATATATTGCTCCTCCTCCAGATCATCGTGGATCTTCTTGATGGCGTTGGGCCGGCCCACCACGGCGTTGATGTACAGCGAGTTGAAGTTGGACACCATGATGGGCATAGTCATGGACATGACGATGATGCCGAACACCGCCACGATGGACCCGAAGATCCTACCCTGCACCTGTGGCAACAGTACACTCCGTGTAAACGTCTTCTCTGTGTTTATCAGTCAGCTGTTCTACCGGCTGTGGACAACAGTTATAGGAACAGCCGGTAGATAATGTATTGTATTTCAATACAACTCTTCTTGTGGTCGTGCTGATGTCTGTGTCCAGTTACGGGCAGCGATCTTCACTTCCTTTCTGCTGGACGCTTCCATTCGCTTAGCCCCGTATGTCCCGAGTATCGCGTACACAACATCTGTGCTGTGCACGCGCTATACACTTACTGGTTAACGTCTGCACGCGCATTCCGTGATTAGCTGTTGCTGTAATATTAATGTAGAGAACGTGGATTTTCTATTTTTAGTAATATTTTAAATAATATTGTTGACACGCACTTTTCCAGGAGCAGACATCGGAAGTGACCACGATCTCGTGATGATGTCTTTCCGGCTTCACTTGAAGAGAGTAAATACAGCAAAGTGCACTAGACTGAAGTTCGACCTGGACAAACTGCAAAACCAGGAGGTGGCAGAACTATTTCAGGCCACAATTGGAGGGAAATTTGCACCACTGCTCATTTTGGGGGCTGGTGAAGTAGATGTCAACACCATGACCACCACCTTCAACTCAGCTGTGACAGATGCCGCCACTGAGATCCTTGGCAAGCGCCGACCAAAGAAGAAGCCGTGGATCACACCTGAACTTTTGGATCTGTGTGATAAACGAAGAGAGATAAAAAAGGAAAAGAACGCCTCACAGGGAGCTGATGTCTACCGAAAAATCAACAATGACATCAGAAAAGGCATGCGCACAGCAAAGGAGAACTGGATGGAAGATCAATACCAGGAAATAGAAAACAGTCTGAACAAGAACAACAGCAAGAAGGCCTACCAGACTGTGAAGCGGCTGACAAGTGTCAAACAGCCCAAAGTCTCCACGATCCAAAGCAAGTCTGGCATATACCTTACAAAAGAACAAGAAGTCTTGGACAGATGGACAGAGTACTGCTCTGACCTTTACAACAATGCACCAAAATGGAGACCCATCAGTTCTAGCATGTCCCGAGAACAGAGAAGAAGACGAAATCCTCCCAATTCTCCGGGAAAAAGTTGAGGCAGCAGTGCAATCGCTCAAGAAAGGGAAGTCAGCGGGAGTGGACAACATACCCCCGGAACTGCTGCAAGCAGGAGGAGAAGCGATGATTGATGCCCTCACCATTATCTGTAACAAGATCTGGCAGAGTGGGGAGTGGCCTATACCATGGACCCAGTCGCTTGTCATCACTCTTCCCAAAAAAGGTAACCTTCAGGAGTGTGAAAACTACCGCACCATCAGCCTCATCAGCCATCCCAGCAAGGTCCTCCTGAAAATAATACTCAACAGGTTGAAACCCCAAGCTGAACAAATCATAGCTGAAGAACAAGCAGGATTCAGGGCATGGCGAAGTACCACTGAACAGATTTTCAACCTCAGAATAATCTGTGAGAAATACCTACAGCACCAACAACATCTATATCATGTGTTCATAGGCTTCAAGAAGGCGTTTGACCGAGTCTGGCATGCAGCTCTATGGGCAACAATGAGAGTGTACAACATCAGCCCTAACAGTATTGAAGTCATCAAAAGCCTGTATGACAAGGCTACCAGTGCAGTCCTCCACAACAGCGCCATCGGGAACTGGTTCAGAACAACAATCGGTGTGCGTCAAGGATACCTACTCTCTCCAACATTCTTCAACATCTTCCTAGAGCGCATCATGTCAGATGCTCTGGCAGATCATGAAGGCACAGTTAGCATAGGGGGTAAAGCAATCTCCAATCTTCGTTTTGCGGATGACATTGATGGATTGGCTGGAGAGGAACACGAACTTGAACAGCTGGTACAGAGGCTTGACTCCAGAGCTTATGGAATGGAAAGAAGTGCAGAGAAGACCAAAATGATGACCAACAACACCAATGGCATCAACACGGACATCGAAGTCCAAGGCCAATCCCTCAACACAGTGCACAGCTTCAAATATTTAGGAGCCATTGTATCAGACAATGGGTCCCGACAGGAAGTCCTCTCCAGGATCGCACAAACAACTGCTGCCCTGACAAGGTTGAAGCCCATTTGGAAAGACAGGACCATCAGTCTACATTCCAAAGTAAGACTGCTGCGCTCCCTTGTCATCTCCATCTTCCTATATGCTTGCAAATAATGGACCCTCACAGCAGATCTCCAACGAAGGATACAAAGCATGGGGATGAGGTGCTACAGAAGACTTCTGGGCATTTCCTATACCCAACACATCGCCAACGATGAAGTCCGACAGACCATCACACAAGCCATTGGACAACACGATGACCTGCTCACAGTGGTGAAGAAACGGAAACTCCGATGGTATGGCCACGTCACCAGATCATCAGGCCTTGCAAAGACTATTCTGCAAGGCACAGTGCAAGAAGGTAGAAGAAGAGGGAGACCGAAAAAGAGGTGGGAGGACAACATTCGAGAATGGACTGGTATGACACTGAGCGAAGCCATCAGGGCTGCTGAGGACAGAGAAAGATGGAGTATGTTGGTTAAACGATCATCTGTGGTGCCCCTACGACCTCCGGGTTACGGGACAGGATAGGATAGGATATTAATATTTCTATTTTTAGAATGTGAGTAATTTTGTTGTGAATTGGTTGAAATGTTGAACCAATGAAATAATGAATAGCTGGGAATAAGGGCAATTTGAGCTCACTTGAGAAAGTGTCCCAAGGTGTGAGTTTGTGTACAGGCAATGTGTCTGGTGTATAGGAAAAAAAAAGAAAAAAAAATATTATTGGAAAGATTTGAGAGGTAGAATGCATCGAGAACTTATCAAGGAGTATAGTTTCGGTGGACTTTCTCTCTAAAATTGGATTGTGTATTGTGCTGTAAAGATTACAGGTATTTATAATGTTTTCATGATTGTGAAATTTTGGAGAAGTATTTTTTTGCACTGGATGTATTGTGTTGAGAGGTGGTGAGCTGTTGTCCACTAAAATGAAATATAATTTTCATTGATGTAATAATGTTATTAATTACATGGGGCTATAATTATAGAGTTGTAGATAGTGTAGAATTAATGGAAGGTGTGAGTATGTTGATAGTAAGTTTCATTCATGAAATAATCATACCTGGATATGGATAACATTGTGGGAGACGGAAAGAAGCGATCACATATGGAGCGGGATTGGAAGAGTGAAGAAACTAAGGAAGATGAGCAAGGATGAAACAAAGACGAATAATATGATTATAATAATCAGAGTATTGACGAGTAAATATATATATATATATATATATATATTGTTTTATCAGTACAACTTATGTTAATCTGATGAATAAAATTTGATACAACTACAACAACAATCACAAGTATATCAACTAACAAGTTAGTATCTCTCTTCTATGTCTCTATCGACGTGCGCGTACATCCGATTGCTTCCCTTTACATGCTTTGAGCTCCATAGAGCGTCATCGGTCTGAAATAACTTTTTAGAAACTTCAAAACCCAGGGGAATTATGGGTAGATAAATCCTTTTCTGAAATAACGTCGGCTAAATCCTTCTTTAGTTTCTTTGCTCGAGCAAAGGCAACCTCATAGGTATGGAGCACTTCGTCCATTATAACTCCATCGCTGATAATACTGCTGACAAGTTTCTGCCTTTGTTCACTACCAGAAATATGCAGTTCCTCTCCCAACTTTCGTTTCATTTCAGCGAGCACATCTTCGCGAGAACAGATTTCCCAGAATTCTCTATTCTATTTTTAGGTTTGGGATATCCCCGTTTCAGCTTGTGGCTAAATGGGACCACCGCACGTCGACTTGGGGCAATACGAGATACTAACTTGTTAGTTGATTGTCACGTCCCCCGAGCGGGTTCAGTGACGTCAGCACATAAAGCGAGTGGAAGGAATAAAACTCAAACAAAATAAACTAACACAAAAATGCCAGAATACAGTCACACTCTTTTATTCTACAATCAACATACAAACACAGGACAAATGGGAACTAACCTTTCCCCAACCCCTAAATAGACCCCCGTCCCAATACTAACTAACAATTACCTCCCCTTGTAACAAACCCCAAATAGAACTAAACAACAACAGTTTCTTTACAAAGTGTGTACAACAAAATCAAAATCAACAAATCAATTCCAAATGCAAATCTTCAAATAATAAGCAATGGCGTTGAATCATAAACTATTATCTAGGCGAAGCTGTGGCACAGAAGTAATGTCTCAATGTTCTTGTCAAGTAGCTCAGAGAGCTAAACAGTCTCTTTCACAATAAGTGGATGATTCTTCTAACTAAATGGATATGTTTTTAGGTGTGTGCAATGTGAGTCTGTGTGTGCATGAATTAGGTATGAAAACCTCCTGTAAATGTGTTGCCTCGATACATAGGCAAAACCTGCAGCAGTGTAAGAGATCACCACAACACTACTCTGTTGTAGAGGCAAAGGCACACCCCAGGCTGGCTAGGACCCAGTCAGCGTCAACAACAGCAACATCAGTACAGCATAACAGGCAACATCAGAGGCAACAGCGTTGAAATAATGCGTAGAAATAAACAGGTAGAAGAAACACGTAGAAGTAATACGTAGAAGTAATAATCAGCCCACACCTGTAAGCATATACACAGTCTTAACAATATGCCCACAAAACAATAAACACTATATAATATAACATAACACGCCGTCCTCCGTCCACCATCTTGACCTGTATAATTATGAATACCATGATAATAATACAAGATACTATACACACATTTCAATAATATAAATCAACCTTTGATGCTAAATAATTCGCATCTTCTATAAACACAAACCTTTATATAAATGTACATAATCATTGCAACCTCACTTCAATCACACAGTCCTGATTCATTCCGCCCCCCTTCATCACCACCGTCACCCCCAACAATTATAGCACATCACGATTACCTCCCTTCATCCATACTGTAAACATGCTTCCTTCATAATCATCACCTCATCTTTCTTCAGTATAATACATTCTATCGCTCTCTCCATACATACACCCTCACTCTCTCTCTCTCCCTCTCTATATTCCCCATCGTCGCCTTTGACCCACTTTCATAACAACAACAGCAACGACATTTCCCCCATCACATATACAATAAGAAAATCATAAGAAAATCATATAAAATCAACAAAATTCATTATACATCCTAAAATACAACCCCTTCCCCACACTCATTACCACTCATACACGTACGCAGTTCTCGGAGCGCGCCACTAAAGAATTGAATGACAGGATTTGCTCACCTTACAGGCCTCGGCTTGTGACACCCTTTACCCCAACACCACAACACGACACAACACTGTCACAATACAATGGGTTAGTCTTTTTGAGAGTCACTTTCTCTTGCTATTGCACGTTATTTCACTTTCCAAATAACACTTATACTGAGGATGAGGTCACCTTAGCTCTGGTACAGACACTAAGTCTTGGTGGGTGTTCAATCGAGAACTACACACACCTTAAGTATGGAACTCTTAACATCTTCCTTTCGAATTCTAAACATCCTTATCCCGACGAGGGCATAAGACCTTGGGTGGCTATATAAACAATAAACACACCCTTCCAACAGTAACCTACACTACAATGACCTCTGTCACAGGGTTGCTGCCTCGTTAGAATTCGTTCCTCTCGCAACAGCATCTCAAACCACTCTGCCCTCCAAAACCGCGCCGGCCACAAGCAAAATAGTCGAGCTCTCGTCAGTATGCACGTTCTTTATTACGCGTATCCCTATTCGAAATTGGCCGACTCCCTGTCTTCTACGAATCGCACGGACTTTACGAAACTGCACTTTCATACGCAAAAGTAAATCGGTCACGCTATTCTATGTACACTAATACGGAGAAGTGTAACTTCGTAAAAAGTATAATTCTCCCTGCTATCTGAAAACTCGTGTCGTCACATTGATATACTTGTGCAACAATATATTGTTTTGACGGCCTACGGGAGGCTGGTAGTTTCATACATCAGGACACACAGGGTTGTCTCGGACAACGGGGACAAGGCGATTCGTGAGACATCGGCGGTCAGCCATACTTCTTTACCTGACCAAGACACGTTGGCAACCTCAGACAGATCGGCAGACGTGCCTAGATGCTTATCTACGTATACAAATGCTCGTCTAGGTCTACTTGTGTACAGACCTCCGACTGTTATCCCAGGTGAAAAGTTTTGATTATTTTGTCTAGGCCTACTTGTGTACAGGCTCCCTCCAGTTACCCCAACAACAAGTTTTTTTTATTTGTCTCAGGACATGTAAGTGCCTGTTTTGAGATTCATAGACTCATAGCCTGAAACCTGCAGTGTAAAAGCTTGATGTAAAATATTGTTGTTTATTTATATAAAGTATTGAGAGCGTGGAACTAATTATTTGTGTTGGTGTTTGCCTGTGTTAGTGAGAATCTGTGAATTTGTGGGTGTGATAGTTAACAGAGAATCTTACATGCACACTTTGTTTTGAATTAGGTGTCAGATATATTTTGCAGTCAGTTAGCTATTATAAACACGCACCCATCGAAATATCCATTCGTTACAATTAATATGCCACAAGAAAAACGAAACACGTCGAAACAATGGAACAGTGGATTTGGCCTAACATTTGCTTCAATCGTACTATCGGCAATTTAATTCCCTAGCCTTTCCAAATGAATGGTGAAAGTGGTGGTGGGGGTGGTGATGATGACGGTGGTGATGATGATGATGACGATGATGATGATGGTGTTGATAATGATGATGATTAAGAGGGCGACGATGATGATAATGATGACGATGACAATGACATGGCAAACGATTGAGCGAAATGATGACCTACGGAAACCGGGACAACGTCGCCATAGCCGACTGTGGTCAGCGTAGTCAGGCAGAACCACATGGCGTGGGGGATGGACCGGATGGTCTTGAGGTCCTCCATACCGCTAATGTAGTACATGACGGAGGAGAAGATAAGCACCAGAAACATCAGCAGCATGAACACCAGCAGCAGCTCGTGGAAGCTGCACTTCAGCGTGAAGTAGATCAGGCGAAACCCTGAAACCTGACAGCACACAGGCAACGGTTTGCAACACAACCCTGTAGTTACGCTGGTGATAACTACATATCTATTACCTCAGTAATGACCCATAGTTGGCGCCAGGTCGATAGCGGGGTGGTTTGAGCGCACTGTATAGTGACTGAGAAGCCTGGAGTATTACAAATCACTATTAGCACCCTGACGTGTACCGCTTACCTGGCACATTGGCCGTATGGACAGCACCATCAGCACTGTGAGACTTACTGGCCCCGAGAACCTTGCTCACCTTGGACATAGGCCTGAGTATTCTGAGCACCCGGAGCAGTCTGAGGATCTCGAACACTTCGAGGGTAAAGCTGACGCCAGCGAATTTACCCATCTCCAGTCCGCCCAAAAGCTTGTTGATTAGATGAAGGTAGCTTGCCAACAAGGCCACGCCGTCCGTCACGTTGATCATGTCCATGATGAAGCGCTTCCTGCAGGAAACCATTGTTAGTTACAACTGTGCTTTGATAAAACATCATGAAGTATCATAAAACTGTGCATTAATAAAACCTCATACAACTTGTTAGTTAGAACAGTGCTTTCTCCTTGGTCCTTGGTGGTGTGGGGGACAGTCTGTCTTCCGGCACGCTTGCGGTTCAGTACTTGCAGCATTGTGACAGGCAGGGCAAAGACGTCACGTCCTTTAAGCTCGCTGTTACAGTGCGTCTGAGGTCGACATCAAAATTATGTAATGTCTAATTTCACGTAAGGTCTAATTCACGTAATGTCTAATTCACGTAATGTTTAATTCACTCTAACAAATGAATATTTGCGATGGGGTCGATATCAAAATTATACAATAGCATTCACCGGCACCTAAGGTCTAATTTACGTAATGTCGAATTCACGTAATGTCTAATTCACGTAATGTCTGGTTCAGACTAACAGATGAATATTTGCGTAAGGGTTATACCCATACATTTTCTAGTGTCTAATATTTGCGAAATTTATTAGAAACTTCGTTTCCGACCGTTCCAAAGGTCGTCTGTAATAGCGGTAAATATCTCTCTTAGAATAGAGGCATTGAGTGTCGAACATGTTCCGAAGAGTTGTGGTGAATAAACCAAGCCTGAGTGACGAGTGATGACTGTAGCAAGTCATTTTTGCTGCACTAGTTGTCCTAAACTTCTTTGTGCGTGTTATAAAATAATTACCTTTATTCTCAGAAAATTCCTACAAACTTGATATTAGTTTGTAAACAGTTTTTAATGTTCCAATTTCACGTATACACGCATTCATCAAAAGGTCTAATTACACAAGTTGAGACTGAAAGATAAACTTGAAAACACTGAAGACGTAAAATACACAACAGTTGGAACACAACACCAATATACGTTTTGTTAATTTTATGGTTCTCTTCTTTCTCACTCAAAGTAGTAGAATACTAATTAAAAATAGCTGAACTATAATATGATTTTATCCCCTTTCTGAAGCAATCCCGTTCCCGGTCTGACAGACAATTACATTTATCAAATTATGAAAATATTTTATGCATTTACGACATTAGTTTCAATATAAAATTTCCAACAAATAAATAATAAAATATAAATATTCAAATTACCGTGTCTGTCATGAACAGAATCCAGAATCACCACAGTAAAAAACAGAAGTAGCCTACACGGTAACACATATGTCCAAATGACACAAAATAAACATTCACTCTTTTTTCAGTCTCTCTTTCATTCCACTAATGCTCTATCCTAGTCCTGTTTCATCCATCCAATCACAGACGCATACGAGTATGGGGCGCCATGTGTCCATTTATTCTATGTGACCATTCTATACATAGAATAAATTATATGCACATAGAAAGCATTCTATGCACACAAAAAGCATTCATTAGTTGAAATTCCATTTATAAAAAAGAAACCAATATTGTAAGTCATAGAATAAAATTCTTTGTATAGAATAACACTCTATAATATAGTGTAAAATTCTATGTCCATAATACAATTCTATGTATAGAATAACATTTTATAATAGAGAATAATATTCTATGTATGTAATACAATTCTATATTATAGAATGCACTTGTATGCATAGAATTATATTCTATAACATAGAATGAATTCTATTACAAAGAATGAATTCTATAACATAGAATGAGTTCTTTAAAATAAAATAAATTGCATGACATAGAATTGATTCTATACGCATAGAATTCATTCTATAACATAGAATGAATTCTTTAACATAAAATAAATTATATGACATAAAATGAATTCTATGTGCATAGAATAAATTGTATAACATAGAATGAATTCTATAATAAAGAATGAATTCTATATGCATAGAATGAATTTTATAGCATAGAATGAATTCTATGACATAGAATTCATTCTATGACATAGAATGAATTCTATAGGCATAGAATGAATAGTATAACATGGAATGAATAAGATGATATAGAATGAATTCTATGACATAGAACAGTGTTCCCTCAACAACAACAAAATGAGAGTCCTTGGGACTCCCAGGTATAAAATTTTAAGAGTCCTTGTGCAAATTTTGAGAGTCCCCAAATCGGAAAAAGAAATGTAAAAACAAGTCCAAGCCTCACTTTTTTCTTCTTTTTTTTTAACTCTGTTAAAGCGTCACATTAGTTATCCTAAACATATAAAACCACAAATTTAAAACATGTATTAAATGTTTATTTAAGCCTAGATGGAATCAAAGAATGGATTCACGAAGATTTCTTCTGTTCAGTGAATGGATTGCTTGGAGGAAGTTTACAATGCGCTCGCATGCGATTTTTAAGGACGGCAACTCATGACACAATCTTTAATCGTCTGCAATGGCAGTCTCAGTTGGGTTCTGATTCTGATTATGCCGTGAATTAGTTCGCCACTCGTTGGTAGTATTTTTGACTTCAGCGATTCGAAGAAAATGTGTGCGTCCACAGGACGCACACATGCAAATTTGTCTGCGTCATTTTTCATATTTTGTGCGTAATTGACGCACTACTGTGCGTAATCGGGAACACTGTAGAATGAATTCTATGACATAGAATGAATTCTATGACATAGAATGAATTCTATAACATAGAATGAATTCTATAGCATAGAATGAATTCTATAACATAGAATTTATTCTATACCATAGAATGAATTCTATGTTACAGAATGAATTCTATGTCATAGAATTCATTCTATGCTATAGAATTCATTCTATGTTATAGAATTCATTCTATGCTATAGAATAAATTCTATGTCATAGAATTCATTCTATGTCATAGAATTCATTCTATATTATAGAATTCATTCTATGTCATAGAAATCATTCTATGTCATCTTATTCATTCTATGTTATACTATTCATTCTATGCTATAGAATTCATTCTATGTCATAGAATTCATTCTATGTCATAGAATTCATTCTATGTTATAGAATGAAATCAATATAATTTTTTTTAAAATAGTAAAAACTGGGGCACTGTCAAGGTATAGAGAAAATTGTTTTTATGGCATGGGACTGTATTGCAGATAGATACACATTGCCACATCCCATCACCACACCACATCACTCTACATCAATGGCTGACGTACGTTCCTAATGCTATGATGCTATCCATTTTATTAACGGAAGGAACTCAAATTGGGCTCTATGCACAAGTCGGCGGCATGGTCACGTGGCGCGGGAATAACAACGCGGTCACGGCTTCTTTTAGCTCGCTCGCGTGTACTCCAAAGCTGCTTAAAAATTTTAAATTTACCGACATTTTGGGATATTGTGATGTTTTGAACATAGCACACTCGTGCAATAATGATTACAGAGCGATTTGTCACTGACATTCAGTTTAGAGTTGACGACATGCAGTGCTTCATCATTTGCGCTCGAAGTGGAAATCGATGAAAGGAAATGTTCTTTTCTTTGCAGAAAGGTTTTACGTCGGAGTTAGAGCATCCAAATGCAGCACAGTACTTCACCATTTTCAAACTCGATCACGCTGTGTTTTTCCCGCAGCACGTGGCCGCCACGCCTTTGTGCATAGCTCCCTGGGGGGCCGCTTGGGGTGAAATAGATTTTTTGCAATAATCAGCTTTATGAACCTTTCATTTATTATGTCTCAGAGTTGTATAGCAATATTCGACCTTTAAATATATTAATCATTGCTTTTTACGAGTGTACAGTACGGTTATTTCTTCGGTATTGAGCGAAAAGAACTGATTATTTAATTAGATTTTGTCACTATAAACCCTTACAGAACCTCAGCACATTGTAATGAAAAAAGCAAGCACGCAGGGGCGGAGGGGGGGGAGGGTGTGACGTCAATTATTTTTATCGCTACGCGAACTACTCACACTAATTATACCGTCGAAGAAGAACAAGAAACCTAAATGCTTGTTCACGAAATTATGATGTCTGATAAAGCCGCAGAGCGCTTGGTACGTCAGCCATTTCTTCAGTTCTCGCGCGCGTGCAAGGCTCCACGTGTCCCTTTATACGTCATAGCCTCGTTTCACATAGAATGACCTAGTTGCGCATAGAATGAGCATTCTATGTTATAGAATGCATTCTATGTTATAGAATGAACATTCTATGTTATAGAATGGATTCTATGTTATAGAATGAACATTCTAAGTTATAGAATGGATTCTATGTTATAGAATGAACATTCTATGTTATAGAATGAATTGTATGTTATAGAATGACCATTCTATGTTATAGAATGGATCCTTTGTTATAGAATGAACATTCTATGTTATAGAATGAACATTCTATAACATAGAATGCATTCTATGTGCACCAAATGTTAAAAAACAATTCTATAAAAATAGAATGTATTCAGTGTTGCGAATAAAATCCATTTTATGTTAAAAAAAGGAATTTTATGTCATACAATTCTTGCTGTGTTATACAAATAATTCTATATACATATAATTCATTTCATTCACATAAAATTAAAAAACACAACTAATAAATTGTAACAAAATTTAGAATTAAAAAAAAGATATTGTATGACACATCACCACATCGCATCATCACCACATCGATCACATCACATCACTGCATCACATTGCTTCATCACCATCATTGTGAAAACGCACCACCATATAAAATCACATCATATCAACAAATCATCACATCACATCAGCCATCACAGCAGCAGCACATCTTCACATTGCAGCAGACAGCACATATCATGGCATCAGTGAATCACATCACATAATCTAATCACCCCACCACTCCCACCCATCACATTTGTGGTGCAGTGTGGTGTGATTTAGAGTGATGTAGTGTGGTGATGTGATGTGGTAATGTGTATGTATGTATCTGCAATACAGTTCTATTATGCCTTAAAAGCAGTGAATCAGACCACATCATCACATAACCTAATCACTCCACACCTACCCATCACATTTGAGGTGCAGTGTGATGCAGAGTGATGTGGTGTGGTGATGGGATGTGGCAATGTGTATATCTCTCTGCAATACAGTCCCATGCCATAAAAAATGTTCTCTATACCTTGACAGTGCCCCAGTTTTTACTATTTTAAAAAAAAGTGTATATATTGATTTCATTCTATAACATAGAATGAATTCTATGACATAGAATGAATTCTATGACATAGAATGAATTCTATGACATAGAATGAATTCTATGACATAGAATGAATTCTATAACATAGAATGAATAAGATGACATAGAATGAATTCTATGACATAGAATGAATTCTATGACATAGAATGAATTCTATAACATATAATGAATTCTATAGCAAAGAATGAATTCTATGACATAGAATTTATTCTATAGCATAGAATGAATTCTATAGCATAGAATGAATTCTATAGCATAGAATGAATTCTATGACATAGAATTCATTCCATGTCGTCTTATTCATTCTATGTTATACTATTCATTCTATGCCTATAGAATTCATTCCATGCTATAAAATTCATTCTATGCATATAGAATTCATTCTTTATTATAGAATTCATTCTATGTTATACAATTTATTCTATGCACATAGAATTCATTTTATGTCATATAATTTATTTTATGTTAAAGAATTCATTCTATGTTATAGAATGAATTGTATGCACATAGAATAAATTCTATGTTATAGAATTCATTCTTTGTAATAGAATTCATTCTATGTTATAGAATACAATTCTATGCATACAAGTGCATTCTATAATATAGAATTGTATTACATACATAGAATCTTATTCTCTATTATAAAATGTTATTCTATACATAGAATTGTATTATGGACATAGAATTTTACACTATATTATAGAATGTTATTCTATACAAAGAATTTTATTCTATGACTTACAATATTGGTTTCTTTTTTATAAATGGAATTTCAACTAATGAATGCTTTTTGTGTGCATAGAATGCTTTCTATGTGCATATAATTTATTCTATGTATAGAATGGTCACATAGAATAAATGGACACATGGCGCCCCATATACGAGAACAGCCTTCTGTTTAGTTTAGTTTTATAAATTAACGTCCCCGGACACATAAGCGTATAGGGGACGAATGTTCTCCAAACAGTCTTTATATAGCAGATTCTCATAACCAAAATATTAATGAACTAGGAAATATAGTACCCACGCAAAGCGCATACAATCGCCACGTGCCTATGTCAAAAGCCGTCGCTTATGTCCTAAATCTATAAACACGTGATGTTTACACAAATATAGGCTAAATATTTGACAACTCACTTCGTGACACTGGTGAGATGATGTTATCCAGGAATCGTACCTGCTGACACGCTTATTGAAGATTTTTTACTTCAATAATTGTGAACCATATAACCTCCGTCCCTTTTCTATGGAAGCATTGTCAGATTTCATCCTGAAATTCAATACGTCTGCTTCCGGTCCTGATTATATTCATTATTAGTTAATTTCGCACCTGCCTAAAGATTCCCTTAAAATTATCTTGGCTGTGTTTAATCATATCTGGTCTCCTGATTCCTTTCCCCCATCTTGGCAGGAAGCAGTTATTGTTCCAATCCCTAAACCTGGTAAGGATCACTTTGACCCAAACAACTACAAGCCCATTGCCCTTACAAGCTGTTTGTGCAAAACAATGGAAAGAATGATCTATGAGCGTTTGATGTGGCAGAATCCATCAACCCTCTTCATATCTCTCAATGTGGTTTCCGCAAAAACAGGAACACTTCAGATCATCTCGTTCGTTTCTAATCGTTCGTCAGAAACGCGTTGGTTAACGGTGAACATGTTGTTTATGTGTTGTTTGATCTAGAAAAGGCGTTGAAAGTTCGGGATTCTAAAAGATCTAGAACTCCTGGGCTTCTTTGGGAGCTTACCCATTTTTATAGAAACTTTTTTAACCGATAGAAAATTTCAGATCCGACTTGGCTGCACTTTATCAGATCCTTTTGAGCAGGAGAAGGGTGTCCCTCAGGGTAGCATTCTTTCTCCTCTTTTGTTTAACATTAAGATCAACAACATAGTTCAGAACGTCAAATCTGGCATAAATAAATCCTTGCTTGTTGATGATTTCTCCATCTCGGCTAAGGGTAAAACCTTGGCAGGGGTTGAGCGTCAACTTCAGCTTTGCATAAATAATATTCAGGGGTGGGTAGAAGAAAATGGCTTGCATTCATTTTCATCGCAAATAGAACCAGGTTTTGAACCCTTCTCTACATGTTTTTCTAATTTTGCATAGTTTTGTGTGGTCTTGATTCGGCTCTTGGCAGTCCGCTGGACCCTATAAATACTGAATATCTATCTATCTATCTATCTATCTATCTATCTATCTATCTATCTATCTATCTATCTATCTATCTATCTATCTATCTATCTATCTATCTATCTATCTCAATAATATTATAAAATTAATAAATTATTCTATGATCTTACATCCACTAGGGTCAAAGGGTCAGTTTAAAGGCCAAGCGAAATGAATTTTGATAATTTTCCAGAACAAATTTAAAAGATTAATAAACTTCTTGATAACGGTGAAATATTTCAAAACGGAGCCTATTATTTTATATTCAATAAAAACAATTATGTTCCAAATTTGCGACTCAACAACGAATATCCTCGTTAAGAAGAGCTGTGACGTCACATGTTTAGTATACAGCATAGCCCACGAAGAAAAACCCAGTAGGAGTACAAAAGGAGGGGGGAGATATTGTGCTGTTGCTGGTTGCAAAAACACATGTGGAGATGGTTATACTCTCCACACATGGCCCAAGGATGCCAAACTCGGAAAACAGTGGACCAAATTTGTTACCACTTGCCGGGCAAATTTTGGACCTGCATTCGCTACACCGAATAAATACTCAGCGATTTTAAGTTTAGTGAAAAACCATTAGGCTTATAATACCAAAGTAAACAATTCACAACACCACGTTCCCCCCCCCCCCTCCACCAACACACACACACACACGCAATCAGACCTACCGATTAAGTCATACAATCTGTTCCATGCGATTTAATCTCAGGACTGGTCGCGCGAAGCAACCGGTCATACGCTAAAATTAATTCCATACAACAGAGGCGGAATTTGTTTTTCTCGCTGCGGCTCGCTCATAGGTCTCTTTTCTTGTTCCTACCTTGACAGGGTGGGGCCGGGTAGCTCAGTTGGTAGAGCGGCTTACTGGTAACCGAAAGGTACCTGGTTCGAATCCAGGATTGGCCAACGTGTGACCATATTATTTTACCCTTACCATCAACTGGTTCGCTGGTGTCAGAATAATGTGACCAGTAAACGAGTGCAGATTGCTTAGTCGCCATATTTTGTTTTGCCCTACACGCGAATACGCAAACGGCCCATAACGGGACACCTCGAATTGTAATTCCAGTACAGGGCAATAATACACAATCAGTGGTGTACCATAAAATAGTGGATAAGTAACTACTAGTTAGAATGTAAAATACAGAATAATTCTTAATGCGTTAAAATTATATACTATAAATATAAGCTTACTGTAGTTATTAGTCTTACCAATCAGTGGATCAGGATTATTATCGTCAAAGTCAGAGCTTCCACATGAAAGATCAAAGTCGATGGAGCTTGTTTCACTGTCAGCACCAGTCATTTTTGCTTCTAAACATGCGCCGTAAAAACGAAGGGAGAGAACTAATTCCTTAGTCCTGAACATTGCCTCCCTTGATAAAAGCTGTCTGCAAATTTCTACCGCTTTAATAATTAATATCCTGTGATCAAAATAAAATTAAGCTTTACAAATCACAGAAATGAAGCTTTAGGTGATCTACTTTAAGAAAATAAAAATATATTATTTGGTTTCGCTTGGCCTTTAAACGTAAAACCCCACGGGGAGAGCCCAACTGAAAGAAGTGTTATAAAGGGAGGCAATCAAATGCTTTTATAACTCCCCTACCCTCCTACCTCACCCTAACCCTCATCCCTTCTCCCGCAAGTCTTTCTGAGCAATATTGTTTGCCATATTTCCCCTCTCTCCTCCTGCGTCACCAACGCTGTTCGGGATCGATGCCTTCGTCATACATGTGTTCAGCAGATAACCCCACAACGACACGCTTTGGAGAGGTGGCCGGTTACCAAAAGTTTTGTAGTAGTAGTAGTAGTAATTAGAAGTATTTATAGTTAGTAGTAGTAGTAGTAGTAGTAGTAGTAGTAGTAGTAGTAGTAGTAGTAGTAGTAGTGCATGCTTGTCCCCTATACGCATTTGTGTCCGGGGACGTTAATCTAACCACTAGTAGTAGTAGTAGTAGTAGTAGTAGTAGTAGTAGTAGTAGTAGTAGTAGTAGTAGTAGTAGTAGTAGTAGTAGTAGTAGTAGTAGTCGTAATAGTACTTCTTCTTCTTCTTCTTCTTCTTCTTCTTCTAAGTGACCATCATCATCACTATCATCCTCATCCTCATCATCAATAACAACAACCACAAGAACTCCAACAACACCTGTCTGGACAGCAAATAAAACGCAGGAGGTAGTCCACTGCGAGGTAGGTGATGGCAATGTAATTGATGTACGCCATGCATTTTTGTACAGTGGCATCTTCTTCCCACTGTTTGACGCTCTCAATCATCATCGTGACGAAGGCCAGTAAGATAAACAAGCACATGACGTAAAAGTACACCTGAAACAGGCATATGACGTTAAATACACCTGCCATGGATCTCTGTCTTTATCCCTGTCTCTCCGTCTCTGTCTCTCTCTGTCTATTTCTCTGTCTCTGCCTGTCTGTCTCCCTTTCTCACCGATGCAGTGAAGCTGGCGAAGGGTTCGTCCAGGACGATCCAGATCTGTTCCCGCAGTGTCCTGTGTTTGTTGAGCGGCTTGTTGAGGTACGTCTCGAAGCCCTCACTGTCGTATCCTGGCTTGTTCTTGTTGAGAAAGCCGTGGAACTGACTCAGCTTGTCCTGTTCCCATAAGAAGTGCACTAGGCTGGAGAAGCAGCACGTCTCTACCTGCACCCACATCGCAAAACACATTATAGCTCGCTGTTACATCGACCAGTTTCCAACCTGGTTACCTCCCTTAGGTAACTCTGAACTCTGAACTTCGCGCCAGGTGTGGTAAAGTACTCTACATACTCTGTCAATCTGCAAGGTTCAAATAAGGACAGGTCTTGCAATGCAACTGCCGTGCTTTCCGTGTTGGTCTTCTATAGCTGTGTACCTGTATTGTTTAACTGCTAACCACCATAGTCAAGAGCTGTCTATTGGTTTTCTATAGCGCTGTACCGACTCAAAGAGCTGATCAAGGCGCTGGCCAAAACAAGATTTTGTAACTCAAGTTCCAAGCGCCAACGTATTGCTTGCGCTTAAAGCGTCACACCACAGGGCGTTCGTGAAGGACTGATGGAGCCTGGGACCTAGTGCATGTATGCTGTGCTTATGTAACTGTCACTCAGCCGACTAACACTGCAACATCGGAATCTTTAACGTCCGTGCGATCAATGCATTGGTGCACAGACCAAACCTTAATAAGGAGTAGAACTACAAGACTTCTCCCTTAGCGACAGATGCCAGTCGTACCTCGTCAATACATTGGTGCACAGACCAAACCTTAATAAGGAGTAGAACTACAAGACTTCTCCCTTAGCGACAGATGCCAGTCGTACCTCGTCAATACATTGGTGCACAGACCAAACCTTAATAAGGAGTAGAACTACAAGACTTCTCCCTTAGCGACAGATGCCAGTCGTACCTCGTCAATACATTGGTGCACAGACCAAACCTTAATAAGGAGTAGAACTACAAGACTTCTCCCTTAGCGACAGATGCCAGTCGTACCTCGTCAATACATTGGTGCACAGACCAAACCTTAATAAGGAGTAGAACTACAAGACTTCTCCCTTAGCGACAGATGCCAGTCGTACCTCGTCAATACATTGGTGCACAGACCAAACCTTAATAAGGAGTAGAACTACAAGACTTCTCCCTTAGCGACAGATGCCAGTCGTACCTCGTCAATACATTGGTGCACAGACCAAACCTTAATAAGGAGTAGAACTACAAGACTTCTCCCTTAGCGACAGATGCCAGTCGTACCTCGTCAATACATTGGTGCACAGACCAAACCTTAATAAGGAGTAGAACTACAAGACTTCTCCCTTAGCGACAGATGCCAGTCGTACCTCGTCAATACATTGGTGCACAGACCAAACCTTAATAAGGAGTAGAACTACAAGACTTCTCCCTTAGCGACAGATGCCAGTCGTACCTCGTCAATACATTGGTGCACAGACCAAACCTTAATAAGGAGTAGAACTACAAGACTTCTCCCTTAGCGACAGATGCCAGTCGTACCTCGTCAATGTCGAATCCCCAAAAGGTGAGCTCCCTGGCGAACAGCATGGGGCACACGCTTGACGGCACGTGCAGCTCGTTGTTCTGGACGTAGTCCACGATGGCGGCGAACACCACAGGGTTCCGCTCAAAGAATAGCTCCCTAGGCATTTTATTGTCGCCATCCGACTTCCGACCTCTCTGTTTATTGCATCATCATCATCATCAGCATCATCATCATCATCATCATCATCATCATCATCATCATCATCATCATCATCATCATATCATCATCATCATCATCATCATCATCATCATCATCATCATCATCATCATCATCATCACCATCATCATCATCATCATCATCATCATCATCATCATCATCATCATCATCATCATCATCAATCTCCTGCTCGTCTTCCTCCTCCTCCTGCCCCTGCTGATCATCATCATCACTATCGCCACCACCATCGCTATTTTTGCAGTTGAAATGTAATTCTACGGTACCTAATTGTAACACTAGGGTGCTGTGTTCCCATGCGACTTTCACGTACAGTTGCTGTACTTAGGTAATGTTATTGCCTGTTCAACAGCATATCAAATATTAAATATGGCCTCACCCTTCCGTGGACCACAGCCGTATCGCCACGGTTGGTCAGCATGCTCTGCAGCACTGGGATGCGAATGCACGTGGACCTACAACAACGTGCAACGTCTAAATTTATTTCCATTTATTTATCGCTATGACTGTAACATCAGAAATGTTGATGACAAAGATGTGGTAACTCAGCTTGAAGATAAACAGATAGTATTGAATAAAACCTGACGTTAATTTACCAGCCCTCTAAAGGAAAGTTCGCATATGTTAAATTAACCTCCTTGAGACGTTCACTCCCGAGACAACCAAGCAGACCTCGCTAAACAGGAATGTTAGTTAGCTTACTCGACCATCTAACCAGGTCTCTTGATCGCTAAGTAGCCATGCGACTCATTTCTCTTTTAGATCTACCCTGCGCGCCTTCCATGACATTTGAAGTTGAGACGTAACAGATAGTGTCTCACAGGTGGGACAGGAGAGCAAAATTTCCAAAGGAAGATTCATGTGGTCGTGAGAACGAGACGACTAGCCGCGAAAATTAAATGATTGGTCAGAGATGACGTAGAGACCCCGCATATCCCGTATACGCCGATTTAGCCAGTCAGTCAAATACGAAGTGTGGAACCACGAGGGTCAAAGGAGCAAACTGAAGTGAACGATTATCCTCAGCCATCACCAAGAAAGTGATAGACTAGAGACGGTTTCACGATTCCCAGAGACTATAAGTAAGTTAACCCTAGTAGTTTCTAGTATGTGTATGTTTATATATTATATTGCTTGCCATGTATTAGTATGTTCATAAAAAAAAAGGTAAAGGTAGTCCCATAGCCTTGTGGCCGTAGGGGAGCGTGATGTTGGAGATCACACTTATCTTGGGCCAGCGTAATGAGGGCGATGCCCAACTCTCTCCCTCGCTGCTTTACCTTCCCCACCCTCAAGAGAGTAGGTACTCAATCACAGTTGAGTCAACTGGGGGCGTTGTTGTTTGTCGCTTCACACCTTAGCGGTCACCCATCCAAGTGCTAACCGCACCGGACGGTGCTTCACTTTCGACACAGTAGCGAGTGCTCCAACCACTGCACTATCCGACATAGTGAAGTATGTTCATGTTATATGTATTTACAGAAACCGATTATTGTTTCTGACACGTTGTGCATGTTGCTCGATATATCTTAGCCTTAAGATTCAGATATAGTAGTGTGCATATGGGAAACCCGGCAGCTGTCTGATGCTATAGACTCCGGACCTTGCAGAGGCCTCCAGTACCAATATGTCTGAATAGAATATTGTAGCTAGAGTTCTGGATTTTACAGTTTCAGCTCTGGGACGGTTTGTGAAGTCAACGCATGACGCTTGCTCCCATGGAAAAGAAGAAGATCATCTAGATTCTACCTCGCCACGTCCGGATTCATAGCTACATGACTCGCCCGATCATCATGAGAGTGCCCAGACTCCCTCAGAGTGACCACCAGACTCAAGCACTCACCGACACTGAGCAGCTAAGTCCCTCTCAACTGCAACTGATGTAAAATTACTCGGAACAATATTAGACCACCAAACATATAATTTTGTAGCACGTGATGAAGAAGAACTGCTAAAGAAATAGCCCAGCACATTGAACAGTTATAGTTATTAATTTACAGTTAATTAAAGTCATGTTAGATTTTGTGTTGAACATATAAAAGTTGAAATCACATACATATACTACTGGTGTCATACTATTTGTATTGTTGTGTGTCGATTTGCTCTTCTTCTCTTGACCAAGTAAACCAGTCCTTTGATTAGTAAAAAGCATTTCTTAAAGTGAGCCAATGATACTTTAAAACTGTAGAACAAATATAAATTTGTATGTGACCAAGCACCGTGATTAGTCTCTTACATCGCTTTGGAATTGTGGTAAAGAACGTCTGATAGAGGTAACTTAACGCCCCATCTATCTTCAAGTCTTACTCCCCTTGTAAGATAAGCGTATCTTCTCCAGGATACCATCACAATGACGTAGCGCCTGTCCACTTCAAGCTGCTCAAAGCGCTGGCCGATAAGGATCTAACTCAAGCCGCCATAAGCACCCGCTTGTTGCCGCAGGCTGATGGTCTGACCCCAAAACAACTGAGCGCAATCCTGGAGATGAAGGACAAAAGACCTAGTGCTTGCTGGGTGTATTTGTGTGGCGGGCACTCACCCGTCTATGACCTGAGCGTCAGGATCTTTAAAGTGCGTGCGATGGAATTCGTGAATGTACCGACTAGACCTCGGTTTGTACTCTCATCCGAAAGGATAGGAGGTCGTTTCTTGTGTACCGGGGTGATGTTAATGTTTTTATTTTTGTTTTTTATTTTATTTATTAAAATTTTTTTGAGTAGGCTCTCCAGGCTGTCAAGCAGCTTGGGATCACTATCTGCATGATTATCGCTAAACATTCAATGACTACCCATACAAGTACTAACCCTGCTCGACGTTGCTTACCGTGAAACATTTCTAGCGTGTGGCCAAACCACTCGGCTACTGTGTCACGAATGGCTGAGTATTATTATACTTTTTTTTTTTTTTGGGCTGCAGTTTATTATTCCTTTCTATCGGTAAACTCTGGGCCGCCTCCCCCGTGGAAGGCGTAGTCGCAGCCAGTGGCGCGCCCAAACCCAACCTACCTAACATTACTTGTGAATTTTTGAAATTTTTTTTGTTGGGGGAGCAAACCGGAGTACCCGGATAAAACCCCCGAGACGTTGCCCGAGTCGAAAGTAAATAATATAATATTATTCGGAGAAACATAACGCCCAGATGCTGGCTCGAACCCACACCTGTCAGGCGCCATTGGTTTCTGGCTTGTGGACAAGGCAAGTTAGTCCCGCCGTAGCCCACTTGGCCACAACGCTCGCTCAAACATCAAAACCCTTCGGCTGCTTTTCCTCGTAGGGCTTCCCTAATGTTCTGTATGCATTGGGAGGATCGTGGAAGGTACTTGGAGGTTCAAAAACATTTTTTTAAAAGGATTCTCAGATCCCAAAACCTAGGTTCTTGAACCTTTTTTTTTGTCCAAAAGGTTCAGCCACCAAGGTTCTTGATCTGAGAACCTCGAAAAAAAGTGTGTGAACCTCCACCAACTTTGCAAATAAGACAGGCCATTACGCAATATACAGCCCCAAAGATTGATTGATTGATTGATTGATTGTTGCTTTAGGTCCAGCGGACTCTTCCGAGCCAAATCAGGACCGGACAACCCCCGATGCGCATAAAAGATCTGCCGAAACAACCCTAGTTGGAAAACTGAATGCCCTCCACCGGCCAGTCACTTTACAATAAAGACATCCCACGCAGGGGACGGCTGAGGCTTTACCCCAACTACTCGAACCCCCGGTTACAAAAACAAAATAGAATACAAACATCATTATAAATTATCAACAAAACACGTACATATAAAATGCCTATATTGCTAAATAATAACATCATAGGAAGCCCTAGTGACCACCCGACCGAAAGCGTCCAACACTCCCAAGCTGATCCAACAGACCTCATACACAAACAAGGAGTCTTGTCCAGGAAGAGTTTTCAAGAAAAAAAGGTAGGTCATTGATCTAGCGAAGAAGAAGATAGTATAGCAGAGTGATAGGACAGAGCAGGAATGGGAAAGAGCAAATGAGGAAGACAGCGACAGTGGGAATTTAAAGCACTAAATTTCCAGAAAGTGGGGATACTATTTATACTGAAACCCCCGGCACTCCAACGGGGGTACTGTTGCCGCAGTGAATCGGTCATGCCTATAAAGGAAAGACAGGTTTTCAACTGGGGCTTTCACTTTTCCCTTTATAGGTTAGAACAATCTACAGTGGCAAGATTGCTCATGACCCCAAGGGGTGAGCCCCAAAGATAGATAGACCCCAAATTACCACGCCTAATTACAGCCACCATCAGCCAACCGGGACGGAGCAGCTTAGTGGCCATACTCCATGGCCCACACTAGACAAGGGCTTCAGAATGAGAGAGAGAGAGAGAGAGAGAGAGAGAGAGAGAGAGAGAGAGAGAGAGAGAGAGAGAGAGAGAGAGAGAGAGAGAGAGGACGTCCTCTAGTCTCAGACTTGACTGTGGCGGTTGCTGTGACTGACCTGGAGAGAGAAAAGAGCACGCCGTTGACGTTGACTGTGATAAACTTTTTGGGCCGGAGGTCTTGGAATTTCTCGTACTGACCGATTCGGCAACGGGACAGCTGCTGCGAGGTCTCCGCGTTAAACTGAGCGGTGAAGTTGGCGATGGCTTCCGTGTAGGACGGCACCTGAGCCACGTCAACGACAAACGACCTCAGTCTCCGCTGGAACTGTATTGCTCTCTCTCTCTCTCTCTCTCTCTCTCTCTCTCTCTCTCTCTCTCTCTCTCTCTCTCTCTCTCTCTCTCTTTCTCTCTCGTTTGCATATGATCGACCTCGAGTTGAAACTGGGAGTTACTGCCCTTCCTCTTGTTGATGATGACGTGGTGTAATGTGGGGTGGTGTCATGTGGTGCTATTTCATATAGTATGACGTAATGTACTATGACGTATTATTGAACTATAAACTGCTGTGAGAGGTGGTGTATTATTATGAGATTTGGTGTGATGTTTAGTCGTGCCATGTTGATTATACTGTGATTTTAAGAATACTAGAGGTCATAACGTTAAGATTACTAGACGTCATAACGTTAAGATTACTAGAGGTCATAACGTTAAGATTACTAGACGTCATAACGTTAAGATTACTAGAGGTCATAACGTTAAGATTACTACTACTACTAATAATAATAATAACGTAAATTTATATAGCGCAGTTTCCTGAACAATGCCCAGGCTCACTGTGCTTCACAATTAAAACTTAATTTAAGAAATATGTAACACATTATACGTACAACTTCACACTTAAAAATGAAGTCATAACAATAATACAAATGACAGAGCCATGCATAGCACAATAAAAACAATCAAAACATATCTGCGGCACACACTAAAATCATTGACTTAATGTAAGAAATATGTTACACATTATACGTAAAAACTTAATTTAAGAAATATGTTACACATTATACGTAAAAACTTCACACTTAAAAATGAAGTCATAACAATAATACAGGAGCAGTGACAAAGCCATGCATAGCACAATAAAAACAATCAGGACACATCTGCGACATAGAGGTCATAACGTTAAGCTAACTAAGCCCCGTAACAACACTCGCCAATTCAAAAAAGTTTTTGGGTGCATTATTTTTTTTGTTTTGTTTTAACCAACAGTCATAACAACTTGGAATAACCTACCCACTGAGGCCGTGAATGCAAGTTCATTGAATGCGTTTAAGAACCGTCTAGATAAATACTTTAGGAGTTAAATTTACTGCACGAATTTGAGCTGAGACAAAAGAAAGTATTCAAAATTGATAGGACGGTAACCATGGGTCATGGGTCGGTGACCCTCATCTAGATATCAAATGAAGGCTAATGGCTTTTTTAGCCAGTGTGCCATACCTTGCTATGCTGTGTGATGTGATAGGATGTGATGTGATGTTTTATGGTAATGTGATGTAATATGGTGTAATGTGACGTTTGTGATTTCATGTGAAATAATACTGGTGAAGTGTACTGTTGTGTGTTGACTGGTGATATGATGCAATGTAAAGTGACGTTTTGTAAAAAGATGTCAAGTAAAGTGATATGATAACAAGTTTTTACATGTCGGCTAATGTGATGTGATGTGGCGTGATCTATGTAATGTGACGTGATCGATGTAATGTCATGTGACGTGATCTATGTAATGTGATGTAACGTGATCTATGTAATGTGATGTGACGTGATCAATGTAATGTGATGTGACGTGATCTATGTAATGTGATGTGACGTGATCAATGAAATGTGAAGTGACGTGATCGATATAATGTGATGTGACGTGATCTATGTAATGTGATGTGACATGATCTATGTAATGTGAGGTGACGTGATCTATGTAAAGTGATGTGACGTGATCTATGTAATGTGATGTGACGTGGTCTATGTAATGTGATGTGCCGTGGTCTATGTAATGTAATGTGACGTGATCAATGTAATGTGATGTGACGTGAGCTATGTAATGTGACGTGATCTATGTAATGTGACGTGATCTATGTAATGTGACGTGATCTATGTAATGTGATGTGCCGTGATTTATGTATTGTGATGTGACGTGATCGATGTAATGTGATGTGACGTGCTCTATGTAATGTGATGTGACGTGATCTATGTAATGTGATGTGACGTGATCTATGTATTGTGATGTGACATGATCAATGTAATGTGATGTGACACAATTTCATGAGCTGTGACATGAAGTAATATGTGTTGCAATGATATGTGATTTGAAGTTGTCCTCCTCAAAACACCACCACCACCACCATCACCATCACCAACAACAACACCCATTCATATCACCGCTCTTCGCCAATGCATAACATAGCATAAAAAGAAGAATAAGTGACATAAAGCACAATGCATAACATAGCATACAAACAACAAGTGACATAAAGCACAATTCATAACATAGCATACAAACAACAAGTGACATAAAGCACAATGCATAACACAGCATACAAACAACAAGTGACATAAAGCACAATGCATAACATAGCATACAAACAATAAGTGACATAAAGCACAATGCATAACATAGCATACAAACAACAACAAGTGACATAAAGCACAATGCATAACATAGCATACAAACAACAAGTGACATAAAGCACAATGCATAACATAGCATACAAACAACAATAAGTGACATAAAGCACAGTGCATAACATAGCATACAAACAACAAGTGACATAAAGCACAATTCATAACATAGCATACAAACAACAATAAGTGACATAAAGCACAATGCATAACATAGCATACAAACAACAATAAGTGACATAAAGCACAATGCATAACATAGCATACACAATAAGTGACATAAAGCACAATGCATAACATAACATACAAACAATAAGTGACATAAAGCACAATGCATAACACAGCATACAAACAACAAGTGACATAAAGCACAATGCATAACACAGCATACAAACAACAAGTGACATAAAGCACAGTGCATAACATAGCATACAAACAATAAGTGACATAAAGCACAATGTATAACATAGCATACAAACAACAAGTGACATAAAGCACAATGCATAACATAGCATACAAACAACAATAAGTGACATAAAGCACAATGCATAACATAGCATACAAACAACAAGTGACATAAAGCACAATGCATAACATAGCATACAAACAACAATAAGTGACATAAAGCACAATGCATAACATAGCATACAAACAACAATAAGTGACATAAAGCACAATGCATAACATAGCATACAAACAACAAGTGACATAATGCACAATGCATAACACAGCTACAAACAACAATAAGTGACATAAAGCACAGTGCATAACATAGCATACAAACAACAAGTGACATAAAGCACAATGCATAACACAGCATACAAACAACAATAAGTGACATAAAGCACAATTCATAACATAGCATACAAACAACAAGTGACATAAAGCACAATGCATAACACAGCATACAAACAACAATAAGTGACATAAAGCACAATTCATAACACAGCATACAAACAACAACAAGTGACATAAAGCACAATGCATAACATAGCATACAAACAACAATAAGTGACATAAAGCACAATTCATAACATAGCATACAAACAACAATAAGTGACATAAAGCATAATGCATAACATAGCATACAAACAACAAGTGACATAAAGCACAATTCATAACATAGCATACAAACAACAATAAGTGACATAAAGCACAATGTATAACATAGCATACAACAATAAGTGACATAAAGCACAATACATAACATAGCATACAAACAACAATAAGTGACATAAAGCACAATACATAACATAGCATACAAATAACAATAAGTGACATAAAGCACAATACATAACATAGCATACAAACAATAAGTGACATAAAGCACAATGCATAACATAGCATACAAACAACAATAAGTGACATAAAGCACAATGCATAACATAGCATACAACAATAAGTGACATAAAGCACAATGCATAACATAGCATACAAACAACAATAAGTGACATAAAGCACAATGCATAACACAGCATACAAACAACAATAAGTGACATAAAGCACAATGCATAACATAACATAGCATACAAACAACAATAAGTGACATAAAGCACAATGCATAACATAACATACAACAATAAGTGACATAAAGCACAATACATAACATAGCATACAAATAACAATAAGTGACATAAAGCACAATTCATAACACAGCATACAAACAACAATAAGTGACATAAAGCACAATGCATAACATAGCATACAAACAACAATAAGTGACATAAAGCACAATGCATAACATAGCATACAAACAACAATAAGTGACATAAAGCACAATGCATAACATAACACAGCATACAAACAACAATAAGTGACATAAAGCACAATGCATAACATAACATAGCATACAAACAACAATAAGTGACATAAAGCACAATGCATAACATAGCATACAAACAATAAGTGACATAAAGCACAATACATAACATAGCTACAAATAACAATAAGTGACATAAAGCACAATGCATAACATAGCATAAAAACAACAATAAGTGACATAAAGCACAATTCAGAAGAAAAAAACAACTGCTCAATATTTCGTAACAAAGTGCTGACCGCCATATTGAAGGCCTCCCTGCTTCGAAAGCCCTTGGGCGTTTCAAGACCACCAGCAAGTTTTGCAATTGCTGATTCTGCTGCCACAATAAAGTCGCCGAAGGTTTTCTCCGGGTACTCCGAATTCCTCGCTCCCTTCAATAACAATATTGGATGCAGTCAATCTAAGAAAAAAAAAATAAGAAAATAAATAAACAAAAAAATAAATAAAATGATTTGCCTAAGTTAGTCCACGTCATTTTTTTTTCAGTGATGAAATGGTGTCTGCTGTATGTAAATATAGGAGTGTGCCTAACATGTGGGCGTGTATGTTGGTTACATATGCATACCGATGCGTTTTGAGTATGATTTAGGAATAATAATAAAAATAATAATAATAATAATAAATTAATAATAATAATAATAATAATAATAATAACAACAACAACATTATTTTTCTTCTTCTTCTTCTTCTTGTTATTATTATTATTATTATTACACATCACAGGCGCCTGAAGGAGAACCTTCGGAACCTGTTTGAGTCAATTGTAACAGCAGAAATAGTGACGACAAAATGTAGGAAATTAGCTTAGCGCAAAATAGATAGCATCGATTGAAACTTGACGTTAATTCACCAGTTACCTAAAGAGAAGCACACACATGTTAAATTAACTTCCTTCAGACAAGTCACGCAGACAGACCTGACTAAACCAAGAAGTTTAACTAGCTTACTTGCCGAACTGACCAGAACGTTGTCTCCGTTAACTAGCTTACTCCACTATGACCAGGGTCTCTGAAACACTAAGTAGCCTAGGCTCCGCTTATCGCGATTGAATCTATCCTACACTCTACCTCTGACACTCCAATTCCAGGATAATTATACGTGTCTCAAAAATAGGTCAGGTGAATGAAAATATTCAAATAAAAACGAATAATCCCGTATATGCGAGATTAACTAAAACGAGGGTTAAACGATTGGTCAGAAGACCACGGGACCCCAGCATGTCCTTGGTGGCCCAACCTTAGCTAGTCAGTCGAATACGAAACACACGAAGCTGCGAGGGTCAAACCAAGGAACAAACTGCAGTGTTCGCCTATCTCCACCTCATCGAGAGAGTGCTAGAGACTACAAGACGGTCACGAATCCCAGAGTCTAGAAGTAAGATAACATTAGTAGTTTTGATATGTGTTTGTTTATTTTATATTGATTGCCATGTATTAATAATATGTTCCTGATATATATATATATATATATATATATATATATATATATATATATATATATATATATATATATATATATATATATATATATATATATATATATATATATATAGTTACAGAAACAGATTATTGTTTCTGACACATTGTGCATGTGGATTGATGTATCTTAGCCTTAAGATTCGGATCGAAGTGTGCATATGGGAACCCTGCAGGTGTCTGATGCTATGGACACTTTGCAGAGGAGACCCCACACTTATATCTAACGAGAATATTGTAGCCAGAGCTCCGACTTTTACAGGTCAGCTCTGGGACGGTTTGTGGGGACAAACGCATGACGTTTGCTCCCGTGGTTCCGATGGGGAACAACCAAGATTCTACCTCTCCACGTCCAAACCTCGCAGCTACACGACTCACCCGCTCAACCTGAGAGGCAAGACTTCTCAGAAGGACTCCATCATGCCCCAACACGTAGTAGATAAGTCGCCCACAAATGCAAACTGACTTCTACCCTCGAGAAAATAGTCAACCACTTGAATATACTCGCGTAGCATAGGATGAAGAAGACCTGCTGACAAACTTTCCCAGCACATCGAACTCTTAGAATTATTAATTTACCTGTTTAATGAAGTACATGTAAAAGTTGTGTTGAATATATAAAACGATAAATTACATACATACGACTGGTGTCATTCTATTTGTATTGTTGTGTAGCTATTAGTTTTCTTCTCTTGAGACATAATAATCTAGTCTTTTGATTAGTAATAAGCATTCCTCAAATTGAGCCAAATGATACTAAAAAGCCCGAGAACAAATATAAATTTTATGTGACCAAGCGCTGTGATCAGTCTCTCACACAGCTTCGGAATTCTGGTAAAAGAACGATCGATAGTGGTAGCCCATCGCCCATCTATCAATAAGTCTTACCCCCTAGTAAGATAAACGTATCTTCCCCAGAATATCATCACATCAATATAACGCAACAAATAATATCCACTCATAGTAAATTGACTGTGGTGCTCCCACAGATCACTTACCTATCCTATCCTATACCGTAACTCAAATTTTGTTGGGGTACCACAGATGATCGTTTAACCAGCGTACTCCATCTTTTTCTGTCCTCAGCAACCCTCATGGCTTCGCTCAGCGTCAATTCTTGAATGTTGTCCTCCCACCTCTTTTTCTGTCTCCATCTTCTTTTGCCTCCTTGCACTGTGCCTTGCAGGATGGTCTTTGCAAGGCATGATGCTCCGTGCTTTCTTTTATCACTTACCTAGACCTCTCAAATCATTTTTGAAACATGTTCTCCGGAAAAATACACAGCTTGCCAAGAAATTTAGAAGAACAAATTTCCATCATTCGCTGTTTTCATTTGTTCTCTTTGTAAACACATTTGACGTCAATATTTGTGACGTTCAATACAAAATGACGTCTTTCCGATGTACGCGCAGATGCGAAGGGAGGTGGCAGGGTTATTGGAAGGAAGAGGCAGGGTTATTGGAAGGAAGAGGCAGGGTTATTAGAGGGTGGTGGCAGGGAGTCTATTATTCTATGCCGAGTACTTCAATTATTCAAGATACGCTTTTACAGCAAAAACGGACGAACAGAAACAAGGACGCACTTCAGTGCAGCAAGTTTCTTCAACATATTGAAGTTGGCTGCCTATAACAAAGAAGAAGAACTTCAAGAAGAAGAAGGGGATGAATTTCGTCCGTCTGTCGCAGAATACGTCTACTTACTGGGAACGGAAAGACACGGATTGACATCCGTATCAGACTATGTCTATGGTGTTTTATTTTGTGTTGAATAAATTTGCAGGCTGTCAGCAAGTGTTAGAGGTTAGTCAACCACCAAGGCAAGACAGGAGGTGTCTTTGCAAAGTAATACGGAGAAACACAGAGAGAGAGAGAGAGAGAGAGAGAGAGAGAGAGAGAGAGAGAGAGAGAGAGAGAGAGAGAGAGAGAGAGAGAGAGAGAGAGAGATTCACAAATCTATCCTTTCAGAGACAGACAGACAGAGACAGACAGCCTGAGCTGTAAATTCAATTCAATGAATTTTATTTTAACGTTTCTTATTCACAATTATTTGATTTTAGGCATCCCACAAAAACAGTAGATCTAAGAAACACGCTGTAGCAAAATAAATCCAGAAAACAACTGAAAGCAACTTTTATTGTATTATTTCTCTTGTATGACTACACACTACCAAGCCAACCCACTTAGCATGTAACACAACAAATAGCCTACTGTTGACTGTAACAAACAGCCTACTGTTGACTGTAACAAACAGCCTACTGTTGACTGTAACAAAACAAATAGCCTACTGTTGACTGTAACAAAACAAATAGCCTACTGTTGACTGTAACAAAACAAATAGCCTACTGTTGACTGTAACAAAACAAATAGCCTACTGTTGACTGTAACACAACAAATAGCCTACTGTTGACTGTAACAAACAGCCTACTGTTGACTGTAACAAACAGCCTACTGTTGACTGTAACAAAACAAATAGCCTACTGTTGACTGTAACAAAACAAATAGCCTACTGTTGACTGTAACAAAACAAATAGCCTACTGTTGACTGTAACAAAACAAATAGCCTACTGTTGACTGTAACAAAACAAATAGCCTACTGTTGACTGTAACAAAACAAATAGCCTACTGTTGACTGTAACAAAACAAATAGCCTACTGTTGACTGTAACAAAACAAATAGCCTACTGTTGACTGTAAGAAAACAAATAGCCTACCGTTGACTGTAACAAAACAAATAGCCTACTGTTGACTGTAACAAAACAAATAGCCTACTGTTGACTGTAACAAAACAAATAGCCTACTGTTGACTGTAAGAAAACAAATAGCCTACCGTTGACTGTAACAAAACAAATAGCCTACTGTTGACTGTAACAAAACAAATAGCCTACTGTTGACTGTAAGAAAACAAATAGCCTACTGTTGACTGTAACAAAACAAATAGCCTACTGTTGACTGTAACAAAACAAATAGCCTACTGTTGACTGTAACAAAACAAATAGCCTACCGTTGACTGTAACAAAACAAATAGCCTACTGTTGACTGTAACAAAACAAATAGCCTACCGATGACTGTAACAAAACAAATAGCCTACCGTTGACTGTAACAAAACAAATTGCCTACCGTTGACTGTAACAAAACAAATAGCCTACTGTTGACTGAAACAAAACAAATAGCCTACTGTTGACTGAAACAAAACAAATAGCCTACTGTTGACTGTAACAAAACAAATAGCCTACTGTTAACTGAAACAAAACAAATAGCCTACTGTTGACTGAAACAAAACAAATAGCCTACTGTTGACTGTAACAAAACAAATGGCCTACTGTTGACTGTAACAAAACAAATTGCCTACTGTTGACTGTAACAAAACAAATGGCCTACTGTTGACTTTAGCAAAACAAATATACTGTTCACTGTAACAAAACAAAAAGCATACTGTTGACTGTAACAAAACAAATAGTCTAATGTTGACTGTAACAAAACAAATATACTGTTGACTGTAACAAAACAAATAGCCTACTGTGGACTGTAACAAAACAGACTACCGTTGACTGTAACAAAACAAATAGCCTACTGTTGACTGTAACAAAACAAATGGCCTACGGTTGACTGTAACAAAACAAATGGCCTACTGTTGACTGTAATAAAACAAATGGCCTACTGTTGACTTTAGCAAAACAAATGGCCTTAGTACTGTTGACATTGACAAAACAAATGGCCTACCGTTGACTGTAACAAAACAAATAGCCTACTGTTGACTGTAACAAAACAAATGGCCTACTGTTGACTGTAACAAAACAAATAGTCTACTGTTGAAACAAAACAAATAGACTACTGTTGACTGTAACAAAACAAATGGCCTACTGTTGACTGTAACAAAACAAATAGCCTACTGTGGACTGTAACAAAACAGACTACCGTTGACTGTAAGAAAACAAATAGCCTACTGTTGACTGTAACAAAACAAATAGCCTACTGTTGACTGTAGCAAAACAAATAGCCTACTGTTGACTGTAGCAAAACAAATAGCCTACTGTTGACTGTAGCAAAACAAATAGCCTACCGTTGACTGTTCAGCTTTAGCCCCTAATGGCCGGACTTAATTGGGAGATTCGTGGAGGTTCAAAAACTTGTGTTGGAGGTTATCAGATCCCGAACCTAAGTTGCAAACCTTTTGGACATAAAACATGTAATACAAAAAACAATGTCAATGGCGGGCCAACGGAAAATTAACATACGTTAAATGTCCAAGACATAAAATTAAAGTGTTGACACACACAATAATAATAATAATAATAATAATAATAATAATAATAATAATAATAATAATAATAATAATAATAATAATAATAATAATAATAATAATAGTGAATAACATTTATATAGCGCAAAATCACAAATACTCATTGCGCATGTCCACAAAAATTCATGTTACACAGTATAATCCCTAACAATGTTACATCGTCCAATGAAATAATCTCTACACATTTTAGGATCGAGAATTTTATGTACTGCACTTTCCAGTATACAAGCCACTGCTTATTAAATCCGCTCAGAACCCTCTGCAAATTATCTTTGGTGGCGACTTAGTATGATTCATACCAACGGGTGGGGCACTGGTATATACGCCTACTTATTCATTTGTAATAAGAATGTTTTGTATATAATAATAATAATAATAATAATAATAATAATAATAATAATAATAATAATAATAATAATAATAATAATAATAATAATAATAATAATAAACTGTGAGAATGCGGGGTGCGGCTTTAACTTCCGCAGCGTAAGAATGCTTTATTTTTGAGCCGTTCCTTTAAAATATAACGAGAAATATAACAAGCCAATGGTTAAACTGGATTCTTCAATAAACGTCTGTGATCTCAATAACCACAAAACGATGTTGACCAAACTTCCTAATCGTCCCCTATACGCTTATGTGTCCGGGGACGTTAATCTATTTAACTAACTAACTAACTAACTAACCAAACTTCATGGAAACATAACCTGCCTGCCTCCTGTGCCATACTATTTGCTCTGCTGCAACTGTCCAAGTCGCGAGGGTCAATTCTTTGCTAAACACGTGTTGCTCTGTATCTCGAAAACGGGTGAACCGATTTTTTTGAGTTTAGGTATACATTTACTTCAACGAATGGCCTATAATTTAGTAGCAGGCAGTCGGTGGGTACCTAGACCTGTAGCTTCAAATTTACATTTCTATTAAAAGCATATTTTTCATTTATCTCGAGAATCACTAAATCGACTTTGATTATTTTTTACTATGCAGATACTTTAGCTAGTGCTAATAAGCTTTTATTTTCATTTATATGTGCACTTTCTCAAAGGTTAAGGTCGCTATGAGTCTTCATTATTTTACTGTATTGTATGCTAAAATGTGCAGAACTGAATTTGAACATCATCATCATTAGGTGTATTAGTAGATAAAATCTCATTGGTTTTTCGCTTGTTGTCGTTTGTTCTTGTGGTGGCCTGGCGGCGCCTCTTGGACCTCATCGACGTCAGCTGGTACCTGTGGCGTGTTGGGAGGTTGCGGGGACGGCATGGCGCTGCAGCTGCTGTAAATGAGGAAGAAGTTGTTGGCGATGATGGGCAATGTCATGGCCAGCATCAGAATTCCACACAGGGCGCAGGAGGCTCCCAGCAATTTGCCCCACAGCCCGTTGGGCACTATGTCGCCGTAACCCACCGTGGTGATGGTAACCAGCGAGTACCACATTGCGGTGGGGATGGAGTCCATGGACTCGCGGTCGCCAAGGTGATACAGCAGCGTAGAGAACAGCATCACCAGCAGCCCGTTCGCCCCCACGATCAGCAGCAGCTGCCACAACGACGACTGCAGCGTGAACGCCACCGCTCTGAACCCGCGAATCTGCACCACAACACACCTACATCATCACCGTCACCGTCGTCATCATCATCATCATCATCATCATCATCACCATCATCATCATCATCATCATCATCATCATCATCCTCATCCTCATCATCATCATCAACAACAACAACAACAACAACAACAACATCATCATCCTTACTTCCCATGCTAGACCGCCTCTTCTTCTTTTTCTGTCTCCAATGTCAGTGTATTCAGTGTCAGTGCACCAACAGTGTTGTTTTTCATCCTTCCCAATTGATCAAATTTATTTAATGTATTCAGTTCTCTGCTCCATTGCCTCAAGCACATGGTGACGCCATGTTTTGTAGTGAGAGCCAGTGACTTTGTGTCAGGGTTAGTTTCGTACAAGTAGGCCTACTCTTGGCGCGCGTGGGTCTGTGTGCGAATGTAAAAGTAACACGATGTCGATTGGAGGGAGCGTGCAAACTGGTCGGTTAGAATTTTAGTAATACGTAATACGTAATACGTATGCGTGCGTGTGTATGTGTGTTTGTGTTGACAGGCAACTATATATTTGTCCTTTGTACAGTTCATGTTTTGTGAGTTTAATCTTCGTATCCTTTCATTGTGATTTGCTGTCAACTTGTTCACTATGTTTTATGTGTGCTTTTGTGTGTGGTGTTGCAGCGTTGACCAAATGTATTCCTTGTGTAATTTATTATTCACGGCAATACGACGTATTGTGTCTTGCATCATCAAAAAAGTATAGATGGGGCAGTTCCATGGGTACCATTGCCTATTTGTACTCATCTGCGGACATAGGACAGTACTACACTATTCGTCCATCAACATCACAGCATGCGCCTTCACAAAGTCACAACACGGCACTGATTTTGACGATGGCGACTATGGTGATGATGGTGGCGATGAGGATGATAATGGCGGTGATTGCGAGCGGCCACGGTGGCAATGGTGATGATGATGGTGGTGGTTGAGGTGGTGGTGGTGGTGCTTATAAGAATGATGATGATAATAATAAAGATGATGATGATGTGGTGCGATGATGTGGTGCGCCAGATAAAGGGGAGAATGCCTCAAGAGCAACAGTTTAGATTTTTTTGTTGTTGTCCACACTGACCTTGGAGAGGAGGCCGACGAAACGCAGCACCCTCAGGACTTGCAGGGAGTGGATAGCGTCAGAGATGGAGCTGTCGGCGAACTTTTCCTCCGGCAACAGCGCGTCCACCACGTACTTGCTGAGCGCCGCAAGCACCGCTACTACCGCGTCACACAGGTTGATGACGTTAAGGCAAAAGGGACGTAAGCTGGGGCAGACGATCAGGCGGATGACGTAATCGAGGGCCAGGAAGGCGGTGCAGGAGTAGCCGAGGATGGTGAGCCATTGTACTGTCATGGCGGGGTTGTAGCGTGTGGAGGAAGAGAAGGAAGCTGTCGCTGTCTCCTGACCTTTGTCTGAGCCAACACACAGTGAAACATCATCATCATCATCATCATCATCATCATCATCATCATCATCATCATCATCATCATCATCATCATCATCATAATCATCATCATCGTCATCATCGTCGTCGTCGTCCTCCTCCTCATCATCATCATCGTCGTCCTCCTCCTCCTCATCATCATCGTCATCGTCGCCGTTATCATCTGCATCAATTATCATCATACCAACCACCACAATATTCCATCAACCATCATTACCGCCGCCATCGTGATTATCATTACCGATGTTTCCACCATCACCACTATCTTCATTGCCATCACACCCCACTGTCCTACCACTGGCCACTATGCTATAGCCCCGTATGTTTACCATCGTAGAAATAGTCAATATGGGGTTTGTATCGGTCAAACTCCACTTCTCCCAAATACTCCTTCCATTCGTCGCGAGTGAGTTTACGTGTGAAGACGCTACAGGTAGAGGCTGCGATGACGAAGAAGGACGCCAGGATGACCACAGCCAGCACCGCGAAGTACACCTGCCGTTCACAACAAACACAACAATAGGTCTCTAGCAAATGCAGGTACACGTTTGGTAAGGACACTTTTGGTACCAGTCTAGAATGTAATGAAATAGGCAGGAATTGACGACTCCGACTCGTTGAAGATGTACCATATACCATTCACAGAACGACACTACCATATAACTTCCATGAAGTACATGATACAGTATAGTTACAAGATGATTTACGAGCGTTGTGGCCAAGTGGGCTAAGGCGGGACTAATTTGCCTTGTCCACAGGCCAGAAACCAATGGCGCCTGACAGGTGAGGGTTCGATCCAGCATCTGGGCGTTATGTTGTTTCTCCGAATATTATTTACTTTCGACTCGGGCAACGTCTCGGGGGTTTTCTCCGGATACTCCGGTTTGCTCCCCCAGCAAAATTTCAAAATCACAACTAATGTTAGGTAGGTTGGGTGTGGGCGCGCCACAGGCTGCGACTACGCTTTCCCCAGGGGAGGCGGCCCAGAATTTACCTATGAAAAAGGGACACTAAGGTAAATAAAAAAAAATAAAATACATAAAAAACCAAATGTTTAGGAAAAGTTGTGAAGACTCGATGGGAAGGGTTCGGGAAGAGGACTGCACCGAATCTAGTCTGTGCAAGTACGCATTCCATCGCAGGGATTTTAAAGATCTTGACGCTCATGTCCTATTGTGCCAGCAACATAACTATACCCAGCAAGCACTAGGTCCTTGCTCCCCCATCAGCGGTGGGCCGGGATTGTGCTGTTGTCTGGGGCGTGAGGCGATGCACCAGAAAATAGCACGTGGGCGCCTCGGCCTGTTGGAACAGGTCCTGCATCGGCGCCTTGAGCAGCTTGTGAGCTGAAAAAGCGCACTATATAAGAAAGATAAAATACCATAACTAAATAATTGTCCCGAATGAGGATGTCATACATCGGTGACTCCATTTTCTCTGGACTCACACCAGCTCAATGCCTATGTGAGCAGCACTGTTTAGTGCCTCCACATTTTGCTGGCTGCGGGCTATTTATAGCTCGCCTGCACCCTCCCTTCCAGTGAAAGGAAAGGAAAGCATGTAGCGGCGAAGCTATTTATAGCTAGCCTGGCTGATTTAACCTCAAAACAAAAAAGCTTTGGTTGAATCGGTGTGGACTACTTGTCCTTCAGAAGACAATTAGAGCCTACTATTGACAGCAATTGCGGCTACTGCTAGCGTTCGTAAGCTACACGCTGGATCAATTCTGTTGAAACCGTGTGTGTGCTCAAGTCCAATATCAAACAAATATTGTAGATATTTTAACCAACAAAGCGTAGGCAGCCTTTCAACTGAACATTACCTATAAATCTTGGATCCGGAAAGCCTGAAAAAAGGACTGTATTTTGGATTTTTTTTCCAATCGAAAATATACCCCGAGAAGAATGAGGCGAGGAAGAGGAAGAGTAAAAAAAAGAGGTAGATCAGGAGTAGGTTTGATCGCTAACACTAAGACCTACCTTAGCGGCAATGGAGGAAGTGGGATCTGTCATCACTCTCCACAAAGCATTCATTTGGCGCTTCATACCGGAAGTGGATACACTGTCTTCCGGTATCGTGGCTGCCATGGCATTCAGTTTCAGGAAGAACTCGCTGACCCGCTCTTGATCCTGAAGGAATCCCGCCACCCGGACGTAGCAGCACTGGTCAAGGGCTTTGGGGTCAAAGCCCCAGAACTGCAGGTCACGGACGAAGAGCTTGGGACAGAGATGGGTGGGAGCGTGTAGCTGACCGGTCTGGATGTAATCCAAGATGGACTCGAACACGGCAGCGTTGCGTTTGAAGCGCAAGGTGGTGATGACTCCATTTATCTCTCTTGGGGTCAAGTTGGACTGACCTTGTCCTTGTTTGACATGGGTGGGCACGCTGCCAGGAAGAAAGTTGACTTCCCAGGCCTCGGCGTTGTCTACCCTTGTTTGAGAAGCGGGAGCGTGGTGTAAGGTGCGCGGAGGTGCGGCCTTGACCCCAATCACAACGTCGCTGGGGAGCATGTGCTGACGCAAACGAGGGATCTGCTGGCACTCTGTCGCCGTCAGTTCAAACACGGCATTGTTTAGCATCACCTTCACGACGGGCTGTTGGCAGTCCTGTGTCTCTGGCTGGATGGGTTTAGCACTACAGTCCTCGTGTTGGTCGCCCGCTGGCCTCATGATAACATACACATAGGCCTACTACTAGTAGAGCAGGCTGGTTCAGTGGTCAGAGGTGCTACACGTCTAGGCTGTGCCCAGGCTCACAGCAAATGTTCGTCTTGGACTGCTCTTGTTCAATTTGACTGCGGGTGCACCTGGACAGCTGGCCAAAGAAGAATAATATTCCCTCAGCTGTTAGTCCTTACATGCACAAAACACTTTCACCCTATTTGCCTTCTTAAAGATGATGATGAAATAATTTATTAACATAAGCTTTCAGGACTTAATGTCCGTAAAATAGATTAATGGGAAAATAAATACATTCATAAATAAATAGCTAAAGAAACACATAAATATACAAATAAATGTATAATATATTTTTCCTAAAAATAGAAATATATAATAAGAATCTGTCACCTTAAGACTTGATTTAAACAACGACTTTACGATGCCTGAGATTCTCAGACCGCATTTTCACAGTGGCCATGCAGAAAGTTTAGTGTTAACCAAATCGAACATGTCATCGTGTCGGTTTTATTCTGTCCCGCTGGCCAGACCCTCTAGGAATGATTCTCTCATCGTAGTCAAATCAGTGCTTTGGAACTTCATTTTTCATTTGAAAACGATCCGGTAAACTGTGGTAAATACAATATTATTTACTATAATCTTCGACCTACAAGGCTCAACTTGATTTATACGACTTAAATGTGGGCAGAATAAAAAATAAAAATGTTATCAACCAGCGAAACAGACAATTAAAAAAAAGCATAAACTGCATGAAAGCAGCCGAAATTGCAAAATTCCTAGGAAATATCGATTTGAAAGGCAACGTGACTTGGCCGTTGGCGTTTCCGGCTCATGAAACAAAAGTGTCTTCTTCGGCATCTAAGATCCTAGGAAATCAACTCTGTGTCAACAAGTACGGGTTGGTTGAGACACTCCGGGGGTACCGAACTTTACACCTGTTTTTTCTTCCATCATTACAGTTTACGCGATCTGTCACCGCTGCGATTTAATTGGACGTGCAAATACACTAAGGATGAGATCATTATCATTTTCCAGCGAATATATTTTATTCTTCGTTCTTCCTGACGCGTGTAGCTGTGTCTTTGTGTTGACCTTTGGTCAGAACTGTAAAGTTTGGATGAAAGTGTACACGGTCTGTGGTCATAACTGATCGGGACCCTGGATGACTTCCTTATTGATCACTGGACGAATGGCCTTTGATGTTGAAATTGGGCATTCTTCTAGAACCATTTGGAACATTGAACCATCATTATCATTATCATCTCATTCGTTATCATCATCATCGTCATCATCAGTGAGTCTCTCATAGAAGAAAAAATCTCTATTCTCTGTTTACAAGTGAGTCCATGTTTTAACCCCTTCCTACCTCGTCCAAAACATTCAATTCTACAACCTCTCTAGAAATCTTCGTTCTTCCTCTGACACCCTCATGTTTCACATTCCCCGCCACAAACTCTCTTCTTCTGGCTGTTGATTTTTCTTGGTTCTTCAAACTTGGAACTCTCTTCCTCTCTCTCTCTCTCTCTCTTCTTCGCAGCTCTCCAAACATAGCTACTTTCAAATCCAATTTGAAAACTCGTCTCTTCCTTACATGTTTCTGATCTTGCCTCCCACCATCATCGTCGTCATTCCTCTTTTTTTGATTGAGACTACCGCCATCACCCACCCCATCACCCCTTTGTCGCTCTCCCCTCCTCCATCCCTCGTCTCTAATATTTCACATGTATATTTGTTGGTCCACTTTGTACACTATTCCCCCGTTGGGGTACCGGGGGTTTCAGTATAAATAGTATCCCCACTTTCTGGAAATTTTGTGCTTTAAATTCCCACTGTCGCTGTCTTTCTCATTTGCTCTTTCTCATTCCTGCTCTGTTCTATCAATCTGCTATACTATCTTCTTCTTCGCTATACCAGTCACCTACATTTTTTCTTGAAAACTCTTCCGGGACAAGACTCCTTATTCGTGTGTGAGGTCTGTTGGATCAGCTTGGGAATATTGGACGCTTTCTGCCAGGTGGTCACTAGGGCTTCCTATGATGTTATTATTTGGCAATGTAGGCATTTTATATGTATGTGTTTTGTTAATATTTTATAATGTTTGTATTCTATTTTGTTTTTGTAAACGGGAATTCGATAAATTCGTCCTCTGCGTGGGATGTCTTTATTGTAAAGTGACTGGCTAGTGGAGAGCTTTCAGTTTTACCACTAGGTTGTTTCAGCAAATCTTTTATGCGGATCAAGGGTTGTCCGGTCCTGATTTGGCTCGGAAGAGTCCGCTGGACCTATAGCAATAATCATGTAATGCAATGTAATGTACACTATGTCCTAGCGTAATTCGTCAGCACTGGTCCTGATTTGGCTCGGAAGAGTCCGCTGGACCTAAAGCAATAATCTTGTATTGTATTGTATTGTATTCGTCAGCAAGTGCTTTGATTTTATTTTGTATGAAGTCGGATGTTAACGTTTAGAATGAATGCGTTATTATAATTATTATTATTATTATTATTATTATTATTATTATTATTATTATTATTATTATTATTATTATTATTATTATTATTATTATTATTATTATTATTATTATTATTATTATTATTATTTCTTCTTCTTCTTCTTCTTCTTCTTCTTCGTCATCCTCGTGGTATTCGTCGACATCATGATCATCATCATGATCATCATCATCATCATCATCATCATCATCATCATCATCATCATCATCATCATCACCTTCATCTTCATTATTTATTTTATGAACCTTATTGTCCCTTTTTCCATTTTGTAATTAATTATAATTAATTAATTAATAATTAATTTTTTTTTAATGAAGACCTGCCCAAAGCGCTGGCCCATACAGGATCTGACTGAATCCCCCAGTGGCGCCCAAATGTAAAGCTATGCCCAGCAGACAGATCTCAACACAAAGGTCAGAGGATGCAAAACACAAAACTCGTCCATTGGCTAACGAAAGGATAAAGTCAAATGCCGCAGTGTGACAAAGGGGATAGGGTAGGGATTTATTTTGTCTGCTTTTGAATTATTCAAAATCCTTTTTGGCACAGCGCGTCGATGGTTTACTGTTGGCGCCGAACGTAACGAGTTGCTGAACATTTTTGTGAAATGGCTCAGTTCTTCCAGTGTTTGTGTTTCCACACTTATCTGGAAACTAGTGGTTTTGTACCCTGGCAAGCCAGGGTACACAGGTTGCTGTTTAAAATGTAGACAGAGAGACAACTGTTGTCTGCGAGTTTCATTTGGACAATTTTGCCTTGGCTTCTAAAAGTATCTTCATTTATTATTTTATTTTTATGTTTTTTGAAAAAAAATTTAGGGTTGGTGCAAAATGTACATTCGGTCAAGTGACCGTAAACGGACAATTTTTTTTCTTTGGCCTAAGCGCTGCACATAGAAATTAAAAAAAGTACAATGCACATATGAATAAGCTTCATGGGACTGTTCGTTTCAAGGGGTGGGCTTGGTTACATGAGCATGCAATGCACTGAAATTAATGGTAATGTACTGCCAGGGAACAAAGGCATTCTCTCCCTGTAACATTGGTAAAGCATGTTTGAGTAATGCACTAAAATATTTTATTTTAATTCAGTATTTATGTTAGGCAACGTATTTTTAAATGTCATACCTTTATTTAAAAATATTAGGCATGATATTTATTGCAATGTACTTACACTTACAGCCGACGCTGTTGTCAAATGTCGTCTGCAAAGTTATATGTGACGTCACGTTTGGCGCTTGAATGGGATTCTTGCAAGATTGTTTGCGAATGAATTTTTGTGCGCATATAAGTATGGATGAAAAAGAAAGTGAACAGGTAACCTTCAGCTGTAAGATTGGTGACATGAGTGCAAAAGTGTTTTGAATGGAAATAAAACAAAATTTGCGGTATTACGGAACGGCACGTTCTTGACACGGGTTGAATCGGAAGCGCGCGGAATGAGGCTATTGCAGTTTGTGGACATTTTGTTTATTTATTTATCTCAGAAACGGTTAAACGTTCGGTAAGGAAATGTCGGCTATAACGATTTCGCGGGTTTTGAGCGCACAGCAGGCCGATCCGCAGCGCCCAGCACCTGCCCAGATCAGCGTCCATACCGGACAAACTTTACAGTAGAGGCGAAGAAGGACTTCCGGCTAAGCAATGTATATATATATATATATATATATATAATATATATATATATATATATATATATATATATATATATATATAGAGAGAGAGAGAGAGAGAGAGAGAGAGAGAGAGAGAGAGAGAGAGAGAGAGAGAGAGAGAGAGAGAGAGATACTCGGAAATAGTCCGTGGGAATCAGAACAAACTAAATGTCGGTCTTTCGGTCGGTTGGACGCAGTATCTCAAAAACCTCTAAACGGATTTTGACTAAACTTTAAAAAAAAAACACACATAAAAAACCTAGTTAATGGTCTGCTTCCCGTGCCATCATATTTACTCTATCGCAAAGGTCAATGTCACTGGAGTTATGTTGTTGCCAAGCACGGTTTGCTCAGTATCTCCAACACGGCTAAATCGATGTTGTGGAATGTTAGTATACAGGTACTTCAAGTCATGGGCCATACTTCGGCAGTAGTCTGATTGTCAGTCAGTTGGTGTGTTGCTCCCAGTGTCACTTTCTTGTTCAAAATACACATTTGGCCTTCTCGAATCTCAGGATCCCCATTTAATCACTTTTACTTTGCGGTTACTTTAATTACTGCTAAGCATGTTAGATGATATTATTATCTGCGCTATCTCTATCTGCATGTTTATACTGTATTATACAGAGTGGGCCAATAAAATGTTACCACTTTTTAATTGTACATAAGTTTTTTACAATGAGAACGGTTTAAAAACTGTTCTTCACAGAAATGTCACGGAAGCACCAAGTTATCATTTGATACCAAAGATTTCCCACTTTTTCACTCGTTCTGTACACAGTTTAATAATTGATTATATGCTCACTCCACGCTCCTCTTCTCTGGATTACAGTTGCAACACGCACATTGAAGTTTGTGATGACACTGCCATATATCTCAAGTGAGATTCTCCGAATTTCCTGACGGATGTTGGTATTCGGAGCCCAATGGTTTGTGGGTTGTTGTAGTACACTCTCTCCTTCATGTTCCCCCATAGAAAGTAGTCTGCGGGAGAAAGATCAGGGTAGTAGGCAGGTCATTAGTTGTCTGTGCGCCATGAGATAAGCCTATCCCCAGGAAATTATTGTTTGAGGAAATCCAGTGAAAAAATTTATTATGTTTGGCATCAAATGATAACTTGGACGTTTTTGTGAATAACATGTTCGAAAACGTTCTCATGTTAAAAAAACCCAACTTACTTACGATTAAAAAGTGGTAACCTTTTATTGGCCCACCCTGTAAACATGTATATATATAAATATATCTATATCTATATCTCATATATATATATATATATATATATATATATATATATATATATATATATATATATATATATATATATATATATATATATATATATATATATATATTTCTTTATATTGTTTGTTCGTTTTATCAACTATGGTATATTTGCATGTTCATATTGCAATGTCTCCAAATTTCTTTTAATACAGAGCTGTTTGTTTTATTATTTATAATACATTTATATGTATGTTTATACCGTAATGTCTTCTTACAAATAATTTTTAAAAAAACAACTTCCGCACGCGTTTTTGTATTTGAATGCATGTGGGCGCTTAAAATAAACTGTTTTAATTTGCTCTTTATAAAATATTTTCTTCTTCTTCTTCTTCTTCTTCTTCTTCTTTTTTATTATTATTATTATTATTATTATTATTATTATTATTATTATTATTATTATTATTATTATTATTATTATTATTATTATTATTATTATTTTTATTTGCACTTTCTCAAAGGCGAAGTTAATTGCGTTTCACCATTCTAAACATGTTTCAATTCAAAAATTGGTGGAGCCGATTTCGATAACGTTTTTGCTTAAAGATAGGTCAGATAATGTCCTAACATTCCTTGTTTAGGTCAGATAATGTCCTAACATTCCTTGTTTAGGTCAGATAATGTCCTAACATTCCTTGTTTAGGTCAGATAATGTCCTGTGTAGGTCAGATAATGTCCTAACAATCCTTGTTTAGGTCAGATAATGTCCTAACAATCATTATTTAGGTCAGATAATGTCCTAACATTCTTTGTTTAGGTCAGATGATGTCCTAACCTTCCTTGTTTAGGTCAGATAATGTCATAACATTCCTTGTTTAGGTTAGATAATGTGCTAACATTTTTTGTTTAGGTCAGATAATGTCCTAACATTTCTTGTTTAGATCAGATAATGTGCTAACATTCTTTGTTTAGGTCAGATAATGTGCTAACATTCCTTTGTTAGGTTAGATAATGTACAACCAATCCTTATTTAGGTCAGATAATGTACTAACAATCCTTTTTTAGGTCAGATAATGTGCTAACAATTCTTATTTAGGTCAGATAATGTGCTAACAATTCTTATTTAAGTCAGATAATGTGCTAACAATCCTTATTTAGGTCAGATAATTCCCTAACAATCCTTGTGTTCCTTTTGCTTCCTTAAGCTGAAGCCGAGTCACAACATGGTCAACAAAATGAGCGGGGTGTTATACCAGGACAGTAACCAACTAGCCTACAACCGTCACGTGGCTGATGTTGTAATATAATTTAATAGCTATTTAAAAATCCATAGCTTTTGTTCCTCAAAGCAGACACGATTATCAAAGACATTTTTCATCTACAAAGATAATATCGATTGTCAGGCATTTCACCGTCTGCGACATTCAATTTTCACGATGCAAGCCATCTAGCAAAGTCCGGGACACTGGCAAAACTTTTAATAATGCAGCTGACTTATTCCATTGGGAAAATTAATATACATCTCAATACGAGACAGAGGGCTGCATGCCAAAGAAAATAAAACAGCGCATGAAAAAAGATCTCCGTGCATATATTTCACTAAAAGCCTCTTCAACCATTAAAAGCCAACTGAAATACAAAAGCAAACATCACCAGCATGTAGTGAAATGCAGGAACTATTCCGTGCCATTGTGTTCGTCATCGTCGGTGGTGCAGTTGGTTAGAGGATAGTTTTCCATATCGAAGGTTTGTGGGGTCGATCCCCGTCCCATAGGACAATTTAAATAAAGCAAGGTGGGACTTACGTCCGGTCACCGAGACTTTCTCCGGGCAATCCGGTTTATTTCCTCCCTTAAGAAAGATCATGACTGCAGTACATTTTATTAAAAAAAAAACAAAGATTTTCTATCTGTCTTCTATAATAGCATTTTCCTTATAGATCGCCGAGAAATACCGCTGTATTGCGTCCTGTATTGCTATTATGATTGTTACTACTACTACCAGGGCCGGATCACTTACTCTTGGAGGGGGGGGGGGTTCCAAAAAATTTTTAAGGGGTTAGGGGTGACAAAAACGTGTCCGCTCGAGGAACTTGAGTAGAATGAGGAACGTTTTACTTACCACCAGTGTCAACTAAATTAAGAGCTTTAAAAAAACTCCATATATATATTTTTTTCTGACTGAGTGAGGTACATCGAATGGCCAGGGGGGGGGGGGGGGGTCCGGAACCCAGGAACCCCCCCCCAGATCCGGCCCTGACTACTACTACTACTACTACTACTACTACTACTACTACTACTACTACTACTACTACTAGTACTACTACTACTACTACTCCTACTACTACTACTACTACTACTACTGCTACTACTACTCATCATCATCATCCTCTATGTTCAAGCTCGTACGTAATTACTCACTTCACCAACTGGGAAATGTCAACAACGAACGCTAATTGTTAGACGTAGTAGCTTTGAAACTAGTGTTATTACGGAGACTCCACTGTCTTTCCGAGGAGAAGTTACAAAATGTTTTCGTTACGCGTTTGGCATCACAAATCAGCGGTCTTAATACCTACACAGTAAAAGTACACTGCGGGATCTTAATCAAGCGACAAGTGAACAGTTATAAAACCATTTTGTAGCGATAGCAGATCGCAGCACAATATAGCCTATCAGATCGCAGTACAATATAGCCTTGCAGATCGCAGCACAATATAACCTAGCAGATAGCATATTATTTTGTGGTTAAATTTAGAGATTCTTCACTGTTTTAAAACCCAGAATAGCATAGCATAGCGTACACATTGTTTACCATTATCATATTGTTTAAAATACCTCTAAATTTACCAATATACTATGCTATAAGCTAGGCTATATTGTGCTACGATCTGCTATGCGATGATAGCTATGCCGTATTATATTATGATATGCAATGCTATACTAGTCTGGGTTATTAAAAAAAAAAAGAACCACGCACAATCTCCAGATTTACCAATAAATCACAAGAAGAACTAGTTGACTGTAGTACAGCACGAAGAGATGAAACATCAACAGAGAGGAGAGAGAGTTACATACGTGCACAAACACTCTTGGTCTTAGCACAAGCTGACTTGCACAGACACAAAAGGTGTGGAGTGCGAAGAAGCAGCGCGTCTACTGTTATATGCGTTGATGTATTTTTGAGGTAAAGATAATTACAGACATCTGCGCTGTTCCCGTTCAGCTGCTGCGTACGGTTAAAGTGGGTTTAAAATAGATTTTTACAATATTATATATATTCCAACTGTTACGCTAGATAGAATGATCATGCATGAACGAGCTTATTAAACCACACGATTGAGGTGAAAACTCTCCGATGGATGGGTAAGCAGCTTTAAAAAGTCACTGAGATCCCTGATGACTGTTGGTGCAACACTCACTGTGAATATAAAATGACTGGTGACGCTGAACTGTGTTATCACGGGGCCCTTTAGCCATTGGCATTCCACAGGTCCGCCCACTGCGCAATAGTTATTACATTGGTCACGCCCCTCTCAATTAACTGACCACTGTTTCTGTCATTCTCATTTGTTCTTTCTCGTTCCTAATCTGTTCTATCAATTATTATTTTCTTCGTTAGACCAGTCACCTACATTTTTTTCTTGAAAAATCTCCAAAAACTCCTCATATGTGTATGGGTCTGTTGGGTCAGCTCCGTTCCTGGTTTGGCTCGGAAGAGTCCCCTGGGCCTAAAGCAATAATCATGTAATGTAATGTAATGTTGGGTCAGCTTGGGGATATTGGACGCTTTCTGACAAATGGTCACTAGGGATTTCTATGGTATTACGCTTTAGCAATGTAGGCATTTTATATGACTAAGTATAGAAAAACACGTATGCCCATGATAATATATAGATATATATATACAGCCTATTATGGATGTGCGTTTTTAATGAAAAGCTCGTTTAATTTCTGAAACGTTGTATAGTAACATAGTCACTTGAACTGTATTTCTGTAGCCTACTGCCTGTCTTCGCATTTTACACACGTGTGTGTATGTGTGTGTGCGTGTGTGTTAGCGTGCGTGCGTGTTATCTCGATTCTGAGACATATTCCTTGTGTTTTATCTTGGAAATACAATTATTTGACTTGACTTGACTTATGTACAACACATACAGTTTTCATAAAGAAAGAAAAACAAGCATGTGCATGATACAAGGCTCGCTTGAACATGATAAACAAAGTTACAAGTAGAAGAAATCAGTGCGGAAAACTGATAAGATACAATAATGCCGAATAGCGTAGCGTTTATAGCTTAAGGCCGCGGGCCAAGTTCAAGCCCCATGTTAAAAATAGATTCATTCCCACAATCCTTTGCGTCATCGACACAAACATGCCGTCCAAACATTGTAGCCACATGCTATTCATTCAAAGATTACATGAAAGATGTAGAAAAGAACAAAGTTTAAAAGATGGGTACATGCCTGCGGATGTAAAGGTTTTACTCCTCAAACGGCTAAATCAACACCAAAGAATCCGAAGTTTTTGTGTTTCAAACACTTCGTATTTGGCCGACCGACTGCAAGAAATCCCGATCTTTTCAATTCAATTCAATTTAATTCAATACAACTTTATTTATCCACATAAAGCAATTACAAGATTTAGAAGCAGCTCTTTTTTTTAAAGTTTAAAAAACAGTGAAATGTGAAACAAGGTATCACAACATTATCACACGATCTTATAAGCACATGTCCTACCATACAAGCATAAACCAAACACACAACACCCATCCCCCCCCCGCACACACACGCACACACTCACACACACATCACGAACACTCACCACCGACAGTTAAATCAAATAAAAACATGAAGGTAAGAAAATAGGGTAAGAATATCAATTAATCATCAAATCAATCAGTCCATAAACAATCAATCAATCACTGAATCGTCATCGTCTTTCCTATCCCACTACACTCTAGATCAGGTAAGAAACAAACAAGGTTATTAAATAGTGTTCACTACTTTTGTTTCTCATGTAATAAACTAAGTTGCATTTCGCAAAGTTTGCAGTCTTCACACTCTAAGTTATGAAAGCAGCATAACTCCATACTGTCTGCACAATATAGGTCTGTATAAGATGACATTCTAAGTGTGTATGTATGATTGCGTTTGCCATGCAGGATTGCTTGCTTTTAATTGTGTGCCTTTCTTCTGTATAAATATAAGTGAATTACATATATAGCCTACACAACTGAGTACCCCATGCGCACCAAGGTTTCTTCCATGCAAAAGTTGAATCGAAATAAAATGTCTTATGTCTTACGTCTTAGATCGCCGAGAAACACCGCTGTATTGCGTCCTGAATTGTTATTATGACTACTACTACTACTACTACTACTACTACTACTACTACTACTACTACTATTACTACTACTACTATTACTACTATACTACTACTATTACTACTATTATTACTACTATTACTACTACTATTACTACTACTGCTACTACTACTACTGTTACTACTACTATTACTCCTACTACTACAATTACTACTACTACTACTTTGGATATCTAATCTGCACACACTTATTCCTTCATTCCATCGTACGGACTTTATTATTATTATTATTATTATTATTATTATTATTATTATTATTATTATTATTATTATTGAGGATTTTTATAGCGCACTTATCTCGCCGTACTTGACCAGACTCTAGGCGCAGGCCGATACAGGATCTAACTCAAACCGCCTGAGACGCCCACCCGCAGCCTTTGGGCGCATGGTCTGACGCCCGAACTGAGCACTATCCTGGCCAGCCAGGGATGGGGGAGAAAAACCAAGTGCATGCTGGGTGTGTTCTTGTTACCGGCACTCACCCGTCTAGGACATGAGCGTCAGGATCTTTAAAGTCCGTTATGATGGAATGTATGCGACACACAGACTAGACCTCGGTTTATACTCTCATCCGAAGGAGTAGGAAACGGGAGTAAAGTGTCTTTCCCAGGGACACAACACAATGGCCCGGACAGCGCTCGAACCCGGGACCTTCAGATCCGCAAGCCAAAGCACTACCATTAGATCCTGACGCCCATACCCAAGAGGAATGAGTACAAATACACCCAGCAAGCAATAAAGGTCCCTTCTATTCCCTACCCGGTCACACAGGATTGCGCTCAGTGGTCTGGGCGTCACACGATGCGCTCAATTGGCTGCAAGTGGGCGCTTCGGGCGCCTTGAGTAGGTCTTGAGCTGGGAGAGCGCTGTATAATAAAGATGAAATACATTTATAACTTAGACTACTACTACTACTATTATTACTACTACTACTGCTACTACTACTGCTACTACTACTACTGCTACTACTACTACTGCTACTACAACTACTACTAATCATCATCATCATCATTATCATCATCATTATCATCATCATCATCATCATCATTATCATCATCATCATAATCATCATCATCATCATCATCATCATCATCATCATCATCATCATCATCGTCCTCTATGTTCAAGCTCGTACGTAATTACTCACTTCACCATCTGGGAAATGTCAACAACGGACGCTAATTGTTAGACGTAGTAGCTGTGAAACTAGTGTTATCACGTAGACTCCACTGTCTTTCGGAGGAAAAGTTACAAAATGTTTTCGTTACGCGTTTGGCATCACAAATCAGCGGTCTTAATACCTACGCAGTAAAAGTACACTGCAGGATCTTAAACAAGCGACAAGTGAACAGTTATACAACAATTTTGTAGTGATAGCAGATAGCACAATATAGCCTAGCAGATAGCATAGTATTTTAAGGTTAAGTTTAGACATTTGTCACTGTTTTTAAACCCAGAAAAGCATAACATAGCGTACACATTGTTTACCATATTCACCTTGTATAAAATATACCTCTAAAGCTACCAATATACTATACTATAAGCTAGGCTATATTGTGCTAGATCTGCTATGCGATGATAGCTATGCCGTACTATATGCAATGCTATACAAGTCTGGGTTCGAAAAAAAAAGAACCACGCACAATCTCCAGATTTATCAATAAATCACGAAAAAACTAGTTGACTGTAGTATAGCACGGAGAGATCAAACATCAACAGGTGTGAGAAGTGGAAGTTATATTTAAATGTGCAGAAGTGTAAAGTTATGCATGTGGGGAAAGGAAATCATGGATGCGAATATTCAATGTTAATAAAAGATGAAGTTTATAAATTAAATGTAAGCGATAATGAAAAAGACTTGGGTGTAACTTTTGATTGCAAGTTAAAATTTGACGCACATGTTCAGAGAGTGGTAACTAAACCAAATGTTAGGCATAATCAAAAGAGCATTCACATACTTGGAAAAAGAAACGTTTTTAAAATTGTATAAAGCTTTTGTAAGACCTCATATTGAATATGCTAACGTTGTTTGGAGTCCATATTTGAAAAGGCCGTCTGTAGCCATAGAAAAAATTCAACGACGAGCCACAAAACTATTATCTGAGTGTCGTGACATGAAATATGAAGAGAGATTAAGGTTTTTGGGCCTTCACTCTCTGAAAGGACGTAGGATCAGGGGTGATTTAATTCAGACATTCAAAATAATTAATAATGTAGAGGATGTTAATACTAATACTTTTTTCTTACTTGATCAATCTAACAGAACTAGGAAGTGTGAAGGTAAAATTTTCATAAAATATTGTAGAACTAACCAAGGAACATTTTCATTTGCACATAGAGTAGGTAATTATTGGAATTCTTTACCAACAAATATTAAATTTGCACCATCTGTAAATAGTTTAAAAAACCACATAGACACTGATTCCAAATTTCAAAAATTATTCTATCAATACGACTAGAAAAGATTATTTCAAATTATTGCATGCAAATCATATTGTAAACAATATATACCATAAACAATGAGGGGACGTCTTTATAAGCCTTTAGGCAGCGATGCCTGTCCTACATCTACTACTACTACTACTACTACTACTACTACTACTACTACTACTACTACTACTAACAGAGAGGATAGAGTTACATAAGCTTACGTGCACAAGCACTCTTGGTCTTAGCACAAGCTGACTTGCACAGACACAAACGGTGTACAATGCGAAGAAGCAGCGCGTCTACTGCTATATGCGTTGATGTATTTTTGAGGTAAAGATAATTACTGTACAGACATCTGCGCTGTTCCCGTTCAGCTGCCGCGTACGGTTAAAGTGGGTTTAAAATAGATTTTTACAATATGTATATATATATATATATATATATATATATATATATATATATATATATATATATATATATATATATATATATTCCAGCTGTTACGCTAGATAGAATGGTCATGCATGAACGAGTTTATAAAACCACGCGATTGAGGTGAAAACTCTCCGATGGATGGGTAAGCAGCTTTACAACGTCCCTGAGGCCCCTGATGACTGGTGGGGCAACAGTCACTGTGAATATAAAATGACTGGTGACGCTGAACTGTGTTATCACGGGGCCCTTTAGCCATTGGCATTCCACAGGTCCGCCCACTGCGCAATAGTTATTACATTGGTCACGCCCCTCTCAATTAACTGACCACTGTTTCTGTCATTCTCATTTGTTCTTTCTCGTTCCTAATCTGTTCTATCAATTATTATTTTCTTCGTTAGACCAGTCACCTACATTTTTTTCTTGAAAAATCTCCAAAAACTCCTCATATGTGTATGGGTCTGTTGGGTCAGCTCCGTTCCTGGTTTGGCTCGGAAGAGTCCCCTGGGCCTAAAGCAATAATCATGTAATGTAATGTAATGTTGGGTCAGCTTGGGGATATTGGACGCTTTCTGACAAATGGTCACTAGGGATTTCTATGGTATTACGCTTTAGCAATGTAGGCATTTTATATGACTAAGTATAGAAAAAAACACGTATGCCCATGATAATATATAGATATATATATACAGCCTATTATGGATGTGCGTTTTTTAATGAAAAGCTCGTTTAATTTCTGAAACGTTGTATAGTAACATAGTTCACTTGAACTGTATTTCTGTAGCCTACTGCCTGTCTTCGCATTTTACACACGTGTGTGTATGTGTGTGTGCGTGTGTGTTAGCGTGCGTGCGTGTTATCTCGATTCTGAGACATATTCCTTGTGTTTTATCTTGGAAATACAATTATTTGACTTGACTTGACTTATGTACAACACATACAGTTTTCATAAAGAAAGAAAAACAAGCATGTGCATGATACAAGGCTCGCTTGAACATGATAAACAAAGTTACAAGTAGAAGAAATCAGTGCGGAAAACTGATAAGATACAATAATGCCGAATAGCGTAGCGTTTATAGCTTAAGGCCGCGGGCCAAGTTCAAGCCCCATGTTAAAAATAGATTCATTCCCACAATCCTTTGCGTCATCGACACAAACATGCCGTCCAAACATTGTAGCCACATGCTATTCATTCAAAGATTACATGAAAGATGTAGAAAAGAACAAAGTTTAAAAGATGGGTACATGCCTGCGGATGTAAAGGTTTTACTCCTCAAACGGCTAAATCAACACCAAAGAATCCGAAGTTTTTGTGTTTCAAACACTTCGTATTTGGCCGACCGACTGCAAGAAATCCCGATCTTTTCAATTCAATTCAATTTAATTCAATACAACTTTATTTATCCACATAAAGCAATTACAAGATTTAGAAGCAGCTCTTTTTTTTAAAGTTTAAAAAACAGTGAAATGTGAAACAAGGTATCACAACATTATCACACGATCTTATAAGCACATGTCCTACCATACAAGCATAAACCAAACACACAACACACACACACACACACACACACACACACACACACACACACACTCACACACACATCACGAACACTCACCACCGACAGTTAAATCAAATAAAAACATGAAGGTAAGAAAATAGGGTAAGAATATCAATCAATCATCAAATCAATCAGTCGATAAACAATCAATCAATCACTGAATCGGGTCATCGTCTTTCCTATCCCACTACACTCTAGATCAGGTAAGAAACAAACAAGGTTATTAAATAGTGTTCACTACTTTTGTTTCTCATGTAATAAACTAAGTTGCATTTCGCAAAGTTTGCAGTCCTCACACTCTAAGTTATGAAAGCAGCATAACTCCATACTGTCTGCACAATATAGGTCTGTATAAGATGACATTCTGAGTGTGTATGTATGATTGCGTTTGTCATGCAGGATTGCTTGCTTTTAATTGTGTGCCTTTATTCTGTATAAATATAAGTGAATTACACAACTGAGTACCCCATGCGCACCAAGGTTTCTTCGATGCAAAAGTTGAATCGAAATAAAATGTCTTATGTCTTACGTCTTAGATCGCCGAGAAACACCGCTGTATTGTGTCTTGAATTGTTATTATGATACTACTACTACTACTACTACTACTACTACTACTACTACTACTACTACTACTACTACTACTACTACTACTACTACTACTACTACTACTACTACTACTTTGGATATTTAATCTGCACACACACACGCATTCCTTCATTCCATCGTACGGACTTTATTATTATTATTATTATTATTATTATTATTATTATTATTATTATTATTATTATTATTATTATTATTATTATTATTATTATTATTATTGAGGATTTTAAAAGCGCACTTATCTCGCCGTTCTTGACCAGACTCTAGGCGCTGGCCGATACAGGATCTAACTCAAACCGCCGAGACCCCACCCGCAGCCTTTGGGCGCATGGTCTGACGCCCGAACTGAGCACTATCCTGGCCAGCCAGGGATGGGGGAGAAGGACCAAGTGCATGCTGGGTGTGTTCTTGTTACCGGCACTCACCCGTCTAGGACATGAGCGTCAGGATCTTTAAAGTCCGTTATGATGGAATGTATGCGACACACAGACTAGACCTCGGTTTATACTCTCATCCGAAGGAGTAGGAAACGGGAGTAAAGTGTCTTTCCCAGGGACACAACACAATGGCCCGGACAGCGCTCGAACCCGGGACCTTCAGATCCGCAAGCCAAAGCACTACCATTAGATCCTGACGCCCATACCCAAGAGGAATGAGTACAAATACACCCAGCCCTATCGGTCACACAGGATTGCGCTCAGTTGTCTGGGCGTCACACGATGCGCTCAATTGGCTGCAAGTGGGCGCTTCGGGCGCCTTGAGTAGGTCTTGAGCTGGGAGAGCGCTGTATAATAAAGATGAAATACATTTATAACTGAGACTACTACTACTACTATTATTACTACTACTACTGCTACTACTACTACTACTACTACTGCTACTACTACTACTGCTACTACAACTACTACTAATCATCATCATCATCATTATCATCATCATCATTCATCATCATCATCATCATCATCATCATCATCATCATCATCATCATCGTCCTCTATGTTCAAGCTCGTACGTAATTACTCACTTCACCATCTGGGAAATGTCAACAACAGACGCTAATTGTTAGACGTAGTAGCTGTGAAACTAGTGTTATCACGGAGACTCCACTGTCTTTCGGAGGAAAAGTTACAAAATGTTTTCGTTACGCGTTTGGCATCACAAATCAGCGGTCTTAATACCTACGCAGTAAAAGTACACTGCAGGATCTTAAACAAGCGACAAGTGAACAGTTATACAACAATTTTGTAGTGATAGCAGATAGCACAATATAGCCTAGCAGATAGCATAGTATTTTAAGGTTAAGTTTAGACATTTGTCACTGTTTTTAAACCCAGAAAAGCATAACATAGCGTACACATTGTTTACCATATTCACCTTGTATAAAATATACCTCTAAAGCTACCAATATACTATACTATAAGCTAGGCTATATTGTGCTAGATCTGCTATGCGATGATAGCTATGCCGTACTATATGCAATGCTATACAAGTCTGGGTTCGAAAAAAAAAAGAACCACGCACAATCTCCAGATTTACCAATAAATCACGAAAAAACTAGTTGACTGTAGTATAGCACGGAGAGATCAAACATCAACAGGTGTGAAGTGGAAGTTATATTTAAATGTGCAGAAGTGTAAAGTTATGCATGTGGGGAAAGGAAATCATGGATGCGAATATTCAATGTTAATAAAAGATGAAGTTTATAAATTAAATGTAAGCGATAATGAAAAAGACTTGGGTGTAACTTTTGATTGCAAGTTAAAATTTGACGCACATGTTCAGAGAGTGGTAACTAAACCAAATGTTAGGCATAATCAAAAGAGCATTCACATACTTGGAAAAAGAAACGTTTTTAAAATTGTAATAAAGCTTTTGTAAGACCTCATATTGAATATGCTAACGTTGTTTGGAGTCCATATTTGAAAAGGCCGTCTGTAGCCATAGAAAAAATTCAACGACGAGCCACAAAAACTATTATCTGAGTGTCGTGACATGAAATATGAAGAGAGATTAAGGTTTTTGGGCCTTCACTCTCTGAAAGGACGTAGGATCAGGGGTGATTTAATTCAGACATTCAAAATAATTAATAATGTAGAGGATGGGATGTTAATACTAATACTTTTTTCTTACTTGATCAATCTAACAGAACTAGGAAGTGTGAAGGTAAAATTTTCATAAAATATTGTAGAACTAACCAAGGAACATTTTCATTTGCACATAGAGTAGGTAATTATTGGAATTCTTTACCAACAAATATTAAATTTGCACCATCTGTAAATAGTTTAAAAACCACATAGACACTGATTCCAAATTTCAAAAATTATTCTATCAATACGACTAGAAAAGATTATTTCAAATTATTGCATGCAAATCATATTGTAAACAATATATACCATAAACAATGAGGGGACGTCTTTATAAGCCTTTAGGCAGCGATGCCTGTCCTACATCTACTACTACTACTACTACTACTACTACTACTACTACTACTACTACTACTACTACTACTACTACTACTACTACTACTAACAGAGAGGATAGAGTTACATAAGCTTACGTGCACAAGCACTCTTGGTCTTAGCACAAGCTGACTTGCACAGACACAAACGGTGTACAATGCGAAGAAGCAGCGCGTCTACTGCTATATGCGTTGATGTATTTTTGAGGTAAAGATAATTACTGTACAGACATCTGCGCTGTTCCCGTTCAGCTGCCGCGTACGGTTATAGTGGGTTTAAAATAGATTTTTACAATATGTATATATATATATATATATATATATATATATATATATATATATATATATATATATATATATATATATATATATATATATATATATATATATATATATATATATATATATATATATATATATATAATATATATATATATTCCAGCTGTTACGCTAGATAGAATGGTCATGCATGAACGAGTTTATAAAACCACGCGATTGAGGTGAAAACTCTCCGATGGATGGGTAAGCAGCTTTACAACGTCCCTGAGGCCCCTGATGACTGGTGGGGCAACAGTCACTGTGAATATAAAATGACTGGTGACGCTGAACTGTGTTATCACGGGGCCCTTTAGCCGTTAGCATTCCACAGGTCCGCCCACTGCGCAATAGTCAATACATTGGTCACGCCCTTCTCAATTAACTGACCAATGTTTGTGTCATTCTAGTTTGTTCTTTCTCGTTCCTAATCTGTTCTATCAATTATTATTTTCTTCGTTAGTCCAGTTACCTACATTTTTTCTTGAAAACTCTCCCAAAACTCCTCATATATGTATGGGGTCTGTTGGGTCAGCTTGGGGATATTGGACGCTTTCTGACAAATGGTCACTCGGGCTTTCTATGGGGATTATGATTTAGCAATTTAGGCATTTTATATGTATGTGTTTTGTTAATATTTGATAATGATGTTTATATTCTATTTTGTTTTTGAAAACGGGGGTTCGTAAAATTTTGAGTACAGCTTCAGCGTCCCCTGGGTGGGATGCCTTCATTGTAAAGTGACTGGCTGGTGGAGAGCCTTCGGTGTTACCATTAGGGTTGTTTCAGCAGATCTTTTATACAGATCGGGGGTGAGTCCGTTTTCAACCAAGGTGTGGTCCTGACTCGGCTCTTTTTAGTCCGCTGGACCCTATAAACATTGACTAACTACATCACATTAAATGATTATTGCTTTAGATCCAGCGGACTCTTGCGAGCCAAATCAGGACCAGGCAACTTCGCTGAAAGAGGACTGAACTGGACTCACCCCTGATCCGCATAAAAGATCTGCCGAAACAACCCTAGTGGTAAAACTGAAGGCACTCCACCAGCCAGTCACTTTACAATACAGACATCGGTGGTGTTATCAATGTATATCTACAGCCCGTTGGTTGGTGGTAATATCAATGTATACCTCCAGCACGTTGGTTAGTGGTGATATTAATGTATATCTATAGCACGTTGGTTGGTGGTAATATCAATGTATATCTACAGCACGTTGGTTAGTGGTAATATCAATGTATATCTATAGCACGTTGGTTGGTGGTAATATCAATGTATATCTATAGCACGTTGGTTGGTGGTAATATTAATGTATATCTACAGCACGTTGGTTAGTGGTAATATTAATGTATATCTATAGCACGTTGGTTAGTGGTTATATTAATGTATATTTATAGCACGTTGGTTAGTGGTAATATCAATGTATATCTACAGCACGTTGGTTAGTGGTAATATTAATGTATATTTATAGCACGTTGGTTAGTGGTTATATTAATGTATATTTATAGCACGTTGGTTAGTGGTAATATCAATGTATATCTACAGCACGTTGGTTAGTGGTAATATTAATGTATATCTACAGCACGTTGGTTAGTGGTAATATCAATGTATATTTATAGCACGTTGGTTAGTGGTAATATCAATGTATATCTATAGCACGTTGGTTAGTGGTAATATTAATGTATATTTATAGCACGTTGGTTAGTGGTAATATTAATGTATATCTATAGCACGTTGGTTAGTGGTAATATCAATGTATATCTATAGCACGTTGGTTGGTGGTAATATTAATGTATATCTACAGCACGTTGGTTAGTGGTAATATTAATGTATATCTACAGCACGTTGGTTAGTGGTAATATTAATGTATATCTATAGCACGTTGGTTAGTGGTAATATCAATGTATATCTATAGCACGTTGGTTAGTGGTAATATTAATGTATATTTATAGCACGTTGGTTGGTGGTAATATTAATGTATATCTATAGCACGTTGGTTAGTGGTAATATTAATGTATATCTACAGCACGTTGGTTGGTGGTAATATTAATGTATATCTATAGCACGTTGGTTAGTGGTAATATCAATGTATATCTATAGCACGTTGGTTAGTGGTAATATCAATGTATATCTACAGCACGTTGGTTAGTGGTAATATCAATGTATATCTATAGCACGTTGGTTAGTGGTAATATCAATGTATATCTACAGCACGTTGGTTAGTGGTAATATCAATGTATATCTATAGCACGTTGGTTGGTGGTAATATCAATGTATATCTATAGCACGTTGGTTAGTGGTGTTATCAATGTATATCTATAGCACGTTGGTTGGTGGTGATATCAATGTATATCTATAGCACGTTGGTTGGTGGTAATATCAATGTATATCTACAGCACGTTGGTTGGTGGTAATATCAATGTATATCTATAGCACGTTGGTTGGTGGTAATATCAATGTATATCTATAGCACGTTGGTTAGTGGTAATATTAATGTATATCTATAGCACGTTGGTTGGTGGTAATATTAATGTATATCTATAGCACGTTGGTTAGTGGTAATATTAATGTATATCTATAGCACGTTGGTTAGTGATAATATTAATGTATATCTATAGCACGTTGGTTAGTGGTAATATCAATGTATATCTACAGCACGTTGGTTGGTGGTAATATCAATGTATATCTATAGCACGTTGGTTAGTGGTAATATCAATGTATATCTACAGCACGTTGGTTAGTGGTAATATCAATGTATATCTACAGCACGTTGGTTAGTGGTAATATCAATGTATATCTACAGCACGTTGGTTGGTGGTAATATCAATGTATATCTATAGCACGTTGGTTAGTGGTAATATCAATGTATATCTACAGCACGTTGGTTAGTGGTAATATCAATGTATATCTACAGCACGTTGGTTAGTGGTAATATCAATGTATATCTACAGCACGTTGGTGGTGATATCAATGTATACCTCCAGCACGTTGGTTAGTGGTAATATCAATGTATATCTACAGCACGTTGGTTAGTGGTAATATCAATGTATATCTCCAGCACGTTGGTTAGTGGTAATATTAATGTATATCTACAGCACGTTGGTGGTGATATCAGTGTATACCTCCAGCACGTTGGTGGTGATATCAGTGTATACCTCCAGCACGTTGGTTAGTGGTAATATTAATGTATATCTACAGCACGTTGGTTAGTGGTAATATTAATGTATATCTACAGCATGTTGGTTAGTGGTAATATCAATGTATATCTACAGCACGTTGGTTGGTGGTAATATTAATGTATATCTACAGCACGTTGGTTAGTGGTAATATTAATGTATATCTATAGCACGTTGGTTAGTGGTAATATCAATGTATATCTATAGCACGTTGGTTAGTGGTAATATCAATGTATATCTATAGCACGTTGGTTAGTGGTAATATCAATGTATATCTACAGCACGTTGGTTAGTGGTAATATCAATGTATATCTATAGCACGTTGGTTAGTGGTAATATCAATGTATATCTACAGCACGTTGGTTAGTGGTAATATTAATGTATATCTACAGCACGTTGGTTAGTGGTAATATCAATGTATATCTATAGCACGTTGGTTAGTGGTAATATTAATGTATATCTATAGCACGTTGGTTAGTGGTAATATCAATGTATATCTATAGCACGTTGGTTGGTGGTAATATCAATGTATATCTACAGCACGTTGGTTAGTGGTAATATTAATGTATATCTATAGCACGTTGGTTAGTGGTAATATCAATGTATATCTATAGCACGTTGGTTAGTGGTAATATCAATGTATATCTACAGCACGTTGGTTAGTGGTAATATCAATGTATATCTACAGCACGTTGGTTAGTGGTAATATCAATGTATATCTATAGCACGTTGGTTGGTGGTAATATCAATGTATATCTATAGCACGTTGGTTGGTGGTAATATCAATGTATATCTATAGCACGTTGGTTAGTGGTAATATCAATGTATATCTACAGCACGTTGGTTAGTGGTAATATCAATGTATATCTATAGCACATTGGTTAGTGGTAATATCAATGTATATCTATAGCACGTTGGTTGGTGGTAATATCAATGTATATCTACAGCACGTTGGTTAGTGGTAATATCAATGTATATCTACAGCACGTTGGTTGGTGGTAATATCAATGTATATCTATAGCACGTTGGTTGGTGGTAATATCAATGTATATCTACAGCACGTTGGTTAGTGGTAATATTAATGTATACCTCCAGCACGTTGGTTAGTGGTAATATTAATGTATATCTATAGCACTTGGTTAGTGGTAATATTAATGTATATCTACAGCACGTTGGTTAGTGGTAATATTAATGTATATCTATAGCACGTTGGTTAGTGGTAATATTAATGTATATCTATAGCACGTTGGTTAGTGGTAATATTAATGTATATCTACAGCACGTTGGTTAGTGGTAATATTAATGTATATCTATAGCACGTTGGTTAGTGGTAATATTAATGTATATCTACAGCACGTTGGTTAGTGGTAATATTAATGTATATCTATAGCACGTTGGTTAGTGGTAATATTAATGTATATCTACAGCACGTTGGTTAGTGGTAATATTAATGTATATCTATAGCACGTTGGTTAGTGGTAATATTAATGTATATCTACAGCACGTTGGTTAGTGGTAATATTAATGTATATCTATAGCACGTTGGTTAGTGGTAATATCAATGTATATCTATAGCACGTTGGTTAGTGGTAATATCAATGTATATCTATAGCACGTTGGTTAGTGGTAATATTAATGTATATCTATAGCACGTTGGTTAGTGGTAATATTAATGTATATCTATAGCACGTTGGTTAGTGGTAATATTAATGTATATCTATAGCACGTTGGTTAGTGGTAATATCAATGTATATCTACAGCACGTTGGTTAGTGGTAATATCAATGTATATCTATAGCACGTTGGTTAGTGGTAATATTAATGTATATCTACAGCACGTTGGTTAGTGGTAATATCAATGTATACCTCCAGCACGTTGGTTAGTGGTAATATCAATGTATACCTCCAGCACGTTGGTTAGTGGTAATATTAATGTATATCTATAGCACGTTGGTTAGTGGTAATATCAATGTATACCTCCAGCACGTTGGTTAGTGGTAATATCAATGTATATCTACAGCACGTTGGTTGGTGGTAATATCAATGTATATCTACAGCACGTTGGTTGGTGGTAATATCAATGTATATCTACAGCACGTTGGTTAGTGGTAATATCAATGTATATCTATAGCACGTTGGTTAGTGGTAATATCAATGTATATCTATAGCACGTTGGTTAGTGGTAATATTAATGTATATCTATAGCACGTTGGTTAGTGGTAATATTAATGTATATCTATAGCACGTTTGGTTAGTGGTAATATCAATGTATATCTATAGCACGTTGGTTAGTGGTAATATCAATGTATATCTATAGCACGTTGGTTAGTGGTAATATCAATGTATATCTATAGCACGTTGGTTGGTGGTAATATCAATGTATATCTATAGCACGTTGGTTAGTGGTAATATCAATGTATATCTACAGCACGTTGGTTAGTGGTAATATCAATGTATATCTATAGCACGTTGGTTAGTGGTAATATCAATGTATATCTATAGCACGTTGGTTGGTGGTAATATCAATGTATATCTACAGCACGTTGGTTAGTGGTAATATCAATGTATATCTACAGCACGTTGGTTGGTGGTAATATCAATGTATATCTATAGCACGTTGGTTGGTGGTAATATCAATGTATATCTACAGCACGTTGGTTAGTGGTAATATTAATGTATACCTCCAGCACGTTGGTTAGTGGTAATATTAATGTATATCTATAGCACGTTGGTTAGTGGTAATATTAATGTATATCTACAGCACGTTGGTTAGTGGTAATATCAATGTATATCTATAGCACGTTGGTTAGTGGTAATATCAATGTATATCTATAGCACGTTGGTTGGTGGTAATATCAATGTATATCTACAGCACGTTGGTTAGTGGTAATATCAATGCATATCTACAGCACGTTGGTTGGTGGTAATATCAATGTATATCTATAGCACGTTGGTTGGTGGTAATATCAATGTATATCTACAGCACGTTGGTTAGTGGTAATATTAATGTATACCTCCAGCACGTTGGTTAGTGGTAATATTAATGTATATCTATAGCACGTTGGTTAGTGGTAATATTAATGTATATCTACAGCACGTTGGTTAGTGGTAATATTAATGTATATCTATAGCACGTTGGTTAGTGGTAATATTAATGTATATCTATAGCACGTTGGTTAGTGGTAATATTAATGTATATCTACAGCACGTTGGTTAGTGGTAATATTAATGTATATCTATAGCACGTTGGTTAGTGGTAATATTAATGTATATCTACAGCACGTTGGTTAGTGGTAATATTAATGTATATCTATAGCACGTTGGTTAGTGGTAATATTAATGTATATCTACAGCACGTTGGTTAGTGGTAATATTAATGTATATCTATAGCACGTTGGTTAGTGGTAATATTAATGTATATCTACAGCACGTTGGTTAGTGGTAATATTAATGTATATCTATAGCACGTTGGTTAGTGGTAATATCAATGTATATCTATAGCACGTTGGTTAGTGGTAATATCAATGTATATCTATAGCACGTTGGTTAGTGGTAATATTAATGTATATCTATAGCACGTTGGTTAGTGGTAATATTAATGTATATCTACATCACGTTGGTTAGTGGTAATATCAATGTATATCTACAGCACGTTGGTTAGTGGTAATATCAATGTATATCTATAGCACGTTGGTTAGTGGTAATATTAATGTATATCTACAGCACGTTGGTTAGTGGTAATATTAATGTATATCTACAGCACGTTGGTTAGTGGTAATATCAATGTATACCTCCAGCACGTTGGTTAGTGGTAATATCAATGTATATCTACAGCACGTTGGTTAGTGGTTATATTAATGTATATCTACAGCACGTTGGTTAGTGGTAATATCAATGTATATCTATAGCACGTTGGTTAGTGGTAATATTAATGTATATCTACAGCACGTTGGTTAGTGGTAATATTAATGTATATCTACAGCACGTTGGTTAGTGGTAATATCAATGTATATCTATAGCACGTTGGTTAGTGGTAATATTAATGTATATCTACAGCACGTTGGTTAGTGGTAATATTAATGTATATCTACAGCACGTTGGTTAGTGGTAATATCAATGTATACCTCCAGCACGTTGGTTAGTGGTAATATCAATGTATATCTACAGCACGTTGGTTAGTGGTTATATTAATGTATATCTACAGCACGTTGGTTAGTGGTAATATCAATGTATATCTATAGCACGTTGGTTAGTGGTAATATCAATGTATATCTACAGCACGTTGGTTAGTGGTAATATCAATGTATATCTACAGCACGTTGGTTAGTGGTAATATTAATGTATATCTATAGCACGTTGGTTAGTGGTAATATCAATGTATATCTACAGCACGTTGGTTAGTGGTAATATCAATGTATACCTCCAGCACGTTGGTTAGTGGTAATATCAATGTATATCTACAGCACGTTGGTTAGTGGTAATATCAATGTATACCTCCAGCACGTTGGTTAGTGGTAATATCAATGTATATCTACAGCACGTTGGTTAGTGGTTATATTAATGTATATCTACAGCACGTTGGTGGTGATGTCAGTGCATACCTCCAGCACGTTGGTTAGTGGTAATATCAATGTATATCTACAGCACGTTGGTTAGTGGTAATATCAATGTATACCTCCAGCACGTTGGTTAGTGGTAATATTAATGTATATCTATAGCACGTTGGTTAGTGGTAATATCAATGTATACCTCCAGCACGTTGGTTAGTGGTAATATCAATGTATATCTACAGCACGTTGGTTGGTGGTAATATCAATGTATATCTACAGCACGTTGGTTGGTGGTAATATCAATGTATATCTACAGCACGTTGGTTAGTGGTAATATCAATGTATATCTATAGCACGTTGGTTAGTGGTAATATCAATGTATATCTATAGCACGTTGGTTAGTGGTAATATTAATGTATATCTATAGCACGTTGGTTAGTGGTAATATTAATGTATATCTATAGCACGTTTGGTTAGTGGTAATATCAATGTATATCTATAGCACGTTGGTTAGTGGTTATATTAATGTATATCTATAGCACGTTGGTTAGTGGTAATATCAATGTATATCTACAGCACGTTGGTTAGTGGTAATATCAATGTATATCTATAGCACGTTGGTTAGTGGTAATATTAATGTATATCTACAGCACGTTGGTTAGTGGTAATATTAATGTATATCTACAGCACGTTGGTTAGTGGTAATATCAATGTATACCTCCAGCACGTTGGTTAGTGGTAATATCAATGTATATCTATAGCACGTTGGTTAGTGGTGATATTAATGTATATCTACAGCACGTTGGTTAGTGGTTATATTAATGTATATCTACAGCACGTTGGTGGTGATGTCAGTGCATACCTCCAGCACGTTGGTTAGTGGTAATATCAATGTATACCTCCAGCACGTTGGTTAGTGGTAATATCAATGTATATCTACAGCACGTTGGTTAGTGGTTATATTAATGTATATCTACAGCACGTTGGTGGTGATGTCAGTGCATACCTCCAGCACGTTGGTTAGTGGTAATATCAATGTATACCTCCAGCACGTTGGTTAGTGGTAATATCAATGTATACCTCCAGCACGTTGGTTAGTGGTAATATCAATGTATATCTACAGCACGTTGGTTAGTGGTTATATTAATGTATATCTATAGCACGTTGGTTAGTGGTTATATTAATGTATATCTATAGCACGTTGGTTAGTGGTAATATCAATGTATATCTACAGCACGTTGGTTAGTGGTAATATCAATGTATATCTATAGCACGTTGGTTAGTGGTAATATTAATGTATATCTACAGCACGTTGGTTAGTGGTGTTATCAATGTATATCTATAGCACGTTGGTTAGTGGTGTTATCATTGTATATCTATAGCACGTTGGTTAGTGGTAATATCAATGTATATCTATAGCACGTTGGTTAGTGGTAATATCAATGTATATCTATAGCACGTTGGTTAGTGGTGTTATCAATGTATATCTATAGCACGTTGGTTAGTGGTAATATTAATGTATATCTATAGCACGTTGGTTAGTGGTAATATTAATGTATATCTACAGCACGTTGGTTAGTGGTAATATCAATGTATATCTATAGCACGTTGGTTAGTGGTAATATCAATGTATATCTATAGCACGTTGGTTAGTGGTAATATCAATGTATATCTACAGCACGTTGGTTAGTGGTAATATTAATGTATATCTACAGCACGTTGGTTAGTGGTAATATCAATGTATATCTACAGCACGTTGGTTAGTGGTAATATCAATGTATATCTATAGCACGTTGGTTGGTGGTAATATCAATGTATATCTATAGCACGTTGGTTAGTGGTAATATTAATGTATATCTACAGCACGTTGGTTAGTGCTACAGCACGTTGGTTAGTGGTAATATTAATGTATATCTATAGCACGTTGGTTAGTGGTAATATCAATGTATATCTATAGCACGTTGGTTAGTGGTAATATCAATGTATATCTATAGCACGTTGGTTAGTGGTAATATTAATGTATATCTATAGCACGTTGGTTAGTGGTAATATCAATGTATATCTATAGCACGTTGGTTAGTGGTAATATCAAGTATATCTATAGCACGTTGGTTAGTGGTAATATCAATGTATATCTATAGCACGTTGGTTAGTGGTAATATCAATGTATATCTACAGCACGTTGGTTAGTGGTAATATCAATGTATATCTATAGCACGTTGGTTGGTGGTAATATCAATGTATATCTATAGCACGTTGGTTAGTGGTGTTATCAATGTATATCTATAGCACGTTGGTTGGTGGTGATATCAATGTATATCTATAGCACGTTGGTTGGTGGTAATATCAATGTATATCTACAGCACGTTGGTTGGTGGTAATATCAATGTATATCTATAGCACGTTGGTTGGTGGTAATATCAATGTATATCTATAGCACGTTGGTTAGTGGTAATATTAATGTATATCTATAGCACGTTGGTTGGTGGTAATATTAATGTATATCTATAGCACGTTGGTTAGTGGTAATATTAATGTATATCTATAGCACGTTGGTTAGTGATAATATTAATGTATATCTATAGCACGTTGGTTAGTGGTAATATCAATGTATATCTACAGCACGTTGGTTGGTGGTAATATCAATGTATATCTATAGCACGTTGGTTAGTGGTAATATCAATGTATATCTATAGCACGTTGGTTGGTGGTGATATCAATGTATACCTCCAGCACGTTGGTTAGTGGTGATATTAATGTATATCTATAGCACGTTGGTTAGTGGTAATATTAATGTATATCTACAGCACGTTGGTTAGTGGTAATATCAATGTATATCTACAGCACGTTGGTTAGTGGTAATATCAATGTATATCTACAGCACGTTGGTTAGTGGTAATATTAATGTATATCTATAGCACGTTGGTTAGTGGTAATATCAATGTATATCTACAGCACGTTGGTTAGTGGTAATATCAATGTATATCTACAGCACGTTGGTTAGTGGTAATATCAATGTATATCTACAGCACGTTGGTTGGTGGTAATATCAATGTATATCTATAGCACGTTGGTTAGTGGTAATATCAAATCAATGTATATCTACAGCACGTTGGTTAGTGGTAATATCAATGTATATCTACAGCACGTTGGTTAGTGGTAATATCAATGTATATCTACAGCACGTTGGTGGTGATATCAATGTATACCTCCAGCACGTTGGTTAGTGGTAATATCAATGTATATCTACAGCACGTTGGTGGTGATATCAATGTATACCTCCAGCACGTTGGTTAGTGGTAATATTAATGTATATCTACAGCACGTTGGTTAGTGGTAATATTAATGTATATCTACAGCACGTTGGTTAGTGGTAATATTAATGTATATCTACAGCACGTTGGTTAGTGGTAATATCAATGTATATCTACAGCACGTTGGTGGTGATATCAATGTATACCTCCAGCACGTTGGTTAGTGGTAATATTAATGTATATCTACAGCACGTTGGTTAGTGGTAATATCAATGTATATCTACAGCACGTTGGTGGTGATATCAATGTATACCTCCAGCACGTTGGTTAGTGGTAATATTAATGTATATCTACAGCACGTTGGTTGGTGGTAATATTAATGTATATCTATAGCACGTTGGTTAGTGGTAATATCAATGTATATCTACAGCACGTTGGTGGTGATATCAATGTACACCTCCAGCACGTTGGTTAGTGGTAATATCAATGTATATCTACAGCACGTTGGTGGTGATATCAATGTATACCTCCAGCACGTTGGTTAGTGGTAATATCAATGTATATCTACAGCACGTTGGTTAGTGGTAATATTAATGTATATCTACAGCACGTTGGTTAGTGGTAATATTAATGTATATCTACAGCACGTTGGTTAGTGGTAATATCAATGTATATCTACAGCACGTTGGTTAGTGGTAATATTAATGTATATCTATAGCACGTTGGTTAGTGGTAATATTAATGTATATCTATAGCACGTTGGTTAGTGGTTATATTAATGTATATCTATAGCACGTTGGTTAGTGGTAATATTAATGTATATCTACAGCACGTTGGTTAGTGGTAATATTAATGTATATCTACAGCACGTTGGTTAGTGGTAATATCAATGTATATCTACAGCACGTTGGTTAGTGGTAATATTAATGTATATCTACAGCACGTTGGTTAGTGGTAATATTAATGTATATCTACAGCACGTTGGTTAGTGGTAATATTAATGTATATCTACAGCACGTTGGTTAGTGGTAATATTAATGTATATCTACAGCACGTTGGTGGTGATATCAATGTATACCTCCAGCACGTTGGTTAGTGGTAATATTAATGTATATCTACAGCACGTTGGTTAGTGGTAATATTAATGTATACCTCCAGCACGTTGGTTGGTGGTAATATCAATGTATATCTACAGCACGTTGGTTGGTGGTAATATCAATGTATATCTACAGCACGTTGGTTGGTGGTAATATCAATGTATATCTACAGCACGTTGGTTGGTGGTAATATCAATGTATATCTATAGCACGTTGGTTAGTGGTAATATCAATGTATATCTACAGCACGTTGGTTAGTGGTAATATCAATGTATATCTACAGCACGTTGGTTGGTGGTGTTATCAATGTATATCTACAGCACGTTGGTTAGTGGTAATATTAATGTATACCTCCAGCACGTTGGTTGGTGGTGTTATCAATGTATATCTACAGCACGTTGGTTAGTGGTAATATTAATGTATACCTCCAGCACGTTGGTTAGTGGTAATATTAATGTATATCTACAGCACGTTGGTTAGTGGTAATATCAATGTATATCTCCAGCACGTTGGTTAGTGGTAATATTAATGTATATCTACAGCACGTTGGTTAGTGGTAATATTAATGTATATCTATAGCACGTTGGTTAGTGGTAATATCAATGTATATCTACAGCACGTTGGTTAGTGGTAATATCAATGTATATCTACAGCACGTTGGTTAGTGGTAATATCAATGTATATCTACAGCACGTTGGTTAGTGGTAATATCAATGTATATCTACAGCACGTTGGTGGTGATATCAATGTATACCTCCAGCACGTTGGTTAGTGGTGATATTAATGTATATCTATAGCACGTTGGTTAGTGGTAATATTAATGTATATCTACAGCACGTTGGTGGTGATATCAGTGTATACCTCCAGCACGTTGGTTAGTGGTGATATTAATGTATATCTATAGCACGTTGGTTAGTGGTAATATCAATGTATATCTACAGCACGTTGGTATTGATATCAGTGTATACCTCCAGCACGTTGGTTAGTGGTGATATTAATGTATATCTATAGCACGTTGGTTAGTGGTAATATTAATGTATATCTATAGCACGTTGATTGGTGGTAATATTAATGTATATCTATAGCACGTTGGTTGGTGGTAATATTAATGTATATCTATAGCACGTTGGTTAGTGGTAATATCAATGTATATCTATAGCACGTTGGTTAGTGGTAATATCAATGTATATCTATAGCACGTTGGTTAGTGGTAATATTAATGTATATCTACAGCACGTTGGTTAGTGGTAATATTAATGTATATCTACAGCAAGTTGGTTAGTGGTAATATCAATGTATATCTACAGCACGTTGGTTAGTGGTAATATCAATGTATATCTACAGCACGTTGGTGGTGATATCAATGTATATCTATAGCACGTTGGTTAGTGGTAATATCAATGTATATCTACAGCACGTTGGTGGTGATATCAATGTATATCTACAGCACGTTGGTTAGTGGTAATATCAATGTATATCTACAGCACGTTGGTGGTGATATCAATGTATATCTACAGCACGTTGGTTAGTGGTAATATCAATGTATATCTACAGCACAATGGTGGTGATATCAATGTATATCTACAGCACGTTGGTTAGTGGTAATATCAATGTATATCTACAGCACGTTGGTGGTGATATCAATGTATATGTACAGCACGTTGGTTAGTGGTAATATCAATGTATATCTATAGCACGTTGGTTAGTGGTAATATCAATGTATATCTACAGCACGTTGGTTAGTGGTAATATCAATGTATATCTACAGCACGTTGGTGGTGATATCAGTGTATACCTCCAGCACGTTGGTGGTGATATCAGTGTATACCTCCAGCACGTTGGTTAGTGGTAATATTAATGTATATCTACAGCACGTTGGTTAGTGGTAATATTAATGTATATCTACAGCACGTTGGTTAGTGGTAATATCAATGTATATCTACAGCACGTTGGTTGGTGGTAATATTAATGTATATCTACAGCACGTTGGTTAGTGGTAATATTAATGTATATCTATAGCACGTTGGTTAGTGGTAATATCAATGTATATCTATAGCACGTTGGTTAGTGGTAATATCAATGTATATCTATAGCACGTTGGTTAGTGGTAATATCAATGTATATCTATAGCACGTTGGTTAGTGGTAATATCAATGTATATCTACAGCACGTTGGTTAGTGGTAATATCAATGTATATCTATAGCACGTTGGTTAGTGGTAATATCAATGTATATCTACAGCACGTTGGTTAGTGGTAATATTAATGTATATCTACAGCACGTTGGTTAGTGGTAATATCAATGTATATCTACAGCACGTTGGTTAGTGGTAATATTAATGTATATCTACAGCACGTTGGTTAGTGGTAATATCAATGTATATCTACAGCACGTTGGTTGGTGGTAATATCAATGTATATCTATAGCACGTTGGTTAGTGGTAATATCAATGTATATCTATAGCACGTTGGTTGGTGGTAATATCAATGTATACCTCCAGCACGTTGGTTAGTGGTAATATCAATGTATATCTACAGCACGTTGGTTAGTGGTAATATTAATGTATATCTATAGCACGTTGGTTAGTGGTAATATCAATGTATATCTATAGCACGTTGGTTAGTGGTAATATCAATGTATATCTACAGCACGTTGGTTAGTGGTAATATCAATGTATATCTACAGCACGTTGGTTAGTGGTAATATCAATGTATATCTATAGCACGTTGGTTGGTGGTAATATCAATGTATATCTATAGCACGTTGGTTGGTGGTAATATCAATGTATATCTATAGCACGTTGGTTAGTGGTAATATCAATGTATATCTACAGCACGTTGGTTAGTGGTAATATCAATGTATATCTATAGCACGTTGGTTAGTGGTAATATCAATGTATATCTATAGCACGTTGGTTGGTGGTAATATCAATGTATATCTACAGCACGTTGGTTAGTGGTAATATCAATGTATATCTACAGCACGTTGGTTGGTGGTAATATCAATGTATATCTATAGCACGTTGGTTAGGTGGTAATATCAATGTATATCTACAGCACGTTGGTTAGTGGTAATATTAATGTATACTCCAGCACGTTGGTTAGTGGTAATATTAATGTATATCTATAGCACGTTGGTTAGTGGTAATATTAATGTATATCTACAGCACGTTGGTTAGTGGTAATATTAATGTATATCTATAGCACGTTGGTTAGTGGTAATATCAATGTATATCTATAGCACGTTGGTTAGTGGTAATATCAATGTATATCTACAGCACGTTGGTTAGTGGTAATATTAATGTATATCTATAGCACGTTGGTTAGTGGTAATATTAATGTATATCTACAGCACGTTGGTTAGTGGTAATATCAATGTATATCTATAGCACGTTGGTTAGTGGTAATATTCAATGTATATCTACAGCACGTTGGTTAGTGGTAATATTAATGTATATCTATAGCACGTTGGTTAGTGGTAATATTAATGTATATCTACAGCACGTTGGTTAGTGGTAATATTAATGTATATCTATAGCACGTTGGTTAGTGGTAATATCAATGTATATCTATAGCACGTTGGTTAGTGGTAATATCAATGTATATCTATAGCACTATGGTTAGTGGTAATATTAATGTATATCTATAGCACGTTGGTTAGTGGTAATATTAATGTATATCTACAGCACGTTGGTTAGTGGTAATATCAATGTATATCTACAGCACGTTGGTTAGTGGTAATATCAATGTATATCTACAGCACGTTGGTTAGTGGTAATATTAATGTATATCTACAGCACGTTGGTTAGTGGTAATATCAATGTATATCTATCAGCACGTTGGTTAGTGGTAATATTAATGTATATCTACAGCACGTTGGTTAGTGGTAATATCAATGTATATCTACAGCACGTTGGTTAGTGGTAATATCAATGTATATCTACAGCACGTTGGTTAGTGGTAATATCAATGTATATCTATAGCACGTTGGTTAGTGGTAATATTAATGTATATCTATAGCACGTTGGTTAGTGGTAATATCAATGTATATCTACAGCACGTTGGTTGTGGTAATATCAATGTATATCTACAGCACGTTGGTTAGTGGTAATATCAATGTATACTCCAGCACGTTGGTTAGTGGCAATATCAATGTATATCTACAGCACGTTGGTTAGTGGTAATATCAATGTATATCTACAGCACGTTGGTTAGTGGTAATATCAATGTATATCTACAGCACGTTGGTTAGTGGTAATATCAATGTATATCTACAGCACGTTGGTTAGTGGTAATATCAATGTATATCTACAGCACGTTGGTTAGTGGTAATATCAATGTATATCTATAGCACGTTGGTTAGTGGTAATATCAATGTATATCTATAGCACGTTGGTTAGTGGTAATATCAATGTATATCTATAGCACGTTTGTTAGTGGTAATATCAATGTATATCTATAGCACGTTGGTTAGTGGTAATATAATGTATATCTATAGCACGTTGGTTAGTGGTAATATCAATGTATATCTACAGCACGTTGGTTAGTGGTAATATCAATGTATATCTATAGCACGTTGGTTAGTGGTAATATTAATGTATATCTACAGCACGTTGGTTAGTGGTGTTATCAATGTATATCTATAGCACGTTGGTTAGTGGTAATATCAATGTATATCTATAGCACGTTGGTTAGTGGTAATATCAATGTATATCTATAGCACGTTGGTTAGTGGTAATATCAATGTATATCTATAGCACGTTGGTTAGTGGTGTTATCAATGTATATCTATAGCACGTTGGTTAGTGGTAATATTAATGTATATCTATAGCACGTTGGTTAGTGGTAATATTAATGTATATCTACAGCACGTTGGTTAGTGGTAATATCAATGTATATCTATAGCACGTTGGTTAGTGGTAATATCAATGTATATCTATAGCACGTTGGTTAGTGGTAATATCAATGTATATCTACAGCACGTTGGTTAGTGGTAATATTAATGTATATCTACAGCACGTTGGTTAGTGGTAATATCAATGTATATCTACAGCACGTTGGTTAGTGGTAATATCAATGTATATCTATAGCACGTTGGTTGGTGGTAATATCAATGTATATCTATAGCACGTTGGTTAGTGGTAATATTAATGTATATCTACAGCACGTTGGTTAGTGCTACAGCACGTTGGTTAGTGGTAATATTAATGTATATCTATAGCACGTTGGTTAGTGGTAATATCAATGTATATCTATAGCACGTTGGTTAGTGGTAATATCAATGTATATCTATAGCACGTTGGTTAGTGGTAATATTAATGTATATCTATAGCACGTTGGTTAGTGGTAATATCAATGTATATCTATAGCACGTTGGTTAGTGGTAATATCAATGTATATCTATAGCACGTTGGTTAGTGGTAATATCAATGTATATCTATAGCACGTTGGTTAGTGGTAATATCAATGTATATCTACAGCACGTTGGTTGGTGGTAATATCAATGTATATCTATAGCACGTTGGTTAGTGGTAATATCAATGTATATCTATAGCACGTTGGTTAGTGGTAATATCAATGTATATCTATAGCACGTTGGTTAGTGGTAATATTAATGTATATTTATAGCACGTTGGTTAGTGGTAATATTAATGTATATCTACAGCACGTTGGTTAGTGGTAATATCAATGTATATCTACAGCACGTTGGTTAGTGGTAATATCAATGTATATCTACAGCACGTTGGTTAGTGGTAATATCAATGTATATCTATAGCACGTTGGTTAGTGGTAATATTAATGTATATCTACAGCACGTTGGTTAGTGGTAATATTAATGTATATCTATAGCACGTTGGTTAGTGGTAATATCAATGTATATCTATAGCACGTTGGTTAGTGGTGTTATCAATGTATATCTATAGCACGTTGGTTAGTGGTAATATTAATGTATATCTATAGCACGTTGGTTAGTGGTAATATTAATGTATATCTACAGCACGTTGGTTAGTGGTAATATCAATGTATATCTATAGCACGTTGGTTAGTGGTAATATCAATGTATATCTATAGCACGTTGGTTAGTGGTAATATTAATGTATATCTACAGCACGTTGGTTAGTGGTAATATTAATGTATATCTACAGCACGTTGGTTAGTGGTAATATCAATGTATATCTACAGCACGTTGGTTGGTGGTAATATCAATGTATATCTACAGCACGTTGGTTAGTGGTAATATCAATGTATATCTATAGCACGTTGGTTAGTGGTAATATTAATGTATATCTATAGCACGTTGGTTAGTGGTAATATTAATGTATATTTATAGCACGTTGGTTAGTGGTAATATCAATGTATATCTATAGCACGTTGGTTAGTGATAATATTAATGTATATTTATAGCACGTTGGTTAGTGGTAATATCAATGCATATCTATAGCACGTTGGTTAGTGGTAATATTAATGTATATCTATAGCACGTTGGTTAGTGATAATATTAATGTATATTTATAGCACGTTGGTTAGTGGTAATATCAATGTATATCTATAGCACGTTGGTTAGTGGTAATATCAATGTATATCTATAGCACGTTGGTTAGTGATAATATTAATGTATATTTATAGCACGTTGGTTAGTGGTAATATTAATGTATATCTATAGCACGTTGGTTAGTGGTAATATTAATGTATATCTACAGCACGTTGGTTAGTGGTAATATCAATGTATATCTACAGCACGTTGGTTAGTGGTAATATCAATGTATATCTATAGCACGTTGGTTAGTGGTAATATTAATGTATATCTACAGCACGTTGGTTAGTGGTAATATCAATGTATATCTACAGCACGTTGGTTAGTGGTAATATTAATGTATATCCATAGCACGTTGGTTAGTGGTAATATCAATGTATATCTATAGCACGTTGGTTAGTGGTAATATCAATGTATATCTACAGCACGTTGGTTAGTGGTAATATCAATGTATATCTATAGCACGTTGGTTAGTGGTAATATCAATGTATATCTATAGCACGTTGGTTAGTGGTAATATCAATGTATATCTACAGCACGTTGGTTAGTGGTAATATCAATGTATATCTACAGCACGTTGGTTAGTGGTAATATCAATGTATATCTATAGCACGTTGGTTAGTGGTAATATCAATGTATATCTACAGCACGTTGGTTAGTGGTAATATCAATGTATATCTATAGCACGTTGGTTAGTGGTAATATCAATGTATATCTATAGCACGTTGGTTAGTGGTAATATCAATGTATATCTACAGCACGTTGGTTAGTGGTAATATTAATGTATATCTATAGCACGTTGGTTAGTGGTAATATTAATGTATATCTACAGCACGTTGGTTAGTGGTAATATTAATGTATATCTACAGCACGTTGGTTAGTGGTAATATCAATGTATATCTATAGCACGTTGGTTAGTGGTAATATCAATGTATATCTACAGCACGTTGGTTAGTGGTAATATTAATGTATATCTACAGCACGTTGGTTAGTGGTAATATCAATGTATATCTATAGCACGTTGGTTAGTGGTAATATCAATGTATATCTATAGCACGTTGGTTAGTGGTAATATTAATGTATATCTACAGCACGTTGGTTAGGTGGTAATATAATGTATATCTATAGCACGTTGGTTAGTGGTAATATTAATGTATATCTACAGCACGTTGGTTAGTGGTAATATTAATGTATATCTATAGCACGTTGGTTAGTGGTAATATCAATGTATATCTATAGCACGTTGGTTAGTGGTAATATCAATGTATATCTATAGCACGTTGGTTAGTGGTAATATTAATGTATATCTACAGCACGTTGGTTAGTGGTAATATTAATGTATATCTACAGCACGTTGGTTAGTGGTAATATTAATGTATATCTATAGCACGTTGGTTAGTGGTAATATCAATGTATATCTATAGCACGTTGGTTAGTGGTAATATTAATGTATATCTACAGCACGTTGGTTAGTGGTAATATTAATGTATATCTATAGCACGTTGGTTAGTGGTAATATTAATGTATATCTATAGCACGTTGGTTAGTGGTAATATCAATGTATATCTACAGCACGTTGGTTAGTGGTAATATCAATGTATATCTATAGCACGTTGGTTAGTGGTAATATTAATGTATATCTATAGCACGTTGGTTAGTGGTAATATTAATGTATATCTACAGCACGTTGGTTAGTGGTAATATTAATGTATATCTATAGCACGTTGGTTAGTGGTAATATCAATGTATATCTACAGCACGTTGGTTAGTGGTAATATCAATGTATATCTACAGCACGTTGGTTAGTGGTAATATTAATGTATATCTATAGCACGTTGGTTAGTGGTAATATTAATGTATATCTACAGCACGTTGGTTAGTGGTAATATTAATGTATATCTATAGCACGTTGGTTAGTGGTAATATTAATGTATATCTACAGCACGTTGGTTAGTGGTAATATCAATGTATATCTACAGCACGTTGGTTGTGGTAATATAATGTATATCTACAGCACGTTGGTTAGTGGTAATATTAATGTATATCTATAGCACGTTGGTTAGTGGTAATATTAATGTATATCTATAGCACGTTGGTTGGTGGTAATATCAATGTATATCTATAGCACGTTGGTTGGTGGTAATATCAATGTATATCTATAGCACGTTGGTTAGTGGTAATATCAATGTATATCTATAGCACGTTGGTTAGTGGTAATATCAATGTTATCTATAGCACGTTGGTTAGTGGTTATATTAATGTATATCTATAGCACGTTTGGTTAGTGGTAATATTAATGTATATCTACAGCACGTTGGTTAGTGGTAATATCAATGTATATCTACAGCCACGTTGGTTTGGTGTAATATTAATGTATATCTATAGCACGTTGGTTAGTGGTTATATCAATGTATATCTACTAGCACGTTGGTTAGTGGTTATATTAATGTATATCCTATAGCACGTTGGATTAGTGGTAATATTAATGTATATCTACAGCACGTTGGTTAGGTGGTAATATTAATGTATATCTATAGCACGTTGGTTAGTGGTAATATCAATGTATATCTATAAGCAACGTTGGTTAGTGGTAATATCCTAATGTATATCTATAGCACGTTGGTTGTAGGTGTAATATTAATGTAATATCTACTAGCACGTTGGTTAGGTGGTAATATAATGTATACCTACAGCACGTTGGTTAGTGGTAATATCAATGTATACCTCCAGCACGTTGGTTAGTGGTAATATCAATGTATATCTATAGCACGTTGGTTAGTGGTAATATCAATGTATATCTACAGCACGTTGGTTAGTGGTAATATCAATGTATATCTATAGCACGTTGGTTAGTGGTAATATCAATGTATATCTATAGCACGTTGGTTAGTGGTAATATCAATGTATATCTATCAGCACGTTGGTTAGTGGTAATATCAATGTATATCCTACAGCACGTTGGTTAGTGGTAATATCAATGTATATCTATAGCACGTTGGTTAGTGGTAATATTAATGTATATCTACAGCACGTTGGTTAGTGGTAATATCAATGTATATCTATAGCACGTTGGTTAGTGGTAATATCAATGTATATCTACAGCACGTTGGTTAGTGGTAATATCAATGTATATCTATAGCACGTTGGTTAGTGGTAATATCAATGTATATCTATAGCACGTTGGTTAGTGGTAATATCAATGTATATCTATAGCACGTTGGTTAGTGGTAATATCAATGTATATCTACAGCACGTTGGTTAGTGGTAATATCAATGTATATCTACAGCACGTTGGTTAGTGGTAATATCAATGTATATCTATAGCACGTTGGTTAGTGGTAATATCAATGTATATCTACAGCACGTTGGTTAGTGGTAATATCAATGTATATCTACAGCACGTTGGTTAGTGGTAATATCAATGTATATCTATAGCACGTTGGTTAGTGGTAATATCAATGTATATCTATAGCACGTTGGTTAGTGGTAATATCAATGTATATCTACAGCACGTTGGTTAGTGTAATATTAATGTATATCTACAGCACGTTGGTTAGTGGTAATATCAATGTATATCTACAGCACGTTGGTTAGTGGTAATATAATGTATATCTATAGCACGTTGGTTAGTGGTAATATCAATGTATATCTACAGCACGTTGGTTAGTGGTAATATTAATGTATATCTACAGCACGTTGGTTAGTGCTACAGCACGTTGGTTAGTGGTAATATTAATGTATATCTAAAGCACGTTGGTTAGTGGTAATATTAATGTATATCTACAGCACGTTGGTTAGTGGTAATATCAATGTATATCTATAGCACGTTGGTTAGTGGTAATATCAATGTATATCTACAGCACGTTGGTTAGTGGTAATATCAATGTATATCTACAGCACGTTGGTTAGTGGTAATATTAATGTATATCTACAGCACGTTGGTTAGTGGTAATATCAATGTATATCTATAGCACGTTGGTTAGTGGTAATATCAATGTATATCTATAGCACGTTGGTTAGTGGTAATATCAATGTATATCTATAGCACGTTGGTTAGTGGTAATATCAATGTATATCTATAGCACGTTGGTTGTGTGGTAATATCAATGTAGTATCTATAGCACGTTGGTTAGTGGTAATATCAATGTATATCTATAGCACGTTGGTTGGTGGTAATATCAATGTATATCTATAGCACGTTGGTTAGTGGTAATATCAATGTATATCTATAGCACGTTGGTTAGTGGTAATATCAATGTATATCTATAGCACGTTGGTTAGTGGTAATATCAATGTATATCTACAGCACGTTGGTTAGTGGTAATATCATTGTATATCTACAGCACGTTGGTTAGTGGTAATATTAATGTATATCTATAGCACGTTGGTTAGTGGTAATATCAATGTATATCTACAGCACGTTGGTTAGTGGTAATATCAATGTATATCTATAGCACGTTGGTTAGTGGTAATATCAATGTATATCTATAGCACGTTGGTTAGTGGTAATATCAATGTATATCTATAGCACGTTGGTTAGTGGTAATATCAATGTATATCTATAGCACGTTGGTTAGTGGTAATATTAATGTATATCTATAGCACGTTGGTTAGTGGTAATATTAATGTATATCTACAGCACGTTGGTTAGTGGTAATATTAATGTATATCTACAGCACGTTGGTTGGTGATAATATTAATGTATATTTATAGCACGTTGGTTAGTGGTAATATCAATGTATATCTATAGCACGTTGGTTAGTGGTAATATTAATGTATATCTACAGCACGTTGGTTAGTGGTAATATCAATGTATATCTACAGCACGTTGGTTAGTGGTAATATTAATGTATACCTCCAGCACATTGTTTAGTGGTAATATTAATGTATATCTACAGCACGTTGGTTGGTGGTAATATTAATGTATATCTATAGCACGTTGGTTAGTGGTAATATCAATGTATATCTATAGCACGTTGGTTAGTGGTAATATCAATGTATATCTATAGCACGTTGGTTAGTGGTAATATCAATGTATATCTATAGCACGTTGGTTAGTGGTAATATTAATGTATATCTACAGCACGTTGGTTAGTGGTAATATTAATGTATATCTATAGCACGTTGGTTGGTGGTAATATTAATGTATATCTATAGCACGTTGGTTAGTGGTAATATTAATGTATATCTACAGCACGTTGGTTAGTGGTAATATCAATGTATATCTACAGCACGTTGGTTAGTGGTAATATCAATGTATATCTACAGCACGTTGGTTAGTGGTAATATCAATGTATATCTACAGCACGTTGGTTAGTGGTAATATTGTAAGCCCCTTTGGTTGGCTTATCAAATATTTAATAAATTAGTAAAATTGTAAGCCTCTTTGGAAGGCTAGAAAACCTTTTGTTGTAAATTTATAACTTGATTATTAATTAATAACTAGGTTGCATGTGCCTATGGTTGTTTTGGTTATACATGTACCTTGGCCTATAGGAATTTGTGCCTTTTGAGCTTGAGCAGACGACAACAGTAAGCATGCAGGTACTAGTGAGATTATTATTGTGAACTGTGTGTTTTCTAGTGGTGTAAAATTTTGATCGTCGAATTGTATCTGCTATTGATTTCTGTGGATGTGTGTGAAGAAAAATATTCTTATTTTATCTAGGGATAGTTTTGGTACTGAATCTAAATATCGAAACTAAATTGTGTGTATATGCAGTGAAAATGGCATACCAATTGAGAACTATTTTAACGAATTCTTGGATGTGTTGTGAAGTGAAATTTGAGTGGTTAAAAGATTTGTTTCGAGTTGCTAGGATCGCTTTGTGAAGGAAAATGTGATTGATCAGTAGACTGTGGAAAAGAATTTCCGGTTACCATAGGTAGTCAAGGTAACCTGATTGAGAATTTTAGCGGGATTCTAGATCTAGACAGTATGTTTAGTTTTCCTTAGGAAGAATTAATTCTAGCCTTTCTGCTGTCTGTATTTTTGTTAGTCTTTTATAGCAAATAGAATTGTAAATAAAATGTAGTGTGGAGGAGAAGTTTTAGATTGGGAATTTCCATTATAAAGACAAAAGAAACAGTTCAATGGAAGAATTGCCTAGACCCTTACATTTATAGTTTGAAGAAGTTAATGGAAAATCGTGTTAATTCGGTGCAGCTATTCAAGTCACTTGGAGCACTAATCCTAAGTGTTTAGGGTTGATAATGTACAGATCCAAATTTTTATGCATTGATTACAGTATGTCTGCACCGGGCGTAAACATGGAAGAAAAAGTTGAATGGGAAAATTACACAGAGATTTTTGTTGACAGTTCGGAAAGGTCAGAGAAAATGTTGCTAAACCGGTGCAGCTGTCCGACTCATAGGGAGTGCTGATCTTAAGCGTTTCGGGTTGCTAAAAAACCGACTCTCATTTTTCTGCACTGATTATAAATATGTTCGAATCGGGTGGGAACCGGGTCGGTTAATTATACCTCAAATTTGTCACCACGTTGGTACTAAGTTGGTTAAACATGTTTGAGTTCGTGTATTCTCTTTAAGAATTATCAGATTCTACTCCTCGATGGTTCCTAATAAAGTATGACCAATAAACTTCTTACCTATGATTATGGTAGACCCTGTTATTTTCCAAAAACCAGTACATTTGAATAGAATCTGTATCAACTAGTCTGTTCCCTCTTCTTTTTGACATAGAAATGATAGAACCACGACTTGATTTGCTAGTATAGATCACGTGTTGTGAAACATGGATGCTGATTGGCTGCTTTACCCTTTTGTTTCGCTTATAAAACGGATTGCAATGGCGGCCAACAACTCTTACGCTGATTAGATCAAAGATGATGACAGCTTGAATGTGAAAGTAAATTTCGGTGGGTTTGCGCGTCCGTGGACTTAGTTTTTTTTCCTCCCTTCTTTTCAACGCTGTTTTGAGCCTTTTCGGAATTTTAGAATTACAATAGCCCTCTAAGTCCACGTAAAGAACAAAATTTCTAACTAAATTCTCCTAACCCGGTAAACATTTTATTGTGAAAATATGAAATTTCTAAATTCTGACCGTTATTCTCCGAGGTTGTGAATGGATTTGTATACTAGAATTTCTGTGTTTCTGCGACTTCACAATATTTTATTTTAATAGTTTTGATTCACGGTGTAGCCTGGAATTTTTATGTTTTGAATCTATGTGATTTTCAACGATTTTTGGTTTCCAATGAAATACCCGGAATTTCCTTTTTCTTTATGTATTAACCTAAATAGTAATTTTTAGAACGCTAGAAAATATGCAACAACCTGAAATCTGTAATCAGTTACTGTTTTGTTATAATTATAGAACGAAATATTTAACAGAATTCAAATAATACTAATTTTTATAATATGAAATTTTCTAGAAGAAATCTTGTATGAATCGAAAGCTATGTTTTGCAAGAAAGACAACTGTGAAAGTTTTGCATGAATGTGATGTGAGAAAAATCCAGAAACTAAACCCCAAAGAAAAGAATAAATTATTTCTTTTATTTCCCCATCATTCTGTGTGTGGTCTCCGTTTTGTATTAAATGTTTTGTGAAGTGTCGTTTAAATAAAATGTGTGTTTAGTTAGTATTTCTTTTTCTTTCTAAATACTCTAATTGTTTAGTCTAAGACAAGAATTCTGATTCTATCTCTACTTGAAGTTAACCAGTCACTGTGCATTTTCATTTCATGCATCTCAAATACATTTTTATAATGTTTACAAACAGAGTTTAGAATAAAATTTATTATATTTTACACATAACTTTCAATAATGAAAGTAAATAAATTTTTCTCTGACAGACCTTTGTTTCCTCAGGTTGTGGCTTTTGGGGAGGCATCCATCCTATTAATATTTTGGGAAACGCAATTCTCTCCGCTGTGGGCGGGAGGTGTTGTTTCTTTTTGGGATTGTTGTGGATTTGGGATGCCTCGGCGAGCCTATACCTGTGGAAAGATCGGTTTGTCGGGGATGGTGTCAGAACTGATATTTTATTTAACCCGGCAACCTCTTGTGAGCCCTTATGAAGCCATTCCTGACAGAACCCTTGCCGTATGGTGTTATCTCTCTTTTTGTTGGGGGGTGCGCCATGGGGTGGGGGTGGTGAAAGGGGCTTACAAGAATTGGTGTCAAGAAGTGGGATTCGATTAAATGGGGTAATTGCTGCCTCAGCCCATGTTATTTTAGTTGTAGAATTACACTATTTCTTTACAAGAAATGGGATTCGATTAAATGAGGCTAATTTCTGCCTCAGCCCATGTTGAAAACCCCTGTTGAAGAATTACACTATTTCTTTACAAGAAATTGTGTTTAGAAGATGGATAGATTGAATGAAGCTAAATATCTGCTTCAGCTTATGCGAATGTTTATTAGCTTTAGCCAGAATTTATTCAGAAATATGTAATAAGAAAGAAATCAATAATATTCTCCTTATTATTATTAGTGTATGAAGTTTAGGTTGAGAAAAATATAGTTAGCTGTGAAGAAATGTTGTCTGGTGTTGTGTCGTTGTGTAACACATACATTGATTTGCAATAAAAATCAAGAATGAATATAATTAAACAACATTTTTATTTCTCAAAACTTAAGACATTTTATTTTGCAAAAGAAAATAAATTAATAATATTCCATAGTTTAACATAGTAGGCATAGGGCATGATGTGTACGAAGGAACACAGAATTTCAAACAAGTTAAATTGATAAATAATCTAGCAAAATTTATACTTTCATATTCAAGGTCATTAATTGAGTTAGATTTTGAATTTGAAAGAAAGAAAGAAAACCAGCTTCCACTTCAACGTTATTAAGAAGAAGAAAAATGGCTGATCGAAGAGACCAAGAAGATAGGGAATTTCTGGAAATGGAGCGGAGAAGAAATAGGAGGCTTATAGATGAGGTGGAGCAAGAGTTGTATGGACTTGAACAGCAGCGACAGGAGTTGATGCAAGATCAACCGCGTCAGAGTCCTGGGCATGAACCATATGCAAGGAATGTTGATCTACCACGTGGAAATTGGGGACGTTCACCCCGAGATGAAGTATATGATCAGGAAATGAACAATAACCACCCTCAACTTCATGGACCAGGAAGCGTGGAAGCAAATTTTGACCCTTTACCTCGAGGGCCGGCGTCTATCAAAGTGCGCCCGGATCCTTATGATGGAAGTCAAACTTGGGAAGAATGGGAAGAGCACTTCGATTGCTGTGCATTGCTGGGTCGGTGGAGCATGGCCGAGAAAACCTTGGTGCTGGCAGCTATGTTAAGGGGAACAGCACGCACCTTTTATCAAGGATTAAACCCCTACATTAAAAGATGCTATGGTGAGCTGATGCAGTGTATGCGTCGTAGATTTGGCTGTCAGTCAAAACATCAACAATTCTGGGTCACGCAGCTGGAAGGAATAATGCGAAAACCAGATGAGCCTATTGCTAAGCTAGCTGACGAATTGCTGCTATTGGTCCGAAGAGCTTACCCGAGGGATATGACCGAGGCAAACATTCATCAAATTGCTCTACAGCAAATGTACAAGAGTATGGATAATGACACTAAATGGAAATGCATTGAACGTCGATGCACAAGTTTGCAAGAAGCTGTGGAGATTGCGGAGACCTATGAAACATTCATGCGCACGAGCAAGAGAACAACGCGTGAAGTTCACACTCTGGATAGTCGTACAACTAACGATGCCCAACTGTTGAACCTAACAGAAAGAATCCAACAACTAGAACTTCAATGTACTCAATCCATAAACGCTGTAAGTTCATCTGCCAAGCCTACTACAACTCCATTGGCAGATTCTGATCGCAGAGACCAACAAACTCCTTGGCAGCGAGGGCAATGCTACATTTGTCATTCTGATCAACACAGGCTTAAACAATGCCCTATCTATTTGAAATGCAAGCAACTGCAAAGACAGGGAAACTAGAGTCTGCCTCTTCAGCAGGCCAGGAAGAGGTGATTACAACATCAATAAGGCCTGAAGAAGATCAACAGCAAACCAAGATAACAGACAAAGAACTGAATGAACCAGAAGTCACCATACGCGTTCCAGTATATGTATCTGCTGATAACCTTCAATCTGTGAATGACAATGTAAAAACTCTACAAGTAGGGGAGAAAACTTCTACTGACAATGATAATGGAATGTTCGCTGAATGCAAGTTGTATGGCATTGCAGTCGATTTTTTGTTGGATACTGGGTCTGCTGCTACACTATTGAATAGCCAAGTGTATAAACTGATACCTGAAGACCGTAGACCAGAACTGTATCAGACTCAAATAAGACTTGTTGGTGTGAACGGATGCAGAGTCAATACACTGGGAGTTGCTGATATAGAAGTAGAGTTTCAACATCAGAGCTTTACTATTCCATGTATTATATGTGATATGCAGATTGATGCCATTCTGGGACAAGATTTTACAATTCAGTGTATCAAATACGTTGATATTGAGAGGTTGAAAATGGTAACCAAACAAGGAAAAGAAATTGCTTTGTTTCTTGGTGGAAAATCACAGATGGTTTGTCGTGTCACAGCTTCTCAGTCAGTCACCATTCCTGCAAAGTCAATTATGAACATTTCAGTTTCTGTTAGTGCAAAAGAGTATTTGGAATCTACCATGTTGTTAGAACCTTCCTTGGATGTAGTTAAAGGGAAGCAACTTTACCTTGCTCCAGACACAGACGCCAGTGACTGTTCTGTAGGTGCAGTTTTGTCACAAATGCAAGATGGCAAGGAAAGAGTGATTGCTTACTACAGCTCTACCCTTACTCACAGTGAGACTAATTATTGTGTGACGCGGAAAGAACTGCTAGCAGTGATTAAAGCTTTAGAAAGATTTCACTACTACCTGTATGGACAAGAAATTCTTTTGCGTACAGATAACTCTGCAGTGAGCTGGGTGAAAAATCTGAAAAATCCCTCAGGTCAAGTAATGCGTTGGCTACAACAATTAGAAACATATAACCTAAAAGTTGTACACAGGCCTGGAACACAACATAGAAATGCTGATGCCTTGTCACGACACCCTTGTTCTACATGTACAAGAATACAATGCAAGGAGGAAGAAGGGAGACAACCAGATGACGAAATACCTGTGGCCGAGTTAGATGTTATAAAAGTGGAGACTTCGTCTTTGAACGCATTTTCATCTCAAAATGTGGAGACAGATGTACAGTGCTATATGGCAAATAGTAAAAGAAAGGCTAATGGAGAACTGAATCAAGCTGGAAATGATAAACCTAATGATTCTGAAGAAACACAGCAACCTGATTTGGGTCAAGGTCCAAGTAAAGAAATTTCTTCTTTGGACTTGCAACTAAAGGATGATACAACAAAACAATATACTGTTCCTGAATCAACTATGGAAGGTTGGGACTCTGAAACATTAAAAAATGCTCAGCTGTTGGATGAAAATATTTCTCCTATTTATCAAGCTAAAGAACAGAATGTTGAACGACCGACTTGGAATTCAATTTCGCATCAATGTGCTGAACTTAAAGCATTGTGGGCTGCATGGGATCGATTAATATTACACCAAGGTGTGTTATATAGACGCTGTATAGACAACGGTCTAGAATTTCTACAGATTGTCGTTCCCGCAACGCTTCGGAAGTCAGTGATGAAATACTGCCATGATATTCCCACTGCTGGTCACTTTTGTGCTGATAAGGTTCTGAAACAGATGAAAAAGACATTTTATTGGCCAAAAATGCGTGAAAATCTGGAACATTATGTACAGCAATGTGATTGTTGTGCATCTAAAAAGACTCCTAAAAGCAAATCTCATGCTCCGTTGGGTTGTTATGCTGTTGGTGAACCTATGGAACGTGTTGCACTAGACATTATGGGTCCTCTACCTATCACTCATAAAGGCAACAAATATGTGCTAGTCGTCACAGATTTATTTACAAAGTGGACAGAAGCATATGCTATGCCTGATCAAGAGGCCCGGACAATTGCTAACATTTTTGTCAGCGAATTTGTCTGTCGGTTTGGAACGCCACTACAAATTATTACCGACCAAGGGAGTAATTTTGAAAGTAGCATCTTCAAAGAAATGTGTCATCTATTACACATTGATAAAACTAGAACAACAAGCTATCATCCACAAGCGAATGGAGGTGTGGAAAGGTTTATGAGAACACTTGCTAACATGCTAAGGATGTATTGTGAACAAAAGCAAAAGTTGTGGGACATCTACTTACCTCAAGTTCTCATGGCTTATCGTGCTTCAGAGCATAGCACTATACAACTTACACCCAATATGATGGTGTTTGGCCGTGAAATTACGTTACCTGTGGAAGCCGTTATCCAGCGCCCAAAGGAGATCCAGCCAGATCAATCAATACCTGAGTATGTCCAGAATCTACAGTCAAAATTGTCAGAAGCTCATGAAATTGCCAGGAAAAACATCAAGAAAAGATCAACTTACCAGAAACGATATTATGACCTTCATGCCAGGAAACGCGCCTTTACTCCAGGACAATTGGTGTGGTTGTTTGAACCCAGTCGTTCAGTGGGAATTTGCCAGAAGTTAGTTCGCCGTTGGAAAGGTCCATACCTTGTAACAAAGAAAGTGGATGATCTGACATATATGTTGAAGAAAACTGCGAAGTCAATTCCTAAAGCTTATCACATTGACAGATTAATGCCATATAAGGGTATTAATATACCCAGGTGGATGAACAACTAATAAACATACAAGCTTTCATTGATACTACAGACTTTGTGTACTTCAAGCTTATAATTTTTCAGCTGGATTGATTATTGAGTATGTGTGTATTTAGTAACAAGGCGAAACTAAATATTGTGACTTGAATTAAATAGAAGATCAACAGAACACTATAAAAGAATATACAATTAAAAACTTATTCTTCTACATAACTGATGCCTACCTAATGCTCTGACAGTCACAGTTTAGTGTGTTGTGAGTAGATCTATAGTCTACCACTGTGCCGGAAACTTTCTTGACTCTGTGATGGCCTTGAAAATGTTTTTTTACTGTGGTGAAGACAAATTACGTCATACAGTTTCTAGGAATGTAACAAGATGGCTAAGCTATATGAACATGGACTGGACAACCAAAACATGAACACTTCTTATTTATGTTTGCTATAAATTTATGCTACACAAACTGGTTGAATAATAATAATAATAATAATAATAATAATAATAATAATAAAATAAATTAAAAAAAAAAAAAAATGAAATAAAATAAAATTAGCAACAAGATGAAATAAATAAATAAATAAATAAATAAATAAATAAATAAATAAATAAATAAACTAGTAATTTAAATAAATATTATATTAAGTGCAGCTTAGCTGTGTAAATAACCAATCATCAGTTCTGCATAACAAGGAAATTGTTGACCTTAAGAATATGGAGAAGTTCAGTTTCTTTCTTTTAGTTCCGTGTTTGGGGCATGATCAGGGTGTCTCCACGGTATATATTTATTTCCGATTGACCGAAGCCCAGTCGGCTTATTATTTGTTTCGGGATTTATCGATAATCTCAAACTTTGGCTTCTCGCTTAGTTGGTATCTGATGGACCGTCGACAAGATATTAGAAAAACCAATTGAGTGATTTAGCCATTGACCATTTCTGCAATTGACGACGCTCACTTTCAGGTCGCGGGCTAAGGTGTGCGATAGATTGGTAAAGCTGGTTGTAGAATGGATTTTAGTGTCCGTAGGTTCTCCGTTTGAAACTTAGGGCACGGAATTTTGTTCGTTCTATCACTTATTTCCAGTTAGTAAACATTGCGTTTACTGTGGAAATAACTGAAGGACCTTTCCCTTGATGGTACTGGATGCCTTGATTGGCTATGGGGAAAGAAGTATTTATATTTTAATTCATAATTACTTCTAGTCAACAAGTAGAGATATAGATAAGACTTACCGGAACGTTCTTGTATTGCAGAACAAGATGAATTCTGAATGCCCGGTTTGTGATGAAACCTTTTACAACAAGTATTCATTGCGAAGGCACCTACAACGTAGACATCGTGCTGAGATAGGCAAGAGGGATTCTCCTGCTAAAGGTTCCTCCTCCTCATCGGATGTCTCATTAAGATCTGAACCGGTTGCTGTTCCCTTGCCTAACAGGGAGGATGCTACTGCTGCTCCTTCTGCTTCTGCTATAACTGGGGATTTCTCTCTAGTAAATTATAGCCCATCATCGGATGAGCTTGAGAGGGCCCACGTTCCTCCCAGTGAGAATCTACAGTTTGCTCAGGACTTATCACCGGTTACTTCGGATAGGGGGGAAAATCCAAGTGAAGTCCTGATGGCCCAGGAGATTCTGGAAGCCGGGATTCCTGGTTTAATAATGCCATGTCCGCGAAAATGGTCAAGTAGCGGTCAGGTTATCCTTCCTGGCGGACTCCCATGGCCACCCAAGAATTGGGATAAGATGGGTTCGGAGGGGAGAGCTTCTCATTTTTTTTATGCGGCCTCAAGTCTGGCATTGAGGGAAGATATTCCTCTAGATTTGGGTCAGAGAGAGATCTTTGACCTATATAGTTGTCTCCTTCTGCCAGGGATGAGGTTTCCTAAGATAAGCTCTTCTGCTCAGGAAGCCAGGGACATCGGCTCTCGGACCCTTCGGAGAGTGGTGATGGGAGAATTAAATGATGAATCTGCTTTTTATTATGTGCGTCAGCTGCATGAGAGGATGTCACCTATCTCTGAGGTCCGGAAGCAGTTGGTCCAGTGTCTTTCTGACTGTCCTCTGGACCTGTAAAAACAGTTGTCCTCTTGTTCTGTACAAAACGCCTTTGCCAATTGTGTAATGAAGTCCGCCAGGAAATGGATTTAATTCTTTAACTGTTTTCACCTGTAAAAATAAATAAATAAAATTTATATAACTTTTCATAATGATATAAATATCTTTTGCAATAAGTAAATGCAGGAGCATTTTTTTTTTCTTAGCAGGGAAGGATGTAAGCCCCTTCGGTTGGCTTAGCAAATATTTAATAAATTAGTAAAATTGTAAGCCTCTTTGGAAGGCTAGAAAACCTTTTGTTGTAAATTTATAACTTGATTATTAATTAATAACTAGGTTGCATGTGCCTATGGTTGTTTTGGTTATACATGTACCTTGGCCTATAGGAATTTGTGCCTTTTGAGCTTGAGCAGACGACAACAGTAAGCATGCAGGTACTAGTGAGATTATTATTGTGAACTGTGTGTTTTCTAGTGGTGTAAAATTTTGATCGTCGAATTGTATCTGCTATTGATTTCTGTGGATGTGTGTGAAGAAAAATATTCTTATTTTATCTAGGGATAGTTTTGGTACTGAATCTAAATATCGAAACTAAATTGTGTGTATATGCAGTGAAAATGGCATACCAATTGAGAACTATTTTAACGAATTCTTGGATGTGTTGTGAAGTGAAATTTGAGTGGTTAAAAGATTTGTTTCGAGTTGCTAGGATCGCTTTGTGAAGGAAAATGTGATTGATCAGTAGACTGTGGAAAAGAATTTCCGGTTACCATAGGTAGTCAAGGTAACCTGATTGAGAATTTTAGCGGGATTCTAGATCTAGACAGTATGTTTAGTTTTCCTTAGGAAGAATTAATTCTAGCCTTTCCGCTGTCTGTATTTTTGTTAGTCTTTTATAGCAAATAGAATTGTAAATAAAATGTAGTGTGGAGGAGAAGTTTTAGATTGGGAATTTCCATCATAAAGACAAAAGAAACAGTTCAATGGAAGAATTGCCTAGACCCTTACATTTATAGTTTGAAGAAGTTAATGGAAAATCGTGTTAATTCGGTGCAGCTATTCAAGTCACTTGGAGCACTAATCCTAAGTGTTTAGGGTTGATAATGTACAGATCCAAATTTTTATGCATTGATTACAGTATGTCTGCACCGGGCGTAAACATGGAAGAAAAAGTTGAATGGGAAAATTACACAGAGATTTTTGTTGACAGTTCGGAAAGGTCAGAGAAAATGTTGCTAAACCGGTGCAGCTGTCCGACTCATAGGGAGTGCTGATCTTAAGCGTTTCGGGTTGCTAAAAAACCGACTCTCATTTTTCTGCACTGATTATAAATATGTTCGAATCGGGTGGGAACCGGGTCGGTTAATTATACCTCAAATTTGTCACCACGTTGGTACTAAGTTGGTTAAACATGTTTGAGTTCGTGTATTCTCTTTAAGAATTATCAGATTCTACTCCTCGATGGTTCCTAATAAAGTATGACCAATAAACTTCTTACCTATGATTATGGTAGACCCTGTTATTTTCCAAAAACCAGTACATTTGAATAGAATCTGTATCAACTAGTCTGTTCCCTCTTCTTTTTGACATAGAAATGATAGAACCACGACTTGATTTGCTAGTATAGATCACGTGTTGTGAAACATGGATGCTGATTGGCTGCTTTACCCTTTTGTTTCGCTTATAAAACGGATTGCAATGGCGGCCAACAACTCTTACGCTGATTAGATCAAAGATGATGACAGCTTGAATGTGAAAGTAAATTTCGGTGGGTTTGCGCGTCCGTGGACTTAGTTTTTTTTCCTCCCTTCTTTTCAACGCTGTTTTGAGCCTTTTCGGAATTTTAGAATTACAATAGCCCTCTAAGTCCACGTAAAGAACAAAATTTCTAACTAAATTCTCCTAACCCGGTAAACATTTTATTGTGAAAATATGAAATTTCTAAATTCTGACCGTTATTCTCCGAGGTTGTGAATGGATTTGTATACTAGAATTTCTGTGTTTCTGCGACTTCACAATATTTTATTTTAATAGTTTTGATTCACGGTGTAGCCTGGAATTTTTATGTTTTGAATCTATGTGATTTTCAACGATTTTTGGTTTCCAATGAAATACCCGGAATTTCCTTTTTCTTTATGTATTAACCTAAATAGTAATTTTTAGAACGCTAGAAAATATGCAACAACCTGAAATCTGTAATCAGTTACTGTTTTGTTATAATTATAGAACGAAATATTTAACAGAATTCAAATAATACTAATTTTTATAATATGAAATTTTCTAGAAGAAATCTTGTATGAATCGAAAGCTATGTTTTGCAAGAAAGACAACTGTGAAAGTTTTGCATGAATGTGATGTGAGAAAAATCCAGAAACTAAACCCCAAAGAAAAGAATAAATTATTTCTTTTATTTCCCCATCATTCTGTGTGTGGTCTCCGTTTTGTATTAAATGTTTTGTGAAGTGTCGTTTAAATAAAATGTGTGTTTAGTTAGTATTTCTTTTTCTTTCTAAATACTCTAATTGTTTAGTCTAAGACAAGAATTCTGATTCTATCTCTACTTGAAGTTAACCAGTCACTGTGCATTTTCATTTCATGCATCTCAAATACATTTTTATAATGTTTACAAACAGAGTTTAGAATAAAATTTATTATATTTTACACATAACTTTCAATAATGAAAGTAAATAAATTTTTCTCTGACAGACCTTTGTTTCCTCAGGTTGTGGCTTTTGGGGAGGCATCCATCCTATTAATATTTTGGGAAACGCAATTCTCTCCGCTGTGGGCGGGAGGTGTTGTTTCTTTTTGGGATTGTTGTGGATTTGGGATGCCTCGGCGAGCCTATACCTGTGGAAAGATCGGTTTGTCGGGGATGGTGTCAGAACTGATATTTTATTTAACCCGGCAACCTCTTGTGAGCCCTTATGAAGCCATTCCTGACAGAACCCTTGCCGTATGGTGTTATCTCTCTTTTTGTTGGGGGGTGCGCCATGGGGTGGGGGTGGTGAAAGGGGCTTACAATATTAATGTATATCTACAGCACGTTGGTTAGTGGTAATATCAATGTATATCTACAGCACGTTGGTTAGTGGTAATATCAATGTATATCTATAGCACGTTGGTTAGTGGTAATATCAATGTATATCTACAGCACGTTGGTTGGTGGTAATATTAATGTATATCTACAGCACGTTGGTTAGTGGTAATATTAATGTATATCTATAGCACGTTGGTTAGTGGTAATATTAATGTATATCTACAGCACGTTGGTTGGTGGTAATATTAATGTATATCTACAGCACGTTGGTTGGTGGTAATATTAATGTATATCTATAGCACGTTGGTTAGTGGTAATATTAATGTATATCTACAGCACGTTGGTTAGTGGTAATATTAATGTATATCTACAGCACGTTGGTTAGTGGTAATATCAATGTATATCTACAGCACGTTGGTTAGTGGTAATATTAATGTATATCTATAGCACGTTGGTTAGTGGTAATATTAATGTATATCTATAGCACGTTGGTTAGTGGTAATATCAATGTATATCTACAGCACGTTGGTTAGTGGTAATATTAATGTATATCTATAGCACGTTGGTTAGTGGTAATATCAATGTATACCTCCAGCACGTTGGTTAGTGGTAATATTAATGTATATCTATAGCACGTTGGTTAGTGGTAATATTAATGTATATCTACAGCACGTTGGTTAGTGGTAATATCAATGTATATCTACAGCACGTTGGTTGGTGGTTATATTAATGTATATCTATAGCACGTTGGTTGGTGGTTATATTAATGTATATCTATAGCACGTTGGTTGGTGGTTATATTAATGTATATCTATAGCACGTTGGTTGGTGGTAATATTAATGTATATCTACAGCACGTTGGTTGGTGGTTATATTAATGTATATCTATAGCACGTTGGTTAGTGGTAATATCAATGTATATCTACAGCACGTTGGTTGGTGGTTATATTAATGTATATCTATAGCACGTTGGTTGGTGGTTATATTAATGTATATCTATAGCACGTTGGTTGGTGGTTATATTAATGTATATCTATAGCACGTTGGTTGGTGGTAATATCAATGTATATCTACAGCACGTTGGTTAGTGGTAATATCAATGTATATCTACAGCACGTTGGTTAGTGGTAATATTAATGTATATCTATAGCACGTTGGTTAGTGGTGTTATCAATGTATATCTATAGCACGTTGGTTAGTGGTGTTATCAATGTATATCTACAGCACGTTGGTTGGTGGTGTTATCAATGTATATCTATAGCACGTTGGTTAGTGGTAATATCAATGTATACCTCCAGCACGTTGGTTAGTGGTAATATTAATGTATATCTATAGCACGTTGGTTAGTGGTAATATTAATGTATATCTACAGCACGTTGGTTAGTGGTAATATCAATGTATATCTATAGCACGTTGGTTAGTGGTAATATTAATGTATATCTATAGCACGTTGGTTAGTGGTAATATCAATGTATATCTATAGCACGTTGGTTGGTGGTAATATCAATGTATATCTATAGCACGTTGGTTAGTGGTAATATTAATGTATATCTACAGCACGTTGGTTAGTGGTAATATTAATGTATATCTACAGCACGTTGGTTAGTGGTAATATTAATGTATATCTATAGCACGTTGGTTAGTGGTAATATCAATGTATATCTATAGCACGTTGGTTAGTGGTAATATCAATGTATATCTATAGCACGTTGGTTAGTGGTAATATTTTAATGTATATTTATAGCACGTTGGTTAGTGGTAATATTAATGTATATTTATAGCACGTTGGTTAGTGGTAATATCAATGTATATTTATAGCACGTTGGTTAGTGGTAATATCAATGTATATCTATAGCACGTTGGTTAGTGGTAATATCAATGTATACCTCCAGCACGTTGGTTAGTGGTAATATCAATGTATATCTATAGCACGTTGGTTGGTGGTAATATCAATGTATATCTATAGCACGTTGGTTAGTGGTAATATTAATGTATATCTACAGCACGTTGGTTAGTGGTAATATCAATGTATATCTATAGCACGTTGGTTAGTGGTAATATTAATGTATATTTATAGCACGTTGGTTAGTGGTAATATCAATGTATATCTATAGCACGTTGGTTAGTGGTAATATCAATGTATACCTCCAGCACGTTGGTTAGTGGTAATATCAATGTATATCTATAGCACGTTGGTTAGTGGTAATATTAATGTATATTTATAGCACGTTGGTTAGTGGTAATATCAATGTATATCTACAGCACGTTGGTTAGTGGTAATATTAATGTATATCTATAGCACGTTGGTTGGTGGTAATATCAATGTATATCTATAGCACGTTGGTTAGTGGTAATATTAATGTATATCTACAGCACGTTGGTTAGTGGTAATATCAATGTATATCTATAGCACGTTGGTTAGTGGTAATATTAATGTATATTTATAGCACGTTGGTTAGTGGTAATATCAATGTATATCTACAGCACGTTGGTTAGTGGTAATATTAATGTATATCTATAGCACGTTGGTTAGTGGTAATATCAATGTATATCTATAGCACGTTGGTTAGTGGTAATATTAATGTATATCTATAGCACGTTGGTTAGTGGTAATATCAATGTATATCTACAGCACGTTGGTTAGTGGTAATATTAATGTATATCTACAGCACGTTGGTTAGTGGTAATATCAATGTATATCTACAGCACGTTGGTTAGTGGTAATATCAATGTATATCTACAGCACGTTGGTTAGTGGTAATATCAATGTATATCTATAGCACGTTGGTTAGTGGTAATATCAATGTATATCTATAGCACGTTGGTTAGTGGTAATATCAATGTATATCTACAGCACGTTGGTTAGTGGTAATATCAATGTATACCTCCAGCACGTTGGTTAGTGGTAATATCAATGTATATCTATAGCACCTTGGTTAGTGGTAATATTAATGTATATCTACAGCACGTTGGTTAGTGGTAATATTAATGTATATCTATAGCACGTTGGTTAGTGGTAATATTAATGTATATCTATAGCACGTTGGTTAGTGGTAATATCAATGTATATCTATAGCACGTTGGTTGGTGGTTATATTAATGTATATCTATAGCACGTTGGTTAGTGGTTATATCAATGTATATCTATAGCACGTTGGTTAGTGGTAATATTAATGTATATCTATAGCACGTTGGTTAGTGGTAATATCAATGTATATCTATAGCACGTTGGTTGGTGGTAATATTAATGTATATCTATAGCACGTTGGTTGGTGGTAATATCAATGTATATCTATAGCACGTTGGTTAGTGGTAATATCAATGTATATCTATAGCACGTTGGTTAGTGGTTATATTAATGTATATCTACAGCACGTTGGTTAGTGGTAATATCAATGTATATCTATAGCACGTTGGTTAGTGGTAATATCAATGTATATCTATAGCACGTTGGTTGGTGGTAATATTAATGTATATCTACAGCACGTTGGTTAGTGGTAATATCAATGTATATCTACAGAACGTTGGTTAGTGGTAATATCAATGTATATCTATAGCACGTTGGTTAGTGGTAATATCAATGTATATCTATAGCACGTTGGTTAGTGGTAATATCAATATATATCTATAGCACGTTGGTTAGTGGTAATATCAATGTATATCTATAGCACGTTGGTTAGTGGTAATATCAATGTATATCTATAGCACGTTGGTTGGTGGTAATATTAATGTATATCTACAGCACGTTGGTTAGTGGTAATATTAATGTATATCTATAGCACGTTGGTTAGTGGTAATATTAATGTATATCTACAGCACGTTGGTTAGTGGTAATATCAATGTATATCTACAGCACGTTGGTTGGTGGTTATATTAATGTATATCTATAGCGCGTTGGTTGGTGGTTATATTAATGTATATCTATAGCACGTTGGTTGGTGGTTATATTAATGTATATCTATAGCACGTTGTTGGGGTAATATTAATGTATATCTACAGCACGTTGGTTGGTGGTTATATTAATGTATATCTATAGCACGTTGGTTAGTGGTAATATCAATGTATATCTACAGCACGTTGGTTGGTGGTTATATTAATGTATATCTATAGCACGTTGGTTGGTGGTTATATTAATGTATATCTATAGCACGTTGGTTGGTGGTTATATTAATGTATATCTATAGCACGTTGGTTGGTGGTAATATCAATGTATATCTACAGCACGTTGGTTAGTGGTAATATCAATGTATATCTACAGCACGTTGGTTAGTGGTAATATTAATGTATATCTATAGCACGTTGGTTAGTGGTGTTATCAATGTATATTTATAGCACGTTGGTTAGTGGTGTTATCAATGTATATCTATAGCACGTTGGTTAGTGGTAATATTAATGTATATCTATAGCACGTTGGTTAGTGGTAATATCATGTTATCTAGCACGTTGGTTAGTGGTAATATCAATGTATATCTATAGCACGTTGGTTAGTGGTATATCAATGTATATCTATAGCACGTTGGTTAGTGGTAATATCTAATGTATATCTATAGCACGTTGGTTAGTGGTAATATCAATGTATATCTATAGCACGTTGGTTAGTGGTAATATTAATGTATATCTATAGCACGTTGGTTAGTGGTAATATCAATGTATATCTATAGCACGTTGGTTAGTGGTAATATCAATGTATATCTATAGCACGTTGGTTAGTGGTGATATCAATGTATATCTATAGCACGTTGGTTAGTGGTAATATCAATGTATATCTATAGCACGTTGGTTAGTGGTAATATAAATGTATATCTACAGCACGTTGGTTAGTGGTAATATCAATGTATATCTATAGCACGTTGGTTAGTGGTAATATCAATGTATATCTATAGCACGTTGGTTAGTGGTAATATCAATGTATATCTACAGCACGTTGGTTGGTGGTGTTATCAATGTATATCTACAGCACGTTGGTTAGTGGTAATATCAATGTATACCTCCAGCACGTTGGTTAGTGGTAATATTAATGTATATCTATAGCACGTTGGTTAGTGGTAATATTAATGTATATCTACAGCACGTTGGTTAGTGGTAATATCAATGTATATCTATAGCACGTTGGTTAGTGGTAATATTAATGTATATTTATAGCACGTTGGTTAGTGGTAATATCAATGTATATCTATAGCACGTTGGTTAGTGGTAATATCAATGTATACCTCCAGCACGTTGGTTAGTGGTAATATCAATGTATATCTATAGCACGTTGGTTAGTGGTAATATTAATGTATATCTATAGCACGTTGGTTAGTGGTAATATCAATGTATATCTACAGCACGTTGGTTAGTGGTAATATCAATGTATATCTACAGCACGTTGGTTAGTGGTAATATTAATGTATATCTATAGCACGTTGATTAGTGGTAATATTAATGTATATTTATAGCACGTTGGTTAGTGGTAATATCAATGTATATCTACAGCACGTTGGTTAGTGGTAATATTAATGTATATCTACAGCACGTTGGTTAGTGGTAATATCAATGTATATCTATAGCACGTTGGTTAGTGGTAATATCAATGTATATCTACAGCACGTTGGTTAGTGGTAATATTAATGTATATCTACAGCACGTGGTTAGTGGTAATATTAATGTATATCTACAGCACGTTGGTTAGTGGTAATATAATGTATATCTACAGCACGTTGGTTAGTGGTAATATCAATGTATATCTATAGCACGTTGGTTAGTGGTAATATCAATGTATATCTATAGCACGTTGGTTAGTGGTAATATCAATGTATATCTACAGCACGTTGGTTAGTGGTAATATCAATGTATATCTACAGCACGTTGGTTAGTGGTAATATTAATGTATATCTATAGCACGTTGGTTAGTGGTAATATCAATGTATATCTATAGCACGTTGGTTAGTGGTAATATCAATGTATATCTATAGCACGTTGGTTAGTGGTAATATCAATGTATATCTATAGCACGTTGGTTGGTGGTAATATCAATGTATATCTATAGCACGTTGGTTAGTGGTAATATCAATGTATATCTATAGCACGTTGGTTGTGGTAATATCAATGTATATCTATAGCACGTTGGTTAGTGGTAATATCAATGTATATCTATAGCACGTTGGTTAGTGGTAATATCAATGTATATCTATAGCACGTTGGTTAGTGGTAATATCAATGTATATCTACAGCACGTTGGTTAGTGGTAATATCATTGTATATCTACAGCACGTTGGTTAGTGGTAATATTAATGTATATCTATAGCACGTTGGTTAGTGGTAATATCAATGTATATCTACAGCACGTTGGTTAGTGGTAATATCAATGTATATCTATAGCACGTTGGTTAGTGGTAATATAAATGTATATCTATAGCACGTTGGTTAGTGGTAATATCAATGTATATCTATAGCACGTTGGTTAGTGGTAATATCAATGTATATCTATAGCACGTTGGTTAGTGGTAATATTAATGTATATCTATAGCACGTTGGTTAGTGGTAATATTAATGTATATCTACAGCACGTTGGTTAGTGGTAATATTAATGTATATCTACAGCACGTTGGTTGGTGGTAATATTAATGTATATCTGTAGCACGTTGGTTAGTGGTAATATCAATGTATATCTATAGCACGTTGGTTAGTGGTAATATCAATGTATATCTATAGCACGTTGGTTAGTGGTAATATCAATGTATATCTATAGCACGTTGGTTAGTGGTAATATTAATGTATATCTACAGCACGTTGGTTAGTGGTAATATTAATGTATATCTATAGCACGTTGGTTGGTGGTAATATTAATGTATATCTATAGCACGTTGGTTAGTGGTAATATTAATGTATATCTACAGCACGTTGGTTAGTGGTAATATCAATGTATATCTACAGCACGTTGGTTAGTGGTAATATCAATGTATATCTACAGCACGTTGGTTAGTGGTAATATCAATGTATATCTACAGCACGTTGGTTAGTGGTAATATTAATGTATATCTACAGCACGTTGGTTAGTGGTAATATCAATGTATATCTACAGCACGTTGGTTAGTGGTAATATCAATGTATATCTATAGCACGTTGGTTAGTGGTAATATCAATGTATATCTACAGCACGTTGGTTGGTGGTAATATTAATGTATATCTACAGCACGTTGGTTAGTGGTAATATTAATGTATATCTATAGCACGTTGGTTAGTGGTAATATTAATGTATATCTACAGCACGTTGGTTGGTGGTAATGTTAATGTATATCTACAGCACGTTGGTTGGTGGTAATATTAATGTATATCTATAGCACGTTGGTTAGTGGTAATATTAATGTATATCTACAGCACGTTGGTTAGTGGTAATATTAATGTATATCTACAGCACGTTGGTTAGTGGTAATATCAATGTATATCTACAGCACGTTGGTTAGTGGTAATATTAATATATATATCTATAGCACGTTGGTTAGTGGTAATATTAATGTATATCTATAGCACGTTGGTTAGTGGTAATATCAATGTATATCTACAGCACGTTGGTTAGTGGTAATATTAATGTATATCTATAGCACGTTGGTTAGTGGTAATATCAATGTATACCTCCAGCACGTTGGTTAGTGGTAATATTAATGTATATCTATAGCACGTTGGTTAGTGGTAATATTAATGTATATCTACAGCACGTTGGTTAGTGGTAATATCAATGTATATCTACAGCACGTTGGTTGGTGGTTATATTAATGTATATCTATAGCACGTTGGTTGGTGGTTATATTAATGTATATCTATAGCACGTTGGTTGGTGGTTATATTAATGTATATCTATAGCACGTTGGTTGGTGGTAATATTAATGTATATCTACAGCACGTTGGTTGGTGGTTATATTAATGTATATCTATAGCACGTTGGTTAGTGGTAATATCAATGTATATCTACAGCACGTTGGTTGGTGGTTATATTAATGTATATCTATAGCACGTTGGTTGGTGGTTATATTAATGTATATCTATAGCACGTTGGTTGGTGGTTATATTAATGTATATCTATAGCACGTTGGTTGGTGGTAATATCAATGTATATCTACAGCACGTTGGTTAGTGGTAATATCAATGTATATCTACAGCACGTTGGTTAGTGGTAATATTAATGTATATCTATAGCACGTTGGTTAGTGGTGTTATCAATGTATATCTATAGCACGTTGGTTAGTGGTGTTATCAATGTATATCTACAGCACGTTGGTTGGTGGTGTTATCAATGTATATCTATAGCACGTTGGTTAGTGGTAATATCAATGTATACCTCCAGCACGTTGGTTAGTGGTAATATTAATGTATATCTATAGCACGTTGGTTAGTGGTAATATTAATGTATATCTACAGCACGTTGGTTAGTGGTAATATCAATGTATATCTATAGCACGTTGGTTAGTGGTAATATTAATGTATATTTATAGCACGTTGGTTAGTGGTAATATTAATGTATATCTATAGCACGTTGGTTAGTGGTAATATTAATGTATACCTACAGCACGTTGGTTAGTGGTAATATCAATGTATATCTACAGCACGTTGGTTAGTGGTAATATCAATGTATACCTCCAGCACGTTGGTTAGTGGTAATATCAATGTATATCTATAGCACGTTGGTTGGTGGTAATATCAATGTATATCTATAGCACGTTGGTTAGTGGTAATATTAATGTATATCTACAGCACGTTGGTTAGTGGTAATATCAATGTATATCTATAGCACGTTGGTTAGTGGTAATATTAATGTATATTTATAGCACGTTGGTTAGTGGTAATATCAATGTATATCTACAGCACGTTGGTTAGTGGTAATATTAATGTATATCTATAGCACGTTGGTTGGTGGTAATATCAATGTATATCTATAGCACGTTGGTTAGTGGTAATATTAATGTATATCTACAGCACGTTGGTTAGTGGTAATATCAATGTATATCTATAGCACGTTGGTTAGTGGTAATATTAATGTATATTTATAGCACGTTGGTTAGTGGTAATATCAATGTATATCTATAGCACGTTGGTTAGTGGTAATATCAATGTATACCTTCAGCACGTTGGTTAGTGGTAATATCAATGTATATCTATAGCACGTTGGTTAGTGGTAATATTAATGTATATCTACAGCACGTTGGTTAGTGGTAATATTAATGTATATCTATAGCACGTTGGTTAGTGGTAATATTAATGTATATCTATAGCACGTTGGTTAGTGGTAATATCAATGTATATCTATAGCACGTTGGTTAGTGGTAATATTAATGTATATCTACAGCACGTTGGTTAGTGGTAATATCAATGTATATTTATAGCACGTTGGTTAGTGGTAATATTAATGTATATCTATAGCACGTTGGTTAGTGGTAATATCAATGTATATCTATAGCACGTTGGTTAGTGGTAATATTAATGTATATCTATAGCACGTTGGTTAGTGGTAATATCAATGTATATCTATAGCACGTTGGTTAGTGGTAATATCAATGTATATCTATAGCACGTTGGTTAGTGGTAATATTAATGTATATCTATAGCACGTTGGTTAGTGGTAATATCAATGTATATCTATAGCACGTTGGTTAGAGGTAATATTAATGTATATCTATAGCACGTTGGTTAGTGGTAATATTAATGTATATCTATAGCACGTTGGTTAGTGGTAATATCAATGTATATCTATAGCACGTTGGTTAGTGGTAATATCAATGTATATCTATAGCACGTTGGTTAGTGGTAATATTAATGTATATCTATAGCACGTTGGTTGGTGGTAATATTAATGTATATCTACAGCACGTTGGTTAGTGGTAATATTAATGTATATCTATAGCACGTTGGTTAGTGATAATATCAATGTATATCTACAGCACGTTGGTTAGTGGTAATATTAATGTATATCTATAGCACGTTGGTTGGTGGTAATATCAATGTATATCTATAGCACGTTGGTTAGTGGTAATATCAATGTATATCTACAGCACGTTGGTTGGTGGTAATATCAATGTATATCTATAGCACGTTGGTTAGTGGTAATATCAATGTATATCTATAGCACGTTGGTTAGTGGTAATATCAATGTATATCTCCAGCACGTTGGTTAGTGGTAATATCAATGTATATCTATAGCACGTTGGTTAGTGGTAATATTAATGTATATTTATAGCACGTTGGTTAGTGGTAATATCAATGTATATCTACAGCACGTTGGTTAGTGGTAATATTAATGTATATCTATAGCACGTTGGTTGGTGGTAATATCAATGTATATCTATAGCACGTTGGTTAGTGGGAATATCAATGTATATCTACAGCACGTTGGTTGGTGGTAATATCAATGTATATCTATAGCACGTTGGTTAGTGGTAATATCAATGTATATCTACATTACGTTGGTTAGTGGTAATATTATTGTATATCTATAGCACGTTGGTTAGTGGTAATATCAATGTATATCTATAGCACGTTGGTTGGTGGTAATATTAATGGATATCTACAGCACGTTGGTTAGTAGTAATATTAATGTATATCTATAGCACGTTGGTTAGTGGTAATATCAATGTATATCTATAGCACGTTGGTTAGTGGTAATATCAATGTATATCTACAGCACGTTGGTTAGTGGTAATATTAATGTATATCTACAGCACGTTGGTTAGTGGTAATATCAATGTATATCTATAGCACGTTGGTTAGTGGTAATATCAATGTATATCTATAGCACGTTGGTTAGTGGTAATATCAATGTATATCTACAGCCCGTTGGTTAGTGGTAATATTAATGTATATCTATAGCACGTTGGTTAGTGGTGTTATTAATGTATATCTATAGCACGTTGGTTAGTGGTAATATCAATGTATATCTACAGCACGTTGGTTAGTGGTAATATTAATGTATATCTATAGCACGTTGGTTAGTGGTAATATCAATGTATATCTATAGCACGTTGGTTAGTGGTAATATCAATGTATATCTATAGCACGTTTGGTTAGTGGTAATATCAATGTATATCTACAGCACGTTGGTTAGTGGTAATATTAATGTATATCTACAGCATGTTGGTTGGTGGTGTTATCAATGTATATCTATAGCACGTTGGTTAGTGGTAATATCAATGTATATCTACAGCACGTTGGTTGGTGGTGTTATCAATGTATATCTATAGCACGTTGGTTAGTGGTAATATCAATGTATATCTATAGCACGTTGGTTAGTGGTAATATCAATGTATATCTATAGCACGTTGGTTAGTGGTAATATCAATGTATATCTACAGCCCGTTGGTTAGTGGTAATATTAATGTATATCTATAGCACGTTGGTTAGTGGTGTTATCAATGTATATCTATAGCACGTTGGTTAGTGGTAATATCAATGTATATCTACAGCACGTTGGTTGGTGGTGTTATCAATGTATATCTATAGCACGTTGGTTAGTGGTAATATCAATGTATATCTATAGCACGTTGGTTAGTGGTAATATCAATGTATATCTACAGCACGTTGGTTAGTGCTACAGCACGTTGGTTAGTGGTAATATCAATGTATATCTACAGCACGTTGGTTAGTGGTAATATCAATGTATATCTATAGCACGTTGGTTTGTGGTAATATTAATGTATATCTATAGCACGTTGGTTAGTGGTAATATCAATGTATATCTATAGCACGTTGGTTAGTGGTAATATCAATGTATATCTATAGCACGTTGGTTAGTGGTAATATCAATGTATATCTATAGCACGTTGGTTAGTGGTAATATCAATGTATATCTATAGCACGTTGGTTAGTGGTAATATCAATGTATATCTACAGCACGTTGGTTAGTGGTAATATCAATGTATATCTATAGCACGTTGGTTAGTGGTAATATCAATGTATATCTATAGCACGTTGGTTGGTGGTTATATCAATGTATATCTATAGCACGTTGGTTAGTGGTAATATTAATGTATATCTATAGCACGTTGGTTAGTGGTAATATCAATGTATATCTACAGCACGTTGGTTAGTGGTAATATTAATGTATATCTACAGCACGTTGGTTAGTGGTAATATTAATGTATATCTACAGCACGTTGGTTGGTGGTAATATCAATGTATATCTATAGCACGTTGGTTAGTGGTAATATCAATGTATATCTATAGCACGTTGGTTAGTGGTAATATCAATGTATATCTATAGCACGTTGGTTAGTGGTAATATTAATGTATATCTATAGCACGTTGGTTAGTGGTAATATCAATGTATATCTACAGCACGTTGGTTAGTGGTAATATTAATGTATATCTACAGCACGTTGGTTAGTGGTAATATTAATGTATATCTACAGCACGTTGGTTGGTGGTAATATCAATGTATATCTATAGCACGTTGGTTAGTGGTAATATCAATGTATATCTATAGCACGTTGGTTAGTGGTAATATCAATGTATATCTATAGCACGTTGGTTAGTGGTAATATCAATGTATATCTATAGCACGTTGGTTAGTGGTAATATTAATGTATATCTATAGCACGTTGGTTAGTGGTAATATCAATGTATATCTACAGCACGTTGGTTAGTGGTAATATTAATGTATATCTACAGCACGTTGGTTAGTGGTAATATTAATGTATATCTACAGCACGTTGGTTAGTGGTAATATCAATGTATAGCTATAGCACGTTGGTTAGTGGTAATATCAATGTATATCTATAGCACGTTGGTTAGTGGTAATATTAATGTATATCTACAGCACGTTGGTTAGTGGTAATATTAATGTATATCTATAGCACGTTGGTTAGTGGTAATATCAATGTATATCTATAGCACGTTGGTTAGTGGTAATATCAATGTAGATCTATAGCACGTTGGTTAGTGGTAATATTAATGTATATCTACAGCACGTTGGTTAGTGGTAATATTAATGTATATCTACAGCACGTTGGTTAGTGGTAATATCAATGTATATCTATAGCACGTTGGTTAGTGGTAATATCAATGTATATCTATAGCACGTTGGTTAGTGGTAATATCAATGTATATCTATAGCACGTTGGTTAGTGGTAATATTAATGTATATCTACAGCACGTTGGTTAGTGGTAATATTAATGTATATCTACAGCACGTTGGTTAGTGGTAATATCAATGTATATCTATAGCACGTTGGTTAGTGGTAATATCAATGTATATCTATAGCACGTTGGTTAGTGGTAATATCAATGTATATCTATAGCACGTTGGTTAGTGGTAATATTAATGTATATCTATAGCACGTTGATTAGTGGTAATATTAATGTATATCTACAGCACGTTGGTTAGTGGTAATATCAATGTATATCTACAGCACGTTGGTTAGTGGTAATATCAATGTATATCTACAGCACGTTGGTTGGTGATGTCAGTGCATACCTCCAGCACGTTGGTTGGTGGTAATATCAATGTATATCTACAGCACGTTGGTTGGTGATGTCAGTGCATACCTCCAGTACGTTGGTTGGTGGTGATATCAGTGCATACCTCCAGCACGTTGGTTGGTGGTGATATCAGTGCATACCTCCAGCACGTTGGTTGGTGGTGATATCAGTGCATACCTCCAGCACGTTGGTTGGTGGTAATATCAATGTATATCTACAGCACGTTGGTTGGTGATGTCAGTGCATACCTCCAGCACGTTGGTTGGTGTTGATATCAGTGCATACCTCCAGCACGTTGGTTGTTGGTGATATCAATGTATATCTACAGCACGTTGGTTGGTGGTGATATCAGTGCATACCTCCAGCACGTTGGTTGGTGGTAATATCAATGTATATCTACAGCACGTTGGTTGGTGGTAATATCAATGTATATCTACAGCACGTTGGTTGGTGGTAATATCAATGTATATCTACAGCACGTTGGTTGGTGGTGATGTCAGTGCATACCTCCAGCACGTTGGTTGGTGGTGATATCAGTGCATACCTCCAGCACGTTGGTTGGTGGTGATGTCAGTGCATACCTCCAGCACGTTGGTTGGTGGTGATGTCAGTGCATACCTCCAGCACGTTGGTTGGTGGTGATGTCAGTGCATACCTCCAGCACGTTGGTTGGTGGTGATGTCAGTGCATACCTCCAGCACGTTGGTTGGTGGTAATATCAATGTATATCTACAGCACGTTGGTTGGTGGTGATGTCAGTGCATACCTCCAGCACGTTGGTTGGTGGTGATGTCAGTGCATACCTCCAGCACGTTGGTTGGTGGTAATATCAATGTATATCTACAGCACGTTGGTTGGTGGTGATGTCAGTGCATACCTCCAGCACGTTGGTTGGTGGTGATATCAGTGCATACCTCCAGCACGTTGGTTGGTGGTAATATCAATGTATATCTACAGCACGTTGGTTGGTGGTAATATCAATGTATATCTACAGCACGTTGGTTGGTGGTGATGTCAGTGCATACCTCCAGCACGTTGGTTGGTGGTGATATCAGTGCATACCTCCAGCACGTTGGTTGGTGGTGATATCAGTGCATACCTCCAGCACGTTGGTTGGTGGTGATATCAGTGCATACCTCCAGCACGTTGGTTGGTGGTGATATCAGTGCATACCTCCAGCACGTTGGTTGGTGGTAATATCAATGTATATCTACAGCACGTTGGTTGGTGGTAATATCAATGTATATCTACAGCACGTTGGTTGGTGGTGATGTCAGTGCATACCTCCAGCACGTTGGTTGGTGGTGATATCAGTGCATACCTCCAGCACGTTGGTTGGTGGTGATATCAGTGCATACCTCCAGCACGTTGGTTGGTGGTGATATCAGTGCATACCTCCAGCACGTTGGTTGGTGGTGATATCAGTGCATACCTCCAGCACGTTGGTTGGTGGTGATATCAGTGCATACCTCCAGCACGTTGGTTGGTGGTGATGTCAGTGCATACCTCCAGCACGTTGGTTGGTGGTGATGTCAGTGCATACCTCCAGCACGTTGGTTGGTGGTGATATCAGTGCATACCTCCAGCACGTTGGTTGGTGGTGATATCAGTGCATACCTCCAGCACGTTGGTTGGTGGTGATATCAGTGCATACCTCCAGCACGTTGGTTGGTGGTGATATCAGTGCATACCTCCAGCACGTTGGTTGGTGGTAATATCAATGTATATCTACAGCACGTTGGTTGGTGATGTCAGTGCATACCTCCAGCACGTTGGTTGGTGGTGATATCAGTGCATACCTCCAGCACGTTGGTTGGTGGTGATATCAGTGCATACCTCCAGCACGTTGGTTGGTGATGTCAGTGCATACCTCCAGCACGTTGGTTGGTGGTGATATCAGTGCATACCTCCAGCACGTTGGTTGCTGGTGATATCAGTGCATACCTCCAGCACGTTGGTTGGTGGTGATATCAGTGCATACCTCCAGCACGTTGGTTGGTGGTAATATCAATGTATATCTACAGCACGTTGGTTGGTGATGATATCAGTGCATACCTCCAGCACGTTGGTTGGTGGTGATATCAGTGCATACCTCCAGCACGTTGGTTGGTGGTGATATCAGTGCATACCTCCAGCACGTTGGTTGGTGGTGATATCAGTGCATACCTCCAGCACGTTGGTTGGTGGTGATATCAGTGCATACCTCCAGCACGTTGGTTGGTGGTAATATCAATGTATATCTACAGCACGTTGGTTGGTGGTAATATCAATGTATATCTACAGCACGTTGGTTGGTGATGATATCAGTGCATACCTCCAGCACGTTGGTTGGTGGTGATATCAGTGCATACCTCCAGCACGTTGGTTGGTGGTGATATCAGTGCATACCTCCAGCACGTTGGTTGGTGGTGTTATCAGTGCATACCTCCAGCACGTTGGTTGGTGGTGTTATCAGTGCATACCTCCAGCACGTTGGTTGGTGGTGTTGTCAATGTATATCTCCAGCACGTTGGTTGGTGATATCAGTGCATACCTCCAGCACGTTGGTTGGTGGTAATATTGTAAGCCCTGGACTGGCCAGAGCTTATTTTTATACGAACTCTTATTATTAAATTTTCTACAACTATTTATTATCATACTCCCTGAAACTTTTTATTGAAGAATGTGCAGAAAAATAGCCTTTATTCAAAATACAAATTCGTAGCAGAAGTTATCCTTGTTTCCGCCCTTGCTGTGTCTACCAAGATTTAGCAACCCACTTCAGGAATGAGCTCCAAGCCTAAGGTGAGGGAAATTCTTCATTCTGACTTTATTTTGACTTTATCTTTTTATAAACATACAGAAATGTTACAGTAGATACTATTAGAGCGAACGATGAAGTGGAACTGCCGTAATTCTGCTACAAAATAACTTTCTTTATTTCTGTGTGATGTAGGAGTAGGCCTATTATACGGTACATTTAGAACCCAGAACTAATCTATTGAACAGCAGTTTAGATCTGAAAAATAACAATGATGGAAATTATGCTGCAATTTGTGTATTCATTTGTGTAACTTTGAGTGAATATTTGGTGACTAGAGAAACTGCATATTGAGAATTTATGTTTTATTCATGTGAAACTGTGACCGGTCGAATAGTCATAATAAGAAGAAGACTGTGACTGTTTGGATCTAGCTGTGGTAGATGTACTTTTCGACGGAATCTAGAGAATCCGCTTGATCAAATGTAGTAAAAGAACGTAATTTTTCTTGTGCTGTGGAACATTAGAGTGTAATTGTGTGAAAATGTTTAATTTATTTATAAAAAGGATTCGATGTTCAATGTGCCAAAAGTCTCGAAGTTTAGCGTGTTAACCAGCGAGATGTGTTTTCTATTGATGGCCTGTGCACCGTTTTTCTTTAGTTTAGTTTGAGAAAATTGGGAACTCAGAATTTTTCTTGACAGTTGTTACTTGTTAGCTGAAGTTTGCCAGCAAGTCTAATCATAAAATTTATATTTATGAAATGTATTTGAGTGACAATTGAATTATCTCGACACTTACCTGTGTATTGAGAATGGCCCCAGCTAGGTCAAAATGTGCCAGCTAGTGTTCGATTTGACAAGCCAATTTTCTTTCGTAATTTAATAATAAGTCCTATGCTCCGTTGATGCTAGAAGTCCGACGAAACTGGCTCATGTTTTGCACCGGGAATTAATCACTGTCAACCTTTGAAGAAATAGAAATCTTAGATAGTTCGCGACGCTCTTCCAGCTTTGCACCGTTCGTGTGCATGGGACGCCAATATCCGGGTTCCCTGGTTCAAATACAAGGTCCGCTGGCAGAGATTTCATTGGTCAACGGCTATGTTTTGCTCGTATGTCGTAATAAAAGGACCATTTCTGTGCAGAAATGGTGTGTCTCATATCGTTTTGATAACCGCTAGCACCCGTGAGCTTATTTTCCTTTTAAAAACTATAGAAGTCCATTTTATTATTGGTTGTAACTTTAGCCAAAGCAGAATTATCTAAGATAATAGCCCGGCCTTGCTCACGTTAAAATGAAAAGTGAAAGTGACAGTAAAATTTAGATCGAAATTGATAAGAATGCAAAACCGAAAGTGAATTTTATAAAAAGTTGTTTTACCGTACAGAATTCTAAATTTGTAAATAGTATTCGACAGTTAGAATTGTTCAGTTATTTTGTTGAAGAAGTTAGTTATAAAACGTTAGTAATTTATAAATTAGATTTTATTTTCTTTTATTATTGAGAAAACCCTCAACGTAAATGGCAAGAAATGATTCTGAGAAGCGGAATTTTCCTAGAAGTTCCGAACATATTTTCTTTTCTTTCTTTTCGCTGCCTGGAAATAATCAATTAGTATTGTAATGTAAAATAATTGGTAAACTGGTCATTGTATTATTTTTATGCCACAAAGGAATTCAATTCCTGAGTTGAGAGAAATAAGTAAATTCAACGTTTGAACGATCAAAGCAAGTTTTTGTTTAGCCTAACGTCAACGTACTAGTATTCTGTTTGTGTGGTTTTTCGTATCGTTTCTATCTGCGCTAGATCTGTTTGTTGTTGTAGTAAAAATTCTTTCTAACTTCCCTTTGAGCGACAGAATGTGTGAATGTTTTTTCCTTATTTGTGAAGGAATTATTAACACAAGACATCACAGACGAGCAACACAATAAGACGGGTGCAACCACGGCATGGTAGATTTTGTCTGCTCCACGGTCTGTGGAATTTGATGGACCAGGGAGGGAGATGGGAAAGGAATTCTTTACACTGAGGTGTATGTGAGGTCTCCGTTCCTGGTCGTTGCTGAAGAAGTTGACCGTGGAGACGGAGAAAATATAAATGAACATGATCGCAAGAAACATGCATTCAGCACACATAGACAAGACAAAAATAGAAGAGATTTTTATTTTATTTTGATTTTATTTTTATAATTGCTTGTCGGCCCGCGCTCGCGGCCGCCGTGCTTGGGGTCTCCCTCTCCCTCCTCCTCCGGGTGGCGGGGAAGGAGGGTTTGAGGGGTTGCTCAGCTGTCCTGACAAGATCTTTTTGAGTGACCGGTAAAAAGAGAGGAGTGGACCTCGGGCGGGGGCGGTGTGCGCGTGGCTTACAAGTAAAGTGGTGTCAGGAAGTGGGATGCGATTAAAAGAGGCTAACTGCTGCCTCAGCCCATGCTATTTTAATTGAAGAATTATTTGAAGAATGACACCACTTTCCTACAAGTAAAGTGGTGTCAAGAAGTGGGATCCGATTAATTGAGGCTTGCTGCCTCAGCCCATGTTGAAGAATTTAGTTTTGTGTGTGGGATTGTGTTCTGAGAATTCACTTTTTAGCCATGGTTGTTGTGTCTTGTTAGTGATGTTGGAATGCAGGAGAGAAAGACACTACTTTTTATGTAAGAGAATAAAGTAGATGATAAAATAGACAGTTCAAATGTTTTTATTCTTTAATCACATTTCATAAAACACGATTATTTATTAAACAATAATCTGAAACAGATTTACCTAATGATATACTAGTAATGTACAAGGTTGAAATATGTAGTCATAATAAATGAATAAAAAAATATATATATATACGGAAAAAAAATAATAATAAACACAAATAAATAAAACAAAAATAAATTATGTGCATTGCTGTTGAGCATAGAAGTAAATAGGAAATTAAAATTTAGGCAGTATAGGAGCAAAACGAGAGACACATATTGTTTATTTAAAGTGTACAACACTGGGAAAGTAAGCAAGTCATAATGGCTGACCGTCAAGTGCAAGAAGAAAGAGAAATGGCTGAAATGGAACGCCAAAGAAATCAGCAATTGATTGAAGAAGTGGAAGGGGAACTAATGGAACTTCGACAAAGGCAACGAGAATTACTGACAACACCCAGGGAGGATCTACATCAACCCCAGAATCAAGACGAACTCAACCTGCCCAGAGGAAATGGAATATGGGGAGAAGCTCCAGATTATGAATTTAACAACAACAATTTTGCTTTACATGGCCCAACGCAACCGGTCACCTATTTTCCTGAGCTGCCAAGAGGTAAATCGTCCATCAAGGTTAGACCTGACCCCTACGATGGCACTCAGAACTGGGAAGAATGGGAAGAACACTTTGAATGCTGTTCCTTGCTTGGCCGATGGAGTGAACCAGAAAAAGCTATTATGCTAGCAGCCATGCTACGGGGCGCCGCTCGCACCTTCTTCCAAAGTCTCAACCCTAGACTCAAAGGGCGTTATCCTGATGTTCTTGTCTGCATGAGACGTCGTTTTGGCTGCCAATCTAAGAATCAGCAGTTCTGGATTGCTCAGCTTGAGGCCAGAATCAGGCAGCCAGGTGAATCCATTGCTAAGCTGGCTGACGATCTTCTGCTCCTAGCTAGGAGAGCTTACCCTTATGACATGACCGACGCTAATCTACATGTCATTGCTTTGCAGCAGATGTACAAGAGCCTTGATAATGAGACCAGATGGAAATGCATTGACAAGAGATGTACTCATCTTCAAGCTGCTGTGGAAATTGTAGAAACATACGAAACTTTCCAACAATCAACCAAGAAATCAGTGCGTGGTGTTCATGCAGCCATCAGCCAAGAAAATAAACAACTAAATTTTGACAGCCTCACGGAGCGCATAAATCAGCTAGAACGCCAGACAGCAAATCAAGTAAATGCTGGTGCTTCCTCATCTATGGCCGCTTCACGAAATCAACAGGCCTCTGCCACTGCTTATGCTCCAACCATGGTGAATGAGCAAACCAACCACGGTGTGAATCAACAGATCAACAAAGAGTACACTGGCTGCTATATTTGCAAGGATAAGAAACACAGAATGAGGAATTGCCCAATTTATCACAAATGCAAAGAGTTGCGGGCTCAAGGCATGGGAAACTAGGCATCGCCTCTTCTGAGGGCCAAGAGGAGGTAGTCTATACAAGGCCCAAGGAAGGAAAACAATGTAATGCTAGCAGTGACATTATCCTGAACGTACCACAGGCTCAACATGAACCAGAAGAAGAGACAGCAGATAATACATCTCAAATTACTTTGCAAGTGCCAGTTTACGTTTCAAATGACTCTGTGAAGAAATCAAACTATCCAGTCAATGACAATGTCAGAACAACTAATCAACATAAGGAGAGCCAAGTAAATAATAACACCGGAATGTTTACTGAAGCAAACCTGTATGGCATTACAGTTGATTTTCTAATTGACACTGGTTCTGCTGCTACCTTGCTTGGAAGTCATGTTTTTCACCTGATACCAGAAGAACAAAGGCCTATTTTGCTTAACACCGACACTAGGCTAGAAGGAATCAATGGATGTAAAGTGAATATCCTAGGTGTAGCAAACCTGGAACTTGAATTGGGTAATGAGAAATTTGTGGTACCAACTATCATATGTGACATGAATATTGATGCAATTTTGGGACAAGATTTTACTTTTCAATTCGTGAAATCTATGAACATTGAGAAAATGCAGTTGATAACCAAAACTGGATACATTCCACTCTTCGTTGGTGGCAAATCAGAAATGGTCTGCCATGTCACGTGTTCTCAATCACTTATCATTCCTGCCAGATCAATCATGAACGTTTCAGTCACAGTTAGTGGCAAACAGTATGTTAATCAGGACATGCTACTGGAACCATCAGATGTAGTAGTACAAACAAAGCAACTGTACATGACACCAATGATAACTGCTGACAAAATGAACACAACTGCCATTGTGATCAACTTAGCAGAAAAAGACACCAAGCTATACCCTAATACCTACCTAGGAACGGCACAGTCAGCGTACCAAGGGAGACAATCTAAGGTCAAGATTAATTTTACTGCTGTCAGAAATGCAAATTCTGAAAATAACCACCTTCCTGAATATTTGAAAGATCTATTTGAAAGAAGTACAGTAAATCTCAGTGAACAACAGTCTCAAGTTTTGAAAGAACTACTGACAAAGTACCAGCACATTTTTTTCAAAATCTGCTGATGACATGGGCAAGACAAACAAGGCAAGATTTCAGATAAACACTGGTCAAGCTGTTCCTATTAGACAAAGAGCTAGAAGGCTACCACTTGGAAAGAGAGAAGCTGAACGGGAAGAAATTCATGGCATGCTGGAAAGAAATATTATTGAGCCTTCTACCAGTGCTTGGGCTAGTCCTACCTGTCTTGTGTATAAGAAAGATGGTTCTATACGTTTCTGTGTAGACTACAGAAAACTAAATGAAGTCACTATTCGTGATGCTTATCCCTTACCGCTCATTGAAGAATGCTTGGATTCTTTGTCAGATTCCAAATGGTTCAGTACTATGGACTTACAGAGTGGCTTCTGGCAAATTCCCCTTGACAGGGAAGAAGACAGGCAGAAAACTGCATTTATTACTGGTATGGGATTGTACCAATTCACCGTATTGAGTTTTGGACTTACAAATGCTCCAGCTGCTTTTCAACGCATGATGGAAAATGTTTTGCACGGATTGCAGTGGAGTGAGTGTGTTTTGTTTATGGACGATACAATCGTGCCAGCCCCTACCTTTGAAATAGGACTTACAAGATTGGAACATGTGTGGCAAAGACTTGAAGAAGCAAATTTAAAATTAAAACCTTCAAAGTGCTTACTCTTTCAATCAGAAATCAAGTTTTTGGGACATGTTGTCAACGAACAAGGAATTCAGACAGACCCAGAGAAAACCAAAGCTATTAAAGACTGGCCGCAGCCCGAAACTGTGAAACAAGTTCGAAGTTTCCTTGGACTTTGTTCCTACTATAGGAAGTTTGTGGAAAATTTTGCTGCGATAGCTAAACCTCTACACAAGCTGTGTGAGATGGGAGTTCAATTCCAGTGGACAGAAGACTGTGCTTATGCTTTTCAAACACTGAAAGACAAACTATCAAGTACTCCTATCTTGAGCTACCCTCAGTTAGGAAAACAATTCATTTTAGACACTGATGCCAGTGACCAGTCTGTGGGAGCAGTGCTGTCTCAAATTGACGATGGTAGAGAAAAAGTCATTGCTTATTACAGTTCAACCTTGACTTCAGCTGAGACTAATTATTGTGTTTCCAGGAAAGAGCTGTTAGCTGTAATCAAGGCACTGAAGAAATTTCATAATTATCTTTATGGTCAAGAAATTCTTTTGCGCACCGATAACTCAGCTGTTAGTTGGCTAAAGACTCTGAAAAATCCATCTGGCCAAGTAATGCGCTGGCTTCAAGAAATCTGTACTTACAACCTGAAAGTTACTCATCGTCCAGGTACACAGCACAGAAATGCTGATGCATTATCAAGACGTCCATGCCCAGCATGCATGAGAGCCCAATGTAAAGAAATAGACTCAGAATTACCACAAGAGACAGAAAATGTGTCAAATGTGCTTCCTGTTGTGAAATTATTAGCAATGGTGATGGAATCGACTCAACAACAAAAGCTAACAACTAAGCAAACCTCAAAGACTGTTGCTGATGTTGTGAAGTGCTGTGCAACAAAGCAAACGGCAGACTCTACAAATAAACAGACGCTACCAGGCCAATCCACAGATACGATGTCAAGGTTTAATTCTCAGACCGAATTATCTCCCTTTACCTGTGATAGTGCTACTTGTGACAGTGCGAACACAGATGACAAACAATATACAATTGTTACACCAGTACTTCTTGATGGTTGGGACACTGAAAAATTACGCGAAAAGCAGCTAGAGGATGAAATTATCGGCCCTATTCTGCGTTCAATGGAACATTCTTCTTTGCGTCCAGCTTGGAATGAGATATCAGCCTATTCTGCAGAAGTTAAAGCGTTATGGGCTGAATGGAACCGTCTAGTTTTGTACAATGGAGTCCTGTATAGGCGTGGTGCAGAAGATAATTCAATACAAATAATAGTCCCTGGATCACTGCAAAGGCAAGTCCTGGCGCATTCCCATGACATTCCAACTGCAGGTCACTTGTGTGCAGAGAAGACGCTGAAACAAATAAAAAGGTCATTTTATTGGCCTAAAATGCAAGACAGTGTAACTATTTACGTTCAACAGTGTGATCGTTGTGCTGCCAAGAAAACCCCAAAGAGTACAAAACATGCGCCACTTGGACACTATATAGTGGGTGAACCTATGGAAAGAGTTGCGCTAGATATTCTTGGTCCCCTACCTGTGACACATAAAGGCAACAAATACATTCTGGTTGTCACTGATTTGTTTACTAAATGGACTGAAGCATTCTCTATGCCAAATCAAGAAGCAAGAACAATCGCACAAACTTTTGTCAATGAATTCATATGCCGTTTTGGTACTCCACTGCAGATAATTACTGACCAAGGTAAAAATTTTGAAAGTGGTCTTTTCAAGGAAGTATGTGACTTTCTGCATATTGACAAAACTCGCACCACTAGTTATCATCCCCAGGCAAACGGTGGTGTTGAACGCTTCATGAGAACATTAACCAACATGTTAACCATGTACTGTGAAAACAAACAAAAAGTTTGGGACATTTTCCTTCCTCAAGTTATGATGGCATACCGGTCGTCAGAGCACAGTACCACTCAGCAAACGCCAAACAAAATGGTTTTGGGCAGAGAAATTGTTTTACCTATTCAAGCTGTGGTTGGCCGTCCCAAAGAGATAAAAGCAGAACGACCAGTCACAGAGTACGTCCAAGATTTACAGAATTCACTTGTTGAAGCTCATGAAGTAGCTAGGAAGAATATCAGGAAAAATGCTGCTTACCAGAAAAGGAACTATGATCTTCATGCTCGGAAACGACAGTTCTCCCCTGGTCAACTTGTATGGTTATTCGACCCAAGACGCACAGTTGGAGTATGCCAAAAACTTGTCAGCCATTGGAGAGGTCCATACCTGGTGACAAAGAAAATAGATGACTTGACTTACATGTTGAAGAAAAGTGCAAAATCACCACCTAAAGCTCATCATATTGACAGAATAATAATCTACAAAGGAACAAGAATACCAAAGTGGATTTGCAAAAATTAACTGTGTAAATTTTGGAGTGTGACAAATTGTCAAAATTGTCTGAAGTGATACAGTGTGACTAACTGTTAAATGTGAATTGTGAGATAGTGTGACTGTGAGTGACAAACTGTAAATATTCGAAGTGAAAAGTGATACACTAATGCAGTAAAAAGTGACAAACTAATATCTCCCGGTTATTTAAATCCGGTCCTATACTATGTGAAAAAAAGAAAAAAAAATTTAATAAATAAATAAATCATAAAATAAACACAGTTAGTAGCAAAAATAGAACATTCAGTGTGACATTAGGGAAGTGTTATTTTGAGACCATGGAGTAACTGTTTAGTTGCTTTTTTTGTTGTCATCTGCTGGCAGATGAACTGTGTGAGTGAACTTCGAAGTGAAGTTAAACTGTTACTTTCTGGCACAATTGCGGCTGCCTGCTTATTATTTCGGGAGCAGTTGAAGTCTCTCAAAAACTTTGGCAAACTTGCTCAATTTGCGGACTAATGGACGGTGCACAGGAAATTAGATTTTGCAAATTTAGTAACTATGCCAATTACATGCTAACATTGGCGTGCTGGTTAGTTAGTCATTGGAGATGGCTTAACTGACAAATGAGGGTGTGGCATGGATCAGTGGCGCGTACGTCTCCACGAGTTTTGGACGACTTAGTCACTAACCTACGTTTGTACTGTCACTTGTTTCCAGATAGTGAACATTAACAATGCAGTTTACTGTGGAAATAACTGTCAGTCACTTTCTCTCAGATGGTGTCATTGGTGCTGTGATCAGCAATAGAGAAAGCCTTATAATTTATTATTTTATTCCATGCGATCAAACTTAACACAGTGTGAAGTGAAGTTACGGAAAGTTATGTAGATGATTCCTATTGTTACAGATGGATGTAAAGTGCCCTTGCTGCACGAGGACGTACCTTTCAAGGCGTTCCTTGAGACGGCATTTGTTGAGCCATCACCCCTCCTCAAAAGCCCCTTCTTCTATGCCCCTGTTGCTGCATGGGCTGAGCATGGACCCTTTGGAGGCAACTTTGTATGAAGGAGGACAAGTGGCTGTAATCGTCTTTCGTCCGGATGGGCTGGAGGAGCTGTTGGGACGACTTCCTCCCTTGTGCAAAATGACCACCAGCCTACCCGTACTTTGCCCAGTGGAGCCTGACCACCCTGCTGCCTTAGCATGGAAAGCAAGAGTAAACTTTCCGTGGAGTTTGGTGCAGAGTATCCGCGTGGACCCTGACAGCTGTCTTATTTCATCAAAGGATAGCTTAGCAGAGGCCATGAGACAGGCGGGTCTACAAGTTAGTATGGAGGACCGAGAGGATTTTGCCAACCAGGAGGTGCCTGAAACTGAGTCCGTTTTCCAGACCTCAGAGCCGGAACCTGTGACTGTCCGCTCTGCCTCGACGCATCAGCTGGTTCCCTGTGAGACGGTGTCTTCGCCTGCCCCCTCTACCACTGTGCCGTCACCTTTACTACATATCTCGAACTCTGTGTTTGACCCTCTTACCCCTGAAATTCAGCCTGGTCCCCGCACACCGGTTACTTTTGGCATGAGCCCTATATCAAATTCTGAATTTCTGGCCGCTCATGTCCCTCCTACCCTTAATCTTTCCCACCTTTTCCCCCCTAACCCATTATCCGAAGACAGCGAACGAGCAAGGAAACTATTGATGGCAGGATTCCCTTCGTTGATTTTGGCTGCACCCAGGAAGTGGTCAAGAGAGCATCAAGTTACTCTTCCTACAGGGATCCGATGGCCACCGTTGGGATGGAACCAGATGGATAAGGAAGGCAAATATATTCTCTTCATGGAAGCAGCCTTGGTACTTGGTAGACGAGCGGGTTTTCCTGTGGAGATGGGCCAAAGGGAACTTTTTGATGAGTTCTCTATGCTAATGCTGCCCGGCATGGAATTTCCAAAACACAAGTATCCAGTGCAAAGTCTTCGTGACATTCTTTCCCGGCATGTCCGTATTGTGGCCGCTGGTCTACCTACAGACACGTCGACGCTGCTCACCATACGGTCACTCGCTGCTCAACTGCCAGCTCTCACAGGAGCCAGATGGGAACTGGTGAAAGCTCTTGAAGATGTTGACATTGTCGTACCGTAAACTGAAAAAAAAATAGAAAGAAGTGAAACCAACTACAGTCAATTAAAAACAGGAGATATTCATAATGCAGGAGCATTATCTTTATTTGGCAGGGGAGCGTGTAAGCCCTGGACTGGCCAGAGCTTATTTTTATACGAACTCTTATTATTAAATTTTCTACAACTATTTATTATCATACTCCCTGAAACTTTTTATTGAAGAATGTGCAGAAAAATAGCCTTTATTCAAAATACAAATTCGTAGCAGAAGTTATCCTTGTTTCCGCCCTTGCTGTGTCTACCAAGATTTAGCAACCCACTTCAGGAATGAGCTCCAAGCCTAAGGTGAGGGAAATTCTTCATTCTGACTTTATTTTGACTTTATCTTTTTATAAACATACAGAAATGTTACAGTAGATACTATTAGAGCGAACGATGAAGTGGAACTGCCGTAATTCTGCTACAAAATAACTTTCTTTATTTCTGTGTGATGTAGGAGTAGGCCTATTATACGGTACATTTAGAACCCAGAACTAATCTATTGAACAGCAGTTTAGATCTGAAAAATAACAATGATGGAAATTATGCTGCAATTTGTGTATTCATTTGTGTAACTTTGAGTGAATATTTGGTGACTAGAGAAACTGCATATTGAGAATTTATGTTTTATTCATGTGAAACTGTGACCGGTCGAATAGTCATAATAAGAAGAAGACTGTGACTGTTTGGATCTAGCTGTGGTAGATGTACTTTTCGACGGAATCTAGAGAATCCGCTTGATCAAATGTAGTAAAAGAACGTAATTTTTCTTGTGCTGTGGAACATTAGAGTGTAATTGTGTGAAAATGTTTAATTTATTTATAAAAAGGATTCGATGTTCAATGTGCCAAAAGTCTCGAAGTTTAGCGTGTTAACCAGCGAGATGTGTTTTCTGTTTGTTTGTTTGTTTATTTCATTTAACGTCTATTCACCGAAGTGATTTTAGACAAGAAAATAAAAGGAAGGTGGGGGGGGGGGGGGAGGAAAGGATATGCACTACTGGATGTGGGAAAGGAAATAACATTTAAACAAAATGGTACAATAACATAACATGAAATAAAATTAAATAAAATTTAAGTATTCAAACAATATTTTAAAACTCTTTAAAACAAATAAAAAATTACTATGGAACATGTCAAACTTGTGAAATGTTCATGTACAGAAAAGTCAATTTTGTGAGATTGTCATATACGAATCAAAATAAACTTGCAATTTTTATAACAAATGACCTACAGGACTATAAATTATAGATTTAGCGATGGTAATCCAATATTTACTATTTTTATTTTGAACATTATGAATGTTCTGTGGAATATATTGTGTTATTACCCTGCAATCATGAATGATATGATTTATAGTTAAATTTTCATTGCAAATGCAAACAATATCCTTGCAATACTTTGTCCTCCAAGAATTTAAAGCAAGACGATGTGCTAAAGAGGTTATTGCTCGAGGATACTGGGAATTATCACTATATATTATGTTTAAAGGAAATTTATTTTTTATTTTCTTTTCGATTATACTATAAATTTCTTTTGTTGATAAGGGGATGTCAATATGGCTAACGTTGTGTTGATTGTTCGCCCCTTCTTTTGCTTTCCTGTCTGCCCAATCATTATTATTTAAACCACAATGAGATGGTATCCAACAAAAATGAACATTTGTGCCATTAATAATTAAGCAATGTATAAGATATTTTATTTCATATATAATATCACCTCTGTTTTTATAAATATTAGAGTCCAGACTCTGAAGAACAGATTTGGAGTCTACACATAATAATATATTAAAAAATGTCTTTTGTTGACTTAAGATTTTATTTAATGCCATAAGAATTGCGGTAAGTTCTGCAGTATAAATTGAACGATCTTTACCTAAATACAAAGATTCACTAATTTTTAAAGCAGGTATAACATAACCAGCCCCAGTTTGGCCTGTATCTAAAACAGAACCATCAGTATAAATTTGCAAATAAGAATAATATTTTTTATCTATATGTTCATAAGCTTCTGTTGCTAACAAAAATCCATTTTCTTTTTTCCGTATAGCAGTATAGTCATAATCAAAGTTTGCTCGCTTAAATTCCCATATTGGTATAGGCATTTGTGGTATTTTTTTATGGATTGAATTAGGAAATAAATTTGATCCCTGTAAAAGTTCATTTGTATAAGTTGCTATTGTTTGTAAATAACTGATACCCTGTGCTCTTTTTGGATAATCTAAATCAGATCTTACTTCTAGTTCCGTATCAGTGAAATTTTCTACAGCAGAGGCTCTAACTATATATTTAGCGCATGATAATTTTCTCCACTCATTTAATGGTAATACTCCAGCTGCTTTATAAGCATCGTCAGTTTTTGTGTGTACTGGAATACCCATAACAATTTTAATTGCTTTGCTGTCCATACTCTGGAGTTGTTTCAGTAAATATTTTGGTGCCGAAAAATATACCTCTTGTCCATACGTTAATTTAGATCTGACAAGCATGCACACAAGATGAATGAGAGTTTTAGTATCACGTCCCCATTTTTGGAAGCTTATAATCTTTATTAAATTTAAACTTTTAACGGCCTTTTCCAACAAGTAATGTATATGTTTTTTCCAACTTAATTTAGATGTAAAATATACCCCGAGAAATTTTATTTCCTGCACATATTTCAATTGTTTGATACCAATATAAAATTTTGGCAAACATTTGGGGTTAATCCCATTATTAAACAAGATCATGTTTGTTTTTTCTTCTGATAATTCCAATCCATTATCCTTCATGTAAATATCAATATTGTTCAGTTCATTTTGATATATCTTTTGAATATGTTTTATTTCATATATAGAAGTTTTTCTTTTTAAAGATACATTTACCCATATTGCAATATCGTCAGCATATTGAACTAGATTAATTTTATTACTTACAAATTGAGGTAAGTCATGTAACAAAATAGTGAATAAAAGAGGTGAAATTATAGAGCCTTGTGGTATACCCATGTTAATATTATATGTAGAAGAATAAGAGTGACCTACTTTGGCCATTATTTTTCTTCCATGCAAAAACCCTTTAATATATTGAAAAATATTTCCAGAAAGCCCTATATTTTTTAATTTGTATAAAAGTCGAGCATGCCAAACTCGATCATAAGCTTTTTTTACGTCAAAAAATGTAGCTAATATATTTTTCCTTCTAGCGAATTGTTTCTTAATGTGTGTTGTTAATTTCACTAAATGGTCTACTGTTGATCTGCCTTTTTTAAAACCAGCCTGATTTTCTGGAATTACTTTATTTTTTTCACAATAGTATGATAATCTATTCATTATAATTTTTTCCATAATTTTACCAGCATGTGATGTTAATGCAATGGGGCGATAACTTGAGGATTCGTGTCGATTTTTCCCTGTTTTTAAAAGTGGAATAATTATTGATGTTTTCCAAATATCAGGCAACACATTATCTTCCCAACATTTATTGATAATATGGAGAAAATGTTGTATCCATTTTAAAGGCATGTGGTTTAGCAAAATGTATGATAACCCATCTGGACCAACTGCAGATTTTTTAGTGCCAAGATAATTTAAAGCATCTGTAACCTCTGTTATTGATATCCTAGAATTCAGAAATAAAGAATTATCTGAATTAGGTTCTTTATAATGTTCAGATTTTTCTTCATGTTTTCTTTTTTCAAACTCATCTTTAATTAGACTACTAGTATTGCTTGCATTTGCAAAAAGTTTTCCAAATTCTTCAGATTTCTCCTTTGGAGAAGAAAATAGTTTGTTAGTTATTTTTATGGGACACTTAGGAAGCTGAAAGCCATTTTTCATTTCTTTTACTTTTTTCCAAACATTATGAACATTACATGTATTTGATATTTCTTTTTGACAAAAATCTTCCCAATATTGTTTCTTTGCTGATGCTATAATTTTATTACAATTAATTTTTGCACATTTCATGTGCCTATGTGCGGAAACAGATCTACATTTTATCCAATTCTTAAATGTATACTTTTTTTCCTTAACTGCATCTGCACATGCTTGATTCCACCAAATATTACCACTGTGTTTTTTCTTTACAGAATTTCTCTTAATAGGTATAGACTTATTAGCTGCAGACAATATTGTTTTTGTAAAACCTGTATAAATTGCATTGATATCTTCATTTTGTAGAAAGTCATCTTCAGAGTTCAATAAATGCATTTGATACAGATTCCAATCTGCACGAGTATAAATATATTTTGGTATAATATCATCTTCTATTTGTACCTCTGGCTTTTCATTTATTACAGTTAAAACTGGTAGATGGTCACTACCTAATGAATCAGAGTCCACTTCCCATATACTGTCTATTGCCAAATCAGGCGATACAAACGTTAGATCAATGGCAGAAGGTTGGTGTGTTGCTATGTCAGGAATCCTTGTTATTCTACCATCATTTAACAATATAAGACCAGAAGTAATTATATTTTCAATAAAACGATTATTTGTATTATAATTACATCCTTTATCCCAAAGTGTTGAATGAGCATTGAAATCACCAACTATAATACAATTTTCATTTATATCAATGGATTGTAACCATTCAGTATTAAAATCATCTGGTCCTAATGGATAATAAACAGACGTGATAGTAACATACATTTGATCATGAATTTTTACTTTCACGGCTACTGAATACACATCATTTAAATCGTTTGGAATGGGAGACTTGCATGTGACGTAATCCATATCTTTCCTAATGTATATCGCAACGCTTACTTTTGTATTCTGTTTAATAAATGGTGTTACTGGTGGAAAAAAGTAGCCTTCAATCTTAGGAAGTTTCTTCCTTTTTACATTCAATGATTGCAGTGCAAGAACATGATGTTGGTTTGTTGCTACATATTGTTGTAAAGAGTGTACATTTGTGGATATAGATCTGCAATTCCACTGAACAATACTAAATTTATCATCAATCATAAATTTAAGATAGTTTTTTTCAAATGAATGTTGTTCAATTATGACAAAATATTTCTGAACATCAGTGACATTAACTTCATTCCTTTTTGATTCAGATGAATGCAGTCTCTGTAAAAGGAACGGTTTGTAGCCCCCGTTTTTGTGAGAAAGGATACACTGTTGTCTACAAAGTGTACATTTTCTTTGACACATGCTGCTCTCAGTGCAGCGTTGGCGGCATCACCTTTCTTTCTCAACTGACCTCTTGGGGGTACAATAGATGACACACAAATGTATGCTGCAGGGAATGTTGTCTTGACTACTTTAATCATCTTTAACCAGTCCTTCATGTTAATGTTTTTTGTTTTGCAGCTGTTGATACCTGCATGAATAATGACATATTCTACTTTTCCATTTGCAGGTACATCATCCAACCATTGAACAATGTCTTCAATTTTTATATCAGGAATGCAGACTAGCTGACTTTTGACGCCTTCAACAGCAACTTCTTCCATTCTGATGCCTCTAATGACGGAGTCTCCTATTATGAGTTGTTTAGTATCTTTGGCTACTTTACTATGCTTTAGTCTTTCAAAAGGAGTACTGGTGATGTCACTGACAGATCTCATGTTTAGTTTAGAAACATCCGGACATTCGACAAATGTGTCACAAGGAGTAGAACATGACACTGTCTCTTGTGTTGATTCATCACTTGTTACCACATCTGACACCTGCCGTACATTGTGTTTACACAGTTTGATCAGCTGCTCTGCCTTATCTCTTTCAGAGTGTGCAATGCTTGCTGTTGTTGATTTATGTTGAAAAAGTGTTTTGTAGATTGCAAAAAGTCTGTCGATGTTTGTGTCTTGCTCCCTAATTATTGGGACAGCTACTTTTTCCAAAAACTCTGTGAAAGATGGTGTTGAGGTTGCAGTTTGTTGTGCAGCTACTTGAGCATATGTTTTTTTACTTTCTTTTTCAGGACGTTTCTGCTGTACTTTGTCAATAGCCTCCTGTATGCTCATTGAGCATTTTGATCTTTCTGTGAGAGCATTTTTTAGTAGCACCTTTTTGTCACATCCACGATAGGCAGCTGAGTGCTCTCCTCCACAGTTTACACAGTGAGGCTTGGAGGCGTTGCAGTTTTGCCTTGTGTGATATCCTCCGCATCTGCAACATCTTTGTTTTGCACAACAATGTTTCAAAGTATGGTTTAATCGCTGGCATCGTGTGCACCGTGGAACTGGAGGACAATATGGATGTACCTTAAAAGTTTTGTCATTTTGTGTCAATGTTGCAGGCAATTTGTTTGATGCAAACACTATTCTTGTTATGGTGTGACTTGATTTTTTCGCAATGATATTCTTGTATTTGATGATGTTTTCATTGTTCTTTAGAGTGTGTGTATTGCTTAGTCCAAATACTACTCCTTCAGTTGTTTCAGTTGGAATAACACACTTTACATGTGCACCCCCGATGTCAGACAGTGATAATAATTTGTCTTGTTGTTGCCGAGAAACACAATGAACATACCAGTCTCCAGAACGCAGTTTATTAACAGAAGCGACATTACCTACAAAACCTTGAAATGGAAATTTACTTGATACAGGAAGTTTCTTCAAAGTTACATTTCCCGTATGTTTATCCCGTACTAGTACAGGAAAGTTTTGTTTACATACATTGTCTTTCGAGTATTTTAGACTTATTTGCTTTTCAGGTGTAGTAACTATAAATTCCCTTTCATTTTCAAGAATGATCGATTTCTTGTCTATATTAAACTGTTCACGAAGGCAATGCATCCTTATTGTACATTTTGTGATATTTATGTAATTTTGAAATATTTTATCAAGCGCGTATGCTGCGTCACTAAGATAAAACAAGAAACTACCACATGTGACTGTACTTTTTTTTTTTTTTGGTAACTAAATGTTTACGTCATTTCCACTCTGGTCACATACAATGACGTATTTCTTCCTTTTATTTCATCCCAAGACGAACACCACGCAATCACATTCTGGAAGCAGTGATCGAAGAAAACCTTTCAGGAGCTCAGGTTGTAAAGATCCCTTCATTGCCATGACCAGAAGTGACCCACCTTCTTGTATCTGATGTTGAAAGTCAATATTATATTTTTGATGTAAAGTCTTCATCTTTTTCCACCATTCTAAATATTTGTCAGTAAACACACTAAATAAATTTAAAAAAAAAAAAAATAAAAAAAAAAAATAAAAATAAAAAAAAAAAAAATAAAAAAAAAAAAATTCCTTCGCCTGTGTTACGTTACATTTTGTAAACTATATGTCTTTCGTCATCTTTACTGAAAAGCCCTTGACACGAATTTCCACATATGACGTAGTTCCTCTTATTATGTCATTACTAGATATTTACCACTGTATGCATTCTACGGATAGTGAAGGAAGTGTCCGAAGGTCGAAAATCACACAGTCTTCCTTAAATGACGTAACGGTTCTGACTAAATGACGTAGAAGTCTTAGAACACGGCGACGCCAAACATATTTAAATCGATAGGACGAAGGTTCCTTTATTAAAAACAACGAAAGTTAATCTTCCAATAGTTTCTGTTAGGTATGACAATAGACAATATGACTGGCGATAACAACAACTAGAAACATCGGCTGCAGATAGTACAAGAATAATGTCACGCGCCAAAGAGATTTTCAGAGATCACTTCAGTCAATGCAGACATCTCATTTCACGGCTTACAACAACAGTCTACGACACAAAAAAGATAATACTGGAATTTCAAATCGATATGAAAACGGTCACATGATTAATCACTACCAGATGTTTCCCCCAAATTATATAAAATCCATTCGATGTTTGTCGTTCGACGTGCCCTTGGTTTCATTATGGCGTCACAAAAAATCGGTCCTTGTCATGGGAAAATACTGCCAAAGTTCCATGAAAAAACAATCATCTGGATGAACAGGTCATAATATCGTGAACTTCACATACTTCGAAAGCACATCAGAATAAGAAAATCCTCCAAACCTCAAGATCACCAAATCAAAACATCGAAAATCGCTCACAGATCGGTAGATGACATCGAAACAGAACCACAGGCACCGGAAGTCCTATGTGTTTTCTATTGATGGCCTGTGCACCGTTTTTCTTTAGTTTAGTTTGAGAAAATTGGGAACTCAGAATTTTTCTTGACAGTTGTTACTTGTTAGCTGAAGTTTGCCAGCAAGTCTAATCATAAAATTTATATTTATGAAATGTATTTGAGTGACAATTGAATTATCTCGACACTTACCTGTGTATTGAGAATGGCCCCAGCTAGGTCAAAATGTGCCAGCTAGTGTTCGATTTGACAAGCCAATTTTCTTTCGTAATTTAATAATAAGTCCTATGCTCCGTTGATGCTAGAAGTCCGACGAAACTGGCTCATGTTTTGCACCGGGAATTAATCACTGTCAACCTTTGAAGAAATAGAAATCTTAGATAGTTCGCGACGCTCTTCCAGCTTTGCACCGTTCGTGTGCATGGGACGCCAATATCCGGGTTCCCTGGTTCAAATACAAGGTCCGCTGGCAGAGATTTCATTGGTCAACGGCTATGTTTTGCTCGTATGTCGTAATAAAAGGACCATTTCTGTGCAGAAATGGTGTGTCTCATATCGTTTTGATAACCGCTAGCACCCGTGAGCTTATTTTCCTTTTAAAAACTATAGAAGTCCATTTTATTATTGGTTGTAACTTTAGCCAAAGCAGAATTATCTAAGATAATAGCCCGGCCTTGCTCACGTTAAAATGAAAAGTGAAAGTGACAGTAAAATTTAGATCGAAATTGATAAGAATGCAAAACCGAAAGTGAATTTTATAAAAAGTTGTTTTACCGTACAGAATTCTAAATTTGTAAATAGTATTCGACAGTTAGAATTGTTCAGTTATTTTGTTGAAGAAGTTAGTTATAAAACGTTAGTAATTTATAAATTAGATTTTATTTTCTTTTATTATTGAGAAAACCCTCAACGTAAATGGCAAGAAATGATTCTGAGAAGCGGAATTTTCCTAGAAGTTCCGAACATATTTTCTTTTCTTTCTTTTCGCTGCCTGGAAATAATCAATTAGTATTGTAATGTAAAATAATTGGTAAACTGGTCATTGTATTATTTTTATGCCACAAAGGAATTCAATTCCTGAGTTGAGAGAAATAAGTAAATTCAACGTTTGAACGATCAAAGCAAGTTTTTGTTTAGCCTAACGTCAACGTACTAGTATTCTGTTTGTGTGGTTTTTCGTATCGTTTCTATCTGCGCTAGATCTGTTTGTTGTTGTAGTAAAAATTCTTTCTAACTTCCCTTTGAGCGACAGAATGTGTGAATGTTTTTTCCTTATTTGTGAAGGAATTATTAACACAAGACATCACAGACGAGCAACACAATAAGACGGGTGCAACCACGGCATGGTAGATTTTGTCTGCTCCACGGTCTGTGGAATTTGATGGACCAGGGAGGGAGATGGGAAAGGAATTCTTTACACTGAGGTGTATGTGAGGTCTCCGTTCCTGGTCGTTGCTGAAGAAGTTGACCGTGGAGACGGAGAAAATATAAATGAACATGATCGCAAGAAACATGCATTCAGCACACATAGACAAGACAAAAATAGAAGAGATTTTTATTTTATTTTGATTTTATTTTTATAATTGCTTGTCGGCCCGCGCTCGCGGCCGCCGTGCTTGGGGTCTCCCTCTCCCTCCTCCTCCGGGTGGCGGGGAAGGAGGGTTTGAGGGGTTGCTCAGCTGTCCTGACAAGATCTTTTTGAGTGACCGGTAAAAAGAGAGGAGTGGACCTCGGGCGGGGGCGGTGTGCGCGTGGCTTACAATATCAATGTATACCTCCAGCACGTTGGTTGGTGATAATATCAATGTATATCTACAGCACGTTGGTTAGTGGTAATATCAATGTATATCTACAGCACGTTGGTTGGTGGTAATATCAATGTATACCTCCAGCACGTTGGTTGGTGGTAATATCAATGTATATCTATAGCACGTTGGTTGGTGGTAATATCAATGTATATCTACAGCACGTTGGTTGGTGGTAATATCAATGTATACCTCCAGCACGTTGGTTAGTGGTAATATTAATGTATATCTATAGCACGTTGGTTGGTGGTAATATTAATGTATATCTATAGCACGTTGGTTAGTGGTAATATTAATGTATATCTACAGCACGTTGGTTAGTGGTAATATCAATGTATATCTACAGCACGTTGGTTAGTGGTAATATCAATGTATATCTATAGCACGTTGATTAGTGGTAATATTAATGTATATCTACAGCACGTTGGTTAGTGGTTATATTAATGTATATCTACAGCACGTTGGTTAGTGGTAATATTAATGTATATCTATAGCACGTTGGTTAGTGGTAATATCAATGTATATCTACAGCACGTTGGTTAGTGGTAATATCAATGTATATCTACAGCACGTTAGTGGTAATATCAATGTATACCTCCAGCACGTTGGTTGGTGGTAATATCAATGTATACCTCCAGCACGTTGGTTGGTGGTAATATCAATGTATATCTATAGCACGTTGGTTGGTGGTAATATCAATGTATATCTACAGCACGTTGGTTGGTGGTAATATCAATGTATACCTCCAGCACGTTGGTTAGTGGTAATATTAATGTATATCTATAGCACGTTGGTTAGTGGTAATATTAATGTATATCTACAGCACGTTGATTGGTGGTAATATCAATGTATATCTATAGCACGTTGGTTAGTGGTAATATCAATGTATATCTATAGCACGTTGGTTAGTGGTAATATTAATGTATATCTATAGCACGTTGGTTAGTGGTAATATTAATGTATATCTATAGCACGTTGGTTAGTGGTAATATCAATGTATATCTACAGCACGTTAGTGGTAATATTAATGTATACCTCCAGCACGTTGGTTAGTGGTAATATCAATGTATACCTCCAGCACGTTGGTTAGTGGTAATATCAATGTATATCTACAGCACGTTGGTGGTGATATCAATGTATACCTCCAGCACGTTGGTTAGTGGTAATATCAATGTATATCTACAGCACGTTGGTTGGTGGTGATATCAATGTATATCTATAGCACGTTGGTTAGTGGTAATATCAATGTATATCTATAGCACGTTGGTTAGTGGTAATATTAATGTATATCTACAGCACGTTGGTTAGTGGTAATATCAATGTATACCTCCAGCACGTTGGTTGGTGGTAATATCAATGTATATCTACAGCACGTTGGTTAGTGGTAATATCAATGTATATCTACAGCACGTTGGTTAGTGGTAATATTAATGTATATTTATAGCACGTTGGTTAGTGGTAATATTAATGTATATCTATAGCACGTTGGTTAGTGGTAATATCAATGTATACCTCCAGCACGTTGGTTAGTGGTGATATCAATGTATACCTCCAGCACGTTGGTTAGTGGTAATATCAATGTATATCTACAGCACGTTGGTTAGTGGTAATATTAATGTATATTTATAGCACGTTGGTTAGTGGTAATATCAATGTATATCTATAGCACGTTGGTTAGTGGTAATATCAATGTATATCTACAGCACGTTGGTGGTGATGTCAGTGCATACCTCCAGCACGTTGGTTAGTGGTAATATCAATGTATATCTATAGCACGTTGGTTAGTGGTAATATCAATGTATATCTACAGCACGTTGGTGGTGATGTCAGTGCATACCTCCAGCACGTTGGTTAGTGGTAATATCAATGTATATCTACAGCACGTTGGTTGGTGGTAATATCAATGTATACCTCCAGCACGTTGGTTAGTGGTGATATTAATGTATATCTATAGCACGTTGGTTAGTGGTAATATCAATGTATATCTATAGCACGTTGGTTGGTGGTAATATTAATGTATATCTATAGCACGTTGGTTGGTGGTAATATTAATGTATATCTACAGCACGTTGGTTAGTGGTAATATTAATGTATATCTATAGCACGTTGGTTGGTGGTAATATTAATGTATATCTATAGCACGTTGGTTGGTGGTAATATTAATGTATATCTATAGCACGTTGGTTGGTGGTAATATTAATGTATATCTACAGCACGTTGGTTAGTGGTAATATTAATGTATATCTATAGCACGTTGGTTGGTGGTGATATCAATGTATACCTCCAGCACGTTGGTTAGTGGTAATATCAATGTATATCTACAGCACGTTGGTTGGTGGTAATATCAATGTATATCTACAGCACGTTGGTTGGTGGTAATATCAATGTATATCTCCAGCACGTTGGTTGGTGGTAATATCAATGTATATCTCCAGCACGTTGGTTGGTGGTGATATCAGTGCATACCTCCAGCACGTTGGTTGGTGGTAATATCAATGTATATCTCCAGCACGTTGGTTGGTGGTGTTGTCAATGTATATCTCCAGCACGTTGGTTGGTGATATCAGTGCATACCTCCAGCACGTTCCTTGATGATGTTGTCAATGTATATCTCCAGCACGTTGGTTGGTGGTAATATCAATGTATATCTCCAGCACGTTGGTTGGTGGTGATATCAGTGCATACCTCCAGCACGTTGGTTGGTGGTAATATCAATGTATATCTCCAGCACGTTGGTTGGTGGTGTTGTCAATGTATATCTCCAGCACGTTGGTTGGTGGTGTTAATGTATATCTCCAGCACGTTGGTTGGTGGTGTTGTCAATGTATATCTCCAGCACGTTGGTTGGTGATGTCAGTGCATACCTCCAGCACGTTGGTTGGTGGTAATATCAATGTATATCTCCAGCACGTTGGTTGGTGATATCAGTGCATACCTCCAGCATGTTGGTTGGTGGTAATATCAATGTATATCTCCAGCACGTTGGTTGATGGTGTTGTCAATGTATATCTCCAGCACGTTGGTTGGTGATATCAGTGCATACCTCCAGCACGTTGGTTGATGGTAATATCAATGTATATCTCCAGCACGTTGGTTGATGGTGTTGTCAATGTATATCTCCAGCACGTTGGTTGGTGATATCAGTGCATACCTCCAGCACGTTGGTTGATGGTGTTGTCAATGTATATCTCCAGCACGTTGGTTGGTGATATCAGTGCATACCTCCAGCACGTTGGTTGATGGTGTTGTCAATGTATATCTCCAGCACGTTGGTTGGTGATATCAGTGCATACCTCCAGCACGTTGGTTGGTGGTGTTGTCAATGTATATCTCCAGCACGTTGGTTGGTGGTGTTGTCAATGTATATCTCCAGCACGTTGGTTGGTGGTTTTGTCAATGCATCTGTACAGCACGTTGGTTGATGGTGTTATCAACGTATATGTACAGCACGTTGGTTGATGGTGTTATCAATGTATATGTACAGCACGTTGGTTGATGGTGTTATCAATGTATATGTACAGCACGTTGGTTGATGGTGTTATCAACGTATATGTACAGCACGTTGGTTGATGGTGTTATCAATGTATATGTACAGCACGTTGGTTGGTGGTGTTGTCAATGTATATGTACAGCACGTTGGTTGATGGTGTTATCAACGTATATGTACAGCACGTTGGTTGATGGTGTTATCAATGTATATGTACAGCACGTTGGTTGATGGTGTTGTCAATGTATATGTACAGCACGTTGGTTGATGGTGTTGTCAATGTATATGTACAGCACGTTGGTTGGTATTGTTGTCAATGCATATGTACAGCACGTTGGTTGGTGGTGTTGTCAATGTATATGTACAGCACGTTGGTTGGTGGTGTTGTCAATGTATATGTACAGCACGTTGGTTGGTATTGTTGTCAATGTATATCTCCAGCACGTTGGTTGGTGGTGTTGTCAATGTATATGTACAGCACGTTGGTTGCTGGTGTTGTCAATGTATATGTACAGCACGTTGGTTGGTGGTGTTAATGTATATCTCCAGCACGTTGGTTGGTGGTGTTGTCAATGTATATGTACAGCACGTTGGTTGGTGGTGTTGTCAATGTATATGTACAGCACGTTGGTTGGTGGTGTTGTCAATGTATATGTACAGCACGTTGGTTGGTGGTGTTAATGTATATCTCCAGCACGTTGGTTGGTGGTGTTGTCAATGTATATGTACAGCACGTTGGTTGGTGGTGTTGTCAATGTATATGTACAGCACGTTGGTTGGTGGTGTTGTCAATGTATATCTACAGCACGTTGGTTGGTGGTGTTGTCAATGTATATGTACAGCACGTTGGTTGGTATTGTTGTCAATGTATATGTACAGCACGTTGGTTGGTGGTGTTGTCAATGTATATCTCCAGCACGTTGGTTGGTGGTGTCGTCAATGTATATCTACAGCACGTTAGTTGGTGGTGTTGTCAATGTATATCTTCAGCACGTTGGTTGGTGGTGTTGTCAATGTATATCTTCAGCACGTTGGTTGGTGGTGTTGTCAATGGTTGGTGGTGTTGTCAATGGTTGGTGGTGTTGTCAATGGTTGGTGATGTTGTCAATGGTTGGTGGTGTTGTCAATGTATATCTACAGCACGTTGGTTGGTGGTGTTGTCAATGGTTGGTGGTGTTGTCAATGGTTGGTGGTGTTATCAATGGTTGGTGGTGTTGTCAATGTATATCTCCAGCACGTTGGTTGGTGTTGTTGTCAATGTATATCTCCAGCACGTTGGTTGGTGGTGTTGTCAATGTATATCTACAGCACGTTGGTTGGTGGTGTTATCAATGTATATCTACAGCACGTTGGTTGGTGGTGTTGTAAATGTATATCTACAGCACGTTGGTTGGTGGTGTTGTAAATGTATATCTACAGCACGTTGGTTGGTGGTGTTGTCAATGTATATGTACAGCACGTTGGTTGGTGGTGTTATCAATGGTTGGTGGTGTGGTCAATGGTTGGTGGCGTTGTCAATGTATATCTACAGCACGTTGGTTGGTGGTGTTGTCAATGTATATGTACAGCACGTTGGTTGGTGGTGGTATCAATGGTTGGTTGTGTTATCAATGGTTGGTGGTGTTATCAATGGTTGGTGGTGTTATCAATGGTTGGTGGTGTTGTCAATGGTTGGTGGTGTTATCAATGGTTGGTGGTGTTATCAATGGTTGGTGGTGTTATCAATGGTTGGTGGTGTGGTCAATGGTTGGTGGTGTTGTCAATGCATATCACAGGCGGGGTCAATCATCCAGGGAAGTAGGATAAGGACGTTCATCAAAACTGGACCACAGAGCAATCATACTGCTAAGATGGACAGCCATAATTTGCCACTTTCATATTGCCCATCACGGAATTCCAACCTCTGTCATCGGCGTGCACCACGGTAACAGAAATTAAACACATAAACGCCACACTTGGAGCACTGCAATGGCTATCCCATCCTGTCCTATCCCGTAACTGTGAGGTCGTTGGGGCACCTCAGATGATCGTTTAACCATCATACTCCATCTTTCTCCGTCCTCAGCAACCCTGATGTCTTCGTTCAGTGTCAAGCCAGTCCATTCTCGAATGTTGTCCTCCCACCTCTTTTTTGGTCTCTCTTCTTCTACCTCCTTGCACTGTGCCTCGCAGGAAGGTCTTTGCAAGGCCTGATGATCTGGTGACGTGACCATACCATCGGAGTTTCGCAATGGCGAATACGAAGAAATGGACGCCGAGCGGTAAGGGAGACAACAAAACTGTAGGGTGTGATTGTCTCCCTTAAGAAAATAGAACTGGAGTTAAACGACAGCATCCTGGATGTCATCCTTATTGCATCCTGGACATCATCATCCTTACTGCATCCTGGACATCATCATCCTTATTGCATCCTGGACATCATCATCCTTACTGCATCCTGGACATCATTATTCTTATTGCATCCTGGACATCATCCTTATTGCATCCTAAACATCATCATCCTTATTGTATCCTGGACATCATCCTTATTGCATCATGGACATCATCCTTATTGTATCCTGGACATCATCATCCTTATTGTATCCTGGACATCTTCATTCTTATTGTATCCTGGACATCATCCTTATTGCATCTGGACATCGTCTTCCTTATTGTATCCTGGACATCATCCTTATTGCATCCTGGACATCATCATCCTTATTGAATCATGGACATCATCCTTATTGCATCCTGTACATCATCATCCTTATTGTATCCTGGACATCATTCTTATTGCATCTGGACATCATTATCCTTATTGTATCCTGGACATCATCCTTACTGCATCCTTGACATCATCATCTTTATTGTATCCTGGACATCATCATCCTTATTGCATTCTGGACATCATCATCCCTATTGCATCCTGGACATCATCCTTATTGCATCTGGACATCATCCTTATTGCATCTGAACATAATCATTTTTATTGAATCTGGACATCATCCTTATTGCACCTGGACATCGTACTTATTGCATCTGGACATCATACTTATTTCATATGGACATCATACTTATTGCATCTGGACATCATCATCCTTATTGCATCTGGACATCATCTTTATTGCCTCGGCTAGCTCTTTAACATCTTCCTAGAGCGCATTACGTCAGATGCCCTTGCAGATCACAAAGGCACAGTCAGCATAGGGGTTAGAGCAATTTCCAGCCTCCGTTTTACGAATGACATTGATGGATTGGCTGGAGAGGAACAAGAACTTGAACAGCTGGTACAAAGGTTTGACACCACCTCCAGAGCCTATGGAATGGAAATAAGTGCAGAGAAGGGCAAACTGATGACCAACAACACCAATCGCATCAACAGGGACATCAACGTCCAAGGCCAATCCCTCAACACAGTGCATAGCTTCAAATATTTAGGAGCCATTGTATCAGACAATGGGTCCCGACAGGAAGTCCTCTCCAGCATCGCACAAACAGCTGACAAGGTTGAAGCCCATTTGGAAAGACAGGACCATCATTCTAGTACTACATTCCAAGGCAAGGCTGCTGCGCTCCCTTGTCATCTCCATCTTCTTATACGCTTGTGAAACATGGACCCTCACAGCAGATCTCCAACGATGAATACAAAGCATGGAGATGAGGTGCTACAGAAGACTTCTGGGCATTTCCGATACCCAGCACATCACCAAGAACGAAATCCGACAGACCATCACACAAGCCATTGGACAACACAATGACATGGTCACAGTGGTAAAGAAACGGAAACTCCGATGGTATGGCCACGACACCAAAGCATCAGGCCTTGCAAAGACCATCCTGCAAGGCACGGTGCAAGGAGGCAAAAGAAGAGGGAGACAGAAAAGGAGGTGAGGGTACAACATTCGAGAATGGACTGGCTTGACACTGAGCGAAAACATGAGGGTTGCTGAGGACAGAGAAAGATGGAGTACGCTGGTTAAACGATCATCTGTGGTGCCCCTACGACCTTCGAGTTACGGGTTAGGATATGATAGAAGGATCAGTATTTCATTTCTGCATTCTGTATATTAGTTATTCCTCGGTAATTATCACATGGGCTACACGCAATTTTTGGCTGACAAATACTGTAGAAAGGTCACCTCATTAGCACAAAGCAACACTGACGTAGCTAACAGTTAATTGTGTAATCAGCAACACATTGAAGTTAATAGCTCCTTTCATACTAAACTGACCTAACTACTAACTGCAAACCGTGACCTAGGCTTTAAAATAAATGGGGTTAAAAGAAACTTCAAAGTGGTTTTTCCAATGTGGTCCAAATTAGGAGACGTTCAGTAATTTGGACTACCCAATCGTCGATATTGGACCAGTGGTGCATATTGGTGGACTGGTAATGACTCTCTCTCACTCCATTGTTTGTTTGTTTAGTTTTTTTTTCTCAGGAACTTTCGCAGTCTTTGTTTCTGCGCATCTAAACTTGATTACTCACAACTTTATCAGAACGCCATCAACTTTAATTTTAGACATTAGCTCAGAACTGTTCTTCAAATTTTATATTTGACATTGCTTCTGTAATATTTCTTCACACACACACACACACACACTCCCACACCCACACACGATCAAGCACACACGCACACACATACACACACCGTGTTATTCATGGCGTCTAGACAGTACATCATGCATGACATACCAAACGACGCACCAAGTTGATGACGTGTAACTACGTCATATAAGTTATAGAATTAAATAAACACAACTAGAATACTGCAGCATCAATCACAATATTTATTTATTTATTTATTTTATCAGTTTTATATAGCGCTTTTCCAGCTCAAGTGCTGCTCAAGGCGCTGGTCGATACAGGATCTACAGGATACATGCGCCCACCTGCAACCTTTGGCCGAAGAGTCCGATGCCCAGACGACTGAGCACAAGACTGGATGGACGACCGGTGATGAGAAGAATGGGTATTTGTGTGGCCTGCACTCACCGTGTAGGACATGAGCGTCAGGAACTTTAAAGTCCATGCGATGGAATGCGTGCGTGCACAGACTAGACCTCGGTTTATACTCTCATACGAAGGAGTAGGAGGACAGTGTCTCAGGGTAATTTTTACAAAACATTATTTATTTATTAGTATTACTATTATATTACTATTATTAGAAGTCTTTTTAGCGCTAGATTGATCGCGACCTTAGACGCACCTTTAACAAATAGTATTAAACAACGACTGTTGTCTTCAGTTCAAAACCAATTATCAATGATGGTTTGGTCTCAGCGTAAGTCACAGACTTGTTACTGTCTCAGTGTATGTTCGGCAGCCCCCAGTGTTTAACTTTTTCTATTTTTATACGCTAGAGTCCAGTCCGGGAGGGTGAGATTTTCCCGGTAGGAAAGTTTCTTGCAACATTGGCATTCTACCCATCCTTGACGCTTGTGAGCAATCAGAAATGATCCTACAGACCGGCATATCGACAGAGATTAACAAGAAAACAAACAAGCAAACAGACAAATTGATTGACGAACGAACATTAGGCAAACAGCAGATAGTAACAACAAGACCATATTGCACGGTTTGTTTATTTGTCAATCATCAACTGTGGGTGTTGGAGGTTGACTACAATGAGGGGGTATTTAGCGTTACATAATTATATCATATTAAAATAATAATTAGCAATGAATTGGGAAACTCAATCAGAAAAACTTAAAATGGAGATAAAAATACAAATTAGATGTCAAATTGTAATGTTAGATTGTCTTGCCATCAAGTTGTTTCATTAGCAAAAAGACATTTTCAAAATTTAGTAAACAAACATAATATATAGTTATGTAGTAGAAATGTGTATATATACGTAACCAATGTCTGCACACCATTTATTATTTGAATGTACATCATTATTACCATTATACACAGCAAATGATGTTTTAGTTAATGACATCGGCAACATCAATGATAGTTGTTTATATAATCATAAGCTTATAAAAAAAAAAAAAAACCACGTTCCTTCTCTTAAATACATACATTATACTTTTTTTTAACAAATTAAGTAAACCTACGTACATTTATGCATATGTGTGTTCCTTCGTTTATGCATACATGTGCATGTAGATGTTTGTAAAAGTCTAAAGTCATTTTATAAATGAAATGACTTTAAATTAAAAAAAAACACAAACAACTGAAACTGAAAGCAGCACATCATTAAAATCTACTCTTATCAGCTTCTAGCAACATAATTGTATTGTACAAATTCTATCACGAAAGAACGGGAAATAACAACATAAAATAACGTTAAAGTTTTGTAGCACGAAGTCTTTACGTGCATCCCACTCTTTACAAATTACAGGCTTTCCCTACAACATGATGGCAAAACATTGCACAAACATTGCAGCATTTTTAAAAGTGTTAATTTTTGTGGAGGTTTTATCCTAAAGAAGCAAAAGGAAAACATGGACTGCTTGGCCATTTGCAGGCTAAAATTTATCAAAATCTGCATAGCGACATTTGAGATACAGCGCAACACGTGGTTAGAAAATGATGGACCTCAAAGATCTTGACCTTGTAGAAAATGATGGACCTCAAAGATCTTGACCTTGTAGAAAATGCAAGTATGAATGATGTAAACGTCTCCGCAGAAGCATCTAGATTGGGTAAAGTCAAATTTGAGCAAATGCCAACACAGAAATGTAAAAAGGTGACCGACCGACAGACAGACCGACATTTGGCTCGTCCTGATTGCCCCCGACTATTTCAAAGTAGTTCAAGATAAGTCATAAGTCTGGAAATTGTTGTTTTTGTTTTTAAGTGAAATAATAATCATAAAATTAAAACACAATTCCACATCATTAAAACCAAATAGTTACAAAGCAATATAATGAATAGCTGCACACCATTGTTAAGTAGTATTTCTGGGAAACTCATCATTACGGGCTCTTGACTCAGGTCAGCATTGTTTCGAATTTATTAAATATATTTTAAAGAGAAAATGTTCGGATACTAAATGTTCTGAAACTAATTACGGTAACACCCCGATGCTATTATCTTAAGTAAAAACGTTTTTTTGGGGAACATACAACAGTGGTATTGTTAGCTGTAGCAAATCTACATTGGAGTCTAATTCTAACCTAACGCAAAGTCTACCCCATGTACTACTGTTAGAATGGCTAAAACAATCTTTGATTTGACTATTCTGTCCAGTAAAAAGATCACACAAACACATTTATTATACTATCCGTGATTCTTTTTTGTCTTCTTCTCCCTTGGGTGTGAAGTACAGGTCTCGTGTCAGCATTGTGACGGTGCAGGAAACTTGCTTCCTTTCTGAGGAGCTGGTGCAATAATCGTAGGCCACCTTCCTGGCTACTATGGTCAGCATGGCCATAATTTCCATGCGCTTCCAATTCTTGGAGAACACCTCAAGGAGAGACTGGATGAACCAGGACCCCTTTTCCTTGTTCAACCAGGATTTGTGGCCTTTTTGAAGATCAGAGAATGAAGACATTGAGAATGATAGGTATTACCTGTAGTAATAACGTCTTGAGAATAATAAGTATTAACTGTAGTAATGAAATCATGAAAATGATAGGTATTCACTGTACTAGTTAGTTAGTTATTAATTGTTTATATGGTCCAGCGGACTGCAAAGAACCGATTCAGGACCACAAAATCAGGACCACAACTTGGTGGAAAGAGGACTCGCCCCTGATCCGTATAAAAGATCTGCTGAAACAACTCTAATGGTAACACTGAATGCACTCCACCAGCCGGTCACTTTACAACAAAGACATCCCACGCAGGGGACGCTGAGGATATACTCTAATTTATCGAACCCCCGTTTATAAAAACACAATAGAATATAAACATCATTATAAAATAATAACGAAACACATGTATATAAAATGCCTACATTGCAAAGAAATAATATCATAGAAAGCTCCATTGACTATTTGGAAGAAAGCGTCCAATATCCCCAAGCTGATCCAAAAGACCCCATATACTAATGAGGAGGAGTTGGAGAGTTTTCAAAAAAAAAAGGTATGTGACTGGTCTAGCGAAAAAGATACATGTAGTAGATTGATAGAACAGAGTAGGAATGAGAAAGAACAAAGAAGAAAGACAGCCACAGTGGGAATTTAAAGCACCAAACTTCCAGAAAGTGGGGGTACTATTTATACAGAAACCCCCGGCACCCTTAGGAGGGGTTCACTGTAGTAAAAACGTCAGGAGAATGATAGGTATTGACTGTAGTAAGAACGTCATGGGCTACATTAACTAGCATCCAAACGTAGGTTTGTTGCAACAAGCTGTTCTCTCTTGCTCTGCACTCACCACGCCCAGTCCCTGGTGCTCTGAGCATGTTGCTAGCTATACAGCCTAGATGACAAATGACGAGGTCTACTCCTTCGCTGCATCTCAAGACAGGCACAAGGTGCACTTCTAAAGCACCCTAATAAACACTCCATCAAACTAAGTTTATCCTGACATTCCACCCACATCTACTGCCCTGGTGTATACTCCACCCCCTCATCATAAACTCTTGAACAGGGGACACAAATAGTATACGACAAAGTAGTACGTCTCCCTTAGAGAATCTGGATTTCAATAGTAACAGCGTTAGTTAGTTAGTTATTCATTGCTTACAGGGTCCAGCAAAGAGGCGAATGAGGAACATAAAATCAGGACCACAACTTGGTGGAAAGAGGACTCACCCCTGATCCGTATAAAAGATCTGCTGAAACAACCCTAGTGGTAACACTGAAGGCACTGAATAATAAGTATTAACTGTAGTAATTAAATCATGAAAATGATAGGTATTCACTGTACTAGTTAGTTAGTTATTCATTGTTTATATGGTCCAGCGGACTGCAAAGAGCCGATTCAGGACCACAAAATCAGGACCACAACTTGGTGGAAAGAGGACTCGCCCCTGATCCGTATAAAAGATCTGCTGAAACAACTCTAATGGTAACACTGAAGGCACTCCACCACGCAGGGGACGCTGAGGCTATACTCTAATTTATCGAACCCCCCTTTACAAAAACAAAATAGAATATAAACATTATTATAAAATATCAACAAAACACATACATATAAAATGCCTACATTGCTAAATAATAACATCATAGGAAGCCCTAGTGGCTATTTGGCAAAAAGCGTCCAATGTTCCAAAGCTGACCCAACAGACCTCATACACAAATGAGGAGTTTTGGAAGAGTTTTCAAGAAAAAATGTAGGTGACTGGTCTAGCGACGAAGATAGTATAGTAGATTGATAGAACAGAGCAGGAATGAGAAAGAATAAATGAGAAAGACAGCGACAGTGGGAATTTAAAAGCACTAAATTTTTCAGAAAGTGGGGATACTATTTATACAGAAACTCACGGTATCCCCACAGCGTTGAGGATGTTTGATTTATCATAGTAAGTAATAATGACCTTTAGGAATCAATTTAATTTTTAATACATTAGTAAATCGTACACTATTGGAACTCGTTTGATTTAAAAATTAAATGTTCAGACAGCAAAAATTCCTCGGCAGTCTTCGATCCAGAGAGCGAGCGAAAGAGGTTCCTAAAACTCTGATGCTCAGAATGGCTTATAGTTGTGTGTCTTACCTGGGACGGTGGAATAAGCGAAGAGAAAGTCAGCATTGATGGGAATCTTGTACACCAGTGTTGGCTCCTCCTCCTCCTCATCATCATCTTCATCAACGCCCAAAGTATCGCACACCTCCTGTCCTTCATCAAACTTCTTGCCGCGGCACGCCTGCAAACAAACATTGACTGAGGTACAGAGACTGACACTTTACATTTGTCTTCAAGGACAAGTATGGACCACGGGCAGACCAAGGGTAAGGCACAGAGACTGACACTTTACATTTGTCTTCAAGGACAAGTATGGACCAGGGGCAGACCAAGGGTAAGGTAAAAAGAGAGAGGGGGGGGAGGAGGGAGGTAGGGGGTCCACATTGTGGCCAAGGCCCAGATCCTGGTGGTGTCCAGGGCAAAGGCTTTGTCGGGGGGTGGGTGGGTGGTTA
>CM072524.1:2401781-2431781 GCA_036898135.1 Oncomelania hupensis | reverse complement strand
AATATAGAAAGTACTGTGACATAAGACAGTGCGTAACTCTTATGACGAGATTTATTTTGATTGGCTGATTATGTTAATCTGGAACGCTCCGCGTTTTTCTAGTCACTATATACATGTAAGTGTCTGTCTGCTGTATGACTATACAAAAACGGGTCTTTTGAAATATAATATTTTTTTCTCTCTCAATAACATAACTGTATATTAATAAGTTTGACATTAGTAGTTTAATCATGTTAACATTATTCTATTACTAAAACTTAATTTTTGTTCATCTTATTTATTCTCCTTTCTGCGAATGAATGAAATGAATGACAGTCCCTTCCCAACTTCTTTTAATTGACTTTTAACAATGGCCCTGAAGGGCCGCGACCTTATATTATTTTTGTGTTACAACTTAATCAAACTTATCTCTAAGTAATGTGTCTATGAAGTTTGGGTAAAATACATTCAGTGCACTGTTCTTGAGACACAAGGCGGGACAAACGTAGAGACTCCACATACAAAATACTATACCTTACTTTCAACCTCCAGCCACCCACACACAAATATCCCCCCCCCCTCCATCCTCCCAACACACATACACAAATACCCCCACACAAACACACACACAACCGTGTAGAAACGCCGTTGTGATGACTTTCATGAAACTCCACATACGTTACTTTGACATTTTTACAAATTTGTCCATTTTTTAAAGATAACTCTAACCCTAACCCTAACCCTAACCCACACCCTTAACCTAACCCTAACACAGCCCTAACCCTAACGGAACACTGGTTTGACGTCAAAATAACGGGGTCCGTCAAAAGAAAGTACGTAGAGGTTCAAGTGTACGTCAGAATAAAGGCGTTTCTACCTAGCTAAATTCGCTCTCTCTCTCTCTCTCTCTCTCTCTCTCTCTCTCTCTCTCTCTCTCTCTCTCTCTCTCTCTCCCTCTCTCTCTCTCTCTCACACACACACACACCCACGCACACACACCCACACACAAATATCGACACAAACACTCACACCTCCATATAGTAACTTATCTAATGAGGCCTACCTGCCATGTTGCTGCAATGTCAGAAATAAATGATTTTATTCTCTTTCGCTTTTCAAGACGACTGGGTCTGCAAAAAATAAAACAAGACTGCAACAAAATGGAAATTAATTTCCACAATTCAAATAACAATTGTTAATTTTTGTGGAGGTGTTTGGTCTCGGGATTATCCTAAAGAAGCAAATTCAAAATATGGAACGATGGGGCCAATCTCTGAACTACCTGTAAGCTAATATTCATAAAAATCTGTTTAGCCAGTACATTATTGATCAAGGGTGAAGAGGTTCAACATGTTCCCGGACCCGGTAGTAACAGTCTTTGGTTCTGCTTTGGACTGTGAAGCGGCTGACAAGTGTTAAACAGCCCAATGTCACCACGATCCCATGCAAGTCTGGCATAGGCCTTACAGAAGAACAAGAAGTCTTGGACAGATGGAAAGAGTACTGCTCCGATCTTGACAACCACACACCAAACGCAGACCCATCAGTTCTAGCATGTCCTGAAAACAGAGAAGAAGAGGAAATCCTCCCAATTCTCTGAGAAGAAGAAGAAATCCTCCCAATTCTCCGAGAAGAAGTTGAGGCAGCAGTGCAATCGCTGAAGAAAGGGAAGTCAGTGGGAGTGGACAAAATACCCGCGGAACTGCTTCAAGCAGGAGGAGAAGCGTTGATTGATGCACTCACCATTATCTGTAACAAGATCTGGGCAGAGTGGGGAGTGGCCTACACCATGGACCCTGTCGTTTGTCATCACTCTTCCCAAAAAAGGTAACTTTCAGGAATGTAAAAATTACCGAACCATCAGCCTCATCAGCCATCCTAGCAAGGTCCTCCTGAAAATACTAGTCTACTCAACAGGTTGAAACCCCAAGCTGAACAAATCATAGCTGAAGAACATGCAGGATTCAGGGCAGGGCGAATACCACTGAACAGATTTTCAACCTCAGAATAATCTGCGAGAAATACCTACAGCATTAACAACATCTATATAATGTGTTCGTAGACTTCAAGAAGGCGTTTGACCCAGTCTGGCATGCAGCTCTGTGGGCAACCATGACAGCGTACAACATCAGCCCTAAAATTATTGAAGTCATCAAAAGCCTGTATCACAAGGCTACGAGTGCAGCCCTCCACAACAGCGACATTGGAAACTGGTTCAGAACAACAATCGGTGTGCGTCAAGGATGCCTACTCTCTCCAACACTCTTCAACATCTTCCTAGAGCGCATCATGTCAGATGCTCTTGTGGATCACGAAGGCACAGTCAGCCTAGGGGGAAGACCAATCTCCAACCTTCGTTTTGCGGATGACATTGATGGATTGGCTGGAGAGGAACAAGAACTTGAACAGCTGATAGCTTGACACCACCCCCAGAGCCTTTTATCTTGTTCCTAGGCAAATGACCTTCATGATTTGTCTTTCCCAGCATCTCTTTTACTTGCCACATTAACCGGGAAATGGGATTTGGCAGTCCCTGTCAATATTATAAAAAGCAATCAAACTGCACTATCACAGTCAAGCATCACAATCATAATTTATGTAGATACAAATTTAGGCATAAATAAAGACCGCATGTTCTACACTTAAAAAATTAATGATAATGTTGGTCAGATATGTGATATTACTAAAGATAGCTCAATTTAATAAGATGTAATTTTTATTGCATACTGTGTGACGTTACTCGAGAAAGCCGATTTAACAGGATGTAGTTTTTATTGCTGTGATAGATTAAGGTACAAGAACCACTACTCTTGCATGATTGTGACTAACAAGGGAATGGACTCGGGAGAAATACACATGGCTGACAGTTTGCCAACGTGTTGAGTCTGCACTCATTCTATTGGTGTATACTTTTCACCTGTCTATACTTCATCTGGCGACGAGGATGGGATGGCCAGACAGTATTAGAGACAAACGCCTTCAACCCTACTTTGTGAGAAACACGGAACTGAGTGTCGTTGATGGGTGTGTGCTCTGGGGCACACGGGTGGTTGTACCACCGAAAGGGCGTCAGCGCTTATTGAACGACCTGCATGAATCACATCTAGGTATGTGCAGAATGAAGGCCTTGGCACGCTCGTATATTTGGTGGCCGAACATTGATAGTGAAATTGAATCTGCAGTGAGAAACTGTATTGAATGTCAGACTCACAGAAACATGCCGAGTTCAGCGCCTCTTCACCCATGGGAGTGGCCGAATCGTCCTTGGAGCCGACTGCATGTAGACTATGCAGGTCCATTCTTGGGCAAGATGTTCCTGGTTGTCATAGACGCTCACTCAAAGTGGATGGATGTTTACCCTCTGAGCACGTCGAAATCGGCGGCTACCATCGAGAAACTGCGGCAGTCGTTTGCCATACATGGGTTGCCAGAGACGTTAGTGTCGGATAATGGAACATGTTTCACCAGTGAGGAGTTTCAAGAGTTCATGCAGAAGAATGGCATCAAGCACATCAAGTCAGCTCCGTATCACGCTGCTACTAATGGACTGGCTGAACGAGCGGTGCAGACGTTGAAGCAAGGTCTGAGGAAAATGAAATCAGGCTCTATTGAGACGCGGGTGTCGCGTTTCTTGTCCATGTATCGTGTCACACCTCAGACAACGACTGGACAATCCCCGGCCGAGCTGCTCTTTAATCGGAAGGTCAGAACACGGCTGGATCTGGTTCAGCCCTGTATGGAACGACAGGTGGTACAGAGACAACTACAACAGAAGCTGAATCATGATCGTTCAAACGTCAGGAGTTACGCGGCAGGTGACCGGGTGTACATCAAGAACTTTTCCACGGGTCCTAAATGGATGTCGGGAATCGTAATGCACATGACGGGACCCTTGTCATACATGATCAAGTTGTCGGATGGTCGGGTGTTGAAGAGACATGTTGATCATGTACTACCTCGCGCTAGCAAGTCAGAAGAGGTGGGAGATTGGAACTGTGTTGAACCCGAAACTATCCAAGCTCCGCCATGCGGTGATCGGCCTCCACCGCAGGTGGCGGACCAACCCACGGGTCCATCAGTAACACCGGTACCATCGACGTCTGTAGCAGGTTCGATGCCGACATCACAATTGCCGGCGCTGCCTGGGGACGCTGTTGCAGACCATGGTGCACAGACGCCGCTGATGTCTAGTTCCATGCCAGCAGTGCCGTCATGTCCATCACTGGCATTAGAGTGTCAATCGCTGGCACCAGTGGGTCATCCACAGCGTCAGCGGAGATTGCCTGCGCATCTCAAAGACTTTGTGCTCCAGCGGTTTCGAGATGTCCGGAAGTGATGTGACCATGTGGACCGCAAAGAATGAATAGTGTTCTGATAATTTGGTTACTTTGTTTTAGGTTTGAACCAATGGCAAACTGGCAAAGGACTTGTAATTTTCTTCTTTTTTTTTCTACTAGTTTTTCCCTCTAGAGCTCTTTTAGTTTACGTTACGACAACTCGGAAGGGGAAAAGGGAGACAGAATATCCAAGAAAATGTTTTTGATTTGTATTTTAATTTTAAGGGTTACCAGAAGTTACAAGATAAGACTTACGTTTAGTTGGTTTGAACAGGAGTTGATTATTTTAATTGCATATTGACTTGTGTGACGGTACTCGAGAAAGCCCAATTTAACATCAGACCAATAGTTTTTAGCTTTGCATGTCATGTTTTATTTTTAGGTATAATGGCTTTGATCACTCTGTTCTTATTTTGATGATGATATTAAACTAAATCTCTTCTAGTTCTGTCTCAGTGTCTATAACACAATAATAGAGATAGTGGCTATTTGAACGTTGTGGGTTTGGAATATGTACTGCTGCAGGAAATCTTCAACTTTCTTATTCTTAATGCATTGTTCTGCCAAAGATCTTATTACAGATAATGGGATCCATCGACAGACAAAGGAGTTCTTTTAATTTACGTCTGGTAAAGAGCAGCACTCTGCAACAGAAAGGAAAATCTGCAAGTCCAAGCAGTGTTATGTGTTTTGAATGTGCAAGCTGTGTTATGTAATGTCAAATGCCTGCATTCAGCGGACTGTAGTGGCTAGTGCTGCAGGAATATGGGGCAAGAATCAAACACCGTGTTAATGATCGATCATGTTCCATTTGCTGTCAGGATATCGGTGACAAAGAAGCAGGCCACACAGAGCGCTAGAGCCTATTGAGTCAGGCTTACAGACTGACAATATGGGAAGCTGATTTCGCTTGTGTATAACAGACTAGTATCTCAGCTACTGCTATAGTATACTCTATTCACTGAGCAAACTTCGCTGGGGTCATTCTACTCGACATTCTGTCTAAGGAGCAGGCTTTGGAGCTGAAACGGATGAGGGAGTGGGAGGTTATGCGATAAAACTGATGAGCATGTTGTGATGAGAAGAAGAAGAAGAAGAAGAAGAAGAAGAGGAAGAAGAAGCTCCTCCTTTTTTCCTCATCGTCTTTCATCTGCCATCTATTTCTCTTCTTCTTTGATGTAACACGTCCAACAGTATCAGATCATACAACTGTGTACGAATGAAGGGAGGAAAACACAACATGGGAACCCTAAGAAACAAACTGCCGGCAGACAAGGATAGGCTGCACGGGCGACGCACAACATATTTAATATGCAGTAGTGGGGTCGTGTTTCGCATATATATCACGATTTCAATCTTTCCTGTTCCGATGAGAAATCTATTCAATGGCTCCCTGAATGAGACAATAAGCTTAATCATTTAATACTAACCCTCTTCAATCAAAGTATTCAATAAATCTACATTTAAGGCAATGCCATGTATAGTACACGCAACCAGTACGATTAGTCTTGAGATATTTCTTGTCAATTAACTTCATAATATAATGTTCGTTTTCAAACAGACTAAGTCAAGTATTTATGAAAAACATACGAGTAAAACCTTTAAATCGTGCGTGCCCTGAACTCAAATAGCAAAATTGGACAAAGGAGATCTGTCCGTTTTTTAAGGCCTCTTCAACTTCAACTCTTTATTCAGTTTAACTGCGCACTCGGCATCAAGCAAAGTAAAGGCCTTGAAAACATTGTCATGAAAACACTGACAAACACGCTTGGGAAATTACAATCGTCTGCGAGACGGCTGCACGTTCTGCCAGTTCTCCTCTCGTCCACGACTGCCGAGGTAACCACCAGACTCCAAATCTCCATCCTAGTAATCAATACAGCACTAGCACTGCATGATTTGCTGAGTTCAATCGACCAGCCAAAATGCTTAACACTCAGACTCTCAACAAGGCTCGATTTTCACGAGTGGAATTTCCAGTGGTGCAAAAAAAAAAGATGAAGGGGAACAAATGTAATCAGGGATGTCGTTTGGGTCGGATCTTCGGCTTTTAGCCGAAATTTTTATAAAAAAGCCGATAAACTGCCCGTCATGTCGGCTCGCCGAGCCGAAGTTTTCAAGAGTGAATCGGCTCGGTTTTGTCCATTTTTGCGATATTCCGGTGCTGTACGCTTGAAGTTTAGGTGAGGATTCGATAAGTACTAAATTCTGTTTTCCTGAAAAGGTTGCACTCAGCGAACAGACCCGTATTGGTCATAGCCCGATGTCGTCCATGATAAAATTGACGTCAATAAAGCCAGTAACGTACGAAATAAAACGTCACTTTCTCATACAGGCCTTAGGCAGTGCTTGAAAATCATTTTCAAAATGCCTCCGAAAAAGAAATCGAAATTGTTGGCCGGACAAAGTATACTGTCGTTTGGCAAAAAAGAAGTACAGCCTGACAAATCCACTGGCACCACTGACAGTGACGGGCCTTCCACTTCGGCAAATGTGCAGAGTGGTGAATCTATCGCTGTTGTTTTCTCCACCACTGGCACTGAAGTGAAAGAGTCTACCAGTACCAAACAAGGCAAGTCGTTGTTAAAGTTCCAGGAAAAATGGAAGCTGTCCCACCCCTGGGTCATTTACAAGGATGGAGCTATGTTCTGCCAGATATGTATATCGGGAGGGTGCCGGAATGCATTGACACAAGGCAGCACAAATTTCAAAGCTTCTGCCTTGAATGAACACGTATCTGGGATAGCATGCTTGAGCTCTGGCACCTGAATGGGAAGTTCAATTTAGAAGACTTTCCGAACATGCTGAAGCTTGGGCATCTTGCACTGACCAGTCCTGTCCACACTGCTGGATGCGAACGAGGGTCTTCAGCACAGAACCTGGTACTGACAGCCCTCAGGAAAAGACTCACTGCTGAAAATCAGGACATGTTGATGAGGGTGAAACTGCACGGGCGCAGCATTGACCTGAATAGAGCTTTGGCTGCCTGGCGTCAGGCTAAACCCAGAAAGCTGTAGGCCAAACAGAAACTGACAGTATTGTGGTCTGTCAAGGGACAGTCTAAACTTTTTATTGTTTTTGTGTGTCTAAAAATTTAAGAAAATAAAATTTCTTTTCAGTGTTCTTATTCTACTCTGAAAATCATGTTTTATTACAAAGAAATGCATCCACAGAACACCTTTAATATATGGAGGTGGAGGGTGCACGTTAACGTAGTGAATCTAGTAAAAAAAAACAACAACTTGTGAGACTGCTTTGGAAGAGAGAGCCGAAACTTTCTGTAAAAAGCCGAAAGTTTCACGGCTGTTTCGGCCAAATCGCCGAAGAAAAAATTTCCTAGCAACATCCCTGGTAATATAAAAGGATAAAGGAAACGAATATTTAATAGGAAACAGGAAAGTAAAGAATGTGAAAAACAGATGACTGTCTATAGGCAAATATCATGCAATGCGAAGAGCAACACAACCATCTGTAAGTTTGGTTTCCAATATTCTCTTATTTATTGTACAAATGTTTCAAGTTGACCTGTTGTACGTCTAGCTATGTAGACTTATCTAAAGCAACATACGCTTAGCTATAGATAATCTTTTAACACCATACGCCTTGCTTTATACCCATCTTAAGCAACTTACGCCTAGCTATAGACCCATTTTTAGCAACATACGCTTAGCTATGGCACCATGCGACTATTTGTATATATATTTTAGCAACATACGCACAGCTGTATACATATCTTTAGCAGCATACGCCTAGCTATAGACCCATTTTTAGCAGCATACGCCTAGCTATGGCACCATGCGACTATTTGTATACATATTTTAGCAACATACGCACAGCTGTATACATATCTTTAGCAACATACGCCTAGCTATAGACCCATTTTTAGCAACATACGTCTAGCTGTGTGACGTGGGGTTTTATTGTTGCTGGGCTCTGCACAATGGAATGCTATTACCCACTCGTCTTTAGTCTATGGAGATCGCTAGTTATCTCCTTGTGACAAAACATAATACATTTATTTGTTTAGCTCGGTCTGTGTTTAGGCTGGGGTACAGAGATAGATAGAAAAATGGTAAACGATCACTGTCACACTAGCTCTCACACGGCTATGAAACATAGGTAGTCCAGCCACTTGATAACAGTAAATATCACACATTTATTTCCTTTACTCTATACATGATCTTCGAAGTACGATACTAACTTAAAAGTTCAAATGTTTCTGCGAATGGTGCGCTCTGGATAGTTCTAGGCAGCTTCTTTATCTTCATTTGGCACTGGATACTTTCTGCCCTAATGGTCAGAGTTCTTGAAGAGTGGACTACTGTGGTCCTTTTATTCCAGTTTTAGTGCACTGTTTCGAGAGGCACTTATCTGATAAGGCGATGAGCTGTGTCTTGGGTGCTTCCTTGATAAGCTGTGTTGTAGTGGCTCCTTTTCCTTGTGGTTAGACGGGTGGGCTCGCGTAGCTCATTGCTAGCGATACCTCTGCAGGCCAACTTTCAGCGACAACTTGTTCTTGTCTTTTGCCGAGTTGGGCTCACGATACAATGCCTGCTCGTCTGTAACATATGAGACGAAATTCTGCACAACCCTGTATACTAGGTGTGTGCAGAGCGTCCCACTTAAGGCTGAAGTAGCCCCCAGTGATTAGCTCCACATCTCTATATTTAAGCGATGAACATTCTGCTAAGTCCGTGGTCCACTGGAATCTCCACTCTAATTTCCTATACATATATATAAATATAACTCATGCCTAACTACACCCCCTAGAGAAATAATTAATATTATAAACATTCTCTGGTACAGCCACTGGTCTGCAAGCATACATATAGGTTAAAACAACAGTGGGTCCATATGGAATTCAACATGGCGTCGGTCGGTCGTGTTCGCCACGGGGTCGGCAACGTCGGACTAACAATTCAATTCTAAGCATAACAAATTCAACAAACATAATTCAACAATAATATCAATACATCACGATGAAATAAAAGTATGTTCATTTACCTTTTTGACAATGTCAGGCCGTGGCTAACTTGATTGAATCGAGTATTCAACAAGCCCTGCTGTCTAGTTCTGCTTTGGAGAGATTTCTGGTGCGTAGCTGTGTATTGCTCCCAGTTTGAATCGCAGAATGAATCTCTCCCTAGCCTTGGCCAAACCAGGCAGAACTGGTTCTACCTAACCTAGCTGTGTTCCGATTGGATGAAAAATCTGATTAGATGCAAATTCCGATTGGCTGTAAATTCCGATCTAACGCACGCTGCGATGATTCACTACACTGCGCGGGCGGCACTGACTGTGTTACACTGACTAACCAAGGCAAAAGCTCAAGGGCAGTGTTTAAATCTCGGCTCTTGTTAAAAGATGTATATATTCTGAGTTCGTTGCTCCTTGAAAGAGGGTGTTGTGGCGTGGCTCTCCGACTACAGCTCTTGTCGCCTTGGGGCTGCGTTTTACTGTTTGATCGTCTCGCTGGGACTTCCTTTCTCGGCGTCTCTTGGACTTGGACCCTGGTGGCCCTGTTTCTGCGACTGTTCTTGACTTTCGTTGTGCCCTGCAGCTGAACGGTCTTTGGGACTCTGCTTTTGTGCCTTTGCTGCATCCCTCGTCCTGGTGACACCTTACCTCCTGCTGCCGTGTGACTACTAGTGACAGTCGCTCGCGCTGCTGGGAGCTACGCTCAGCGGTGACTATTTACTTTGTCCCTTAGAGACCGTAGTCTCGCCAGAATGTTGCAGAACAATTATCACTGAAATCAAGACTATTGTTCTTGTATCAGGTGAATAAGGGGGGGGGGGGGGGAGAGAGAGAGAGAGAGAGAGAGAGAGAGAGAGAGAGAGAGAGAGAGAGTTTGTTCTATTAATACTATAAATAGCATTGTGGTAACATGTTTAAAATCAATGCTAAGTGCCGATGCTATATTGGATATATACCTTTACAAACGAAGTGACATATCCATAACTGCAATATTAATACTCCATCGAGAGAAATACACTGCGCTAGTAAAGCGCTGCAATGGTATTATAACACTGTGATCTGCCATCCGCCCGCGTCCGACACATGTGTAGCACAATGGTTGTTAAATCCGTTCTTCTATGCATTAGGCTACTATTCCACTGCACACTCAAAAGATCGTCTCTGTAGGCCTCTATCTATGGTTGTAGTTTCGTACTCGATATATGCGATGACGCTAAACCGTGCATTTCTCGCTTCGGTGTGCGTGGGAGGGTGGGCGTGTGCGTATTTATGCTAGTTTATTATTCTACCTATGGTCCACCACATAATTATTTTGGTCAATGTATTATTGTAATTCAATGTTATGATATTCTGTATTATGATACCAGAAAATGCGTTAGAATTGTTGCGAAAGTATGTGAGGTGTGAGATAATGTATTCTGTTTAATTTAATTTATTCATGTTTTACTTTCTTTTAATAATTATTATTTTATATAAATTTGAGTGGGGGGAGAGGGGGATCTTTTTAAGTGCGTGGGTTGCGGGGGAAGTTGGGGAGGGGATGCCTAATATCACTTTGGTGAAGACGAAGACATTACAATTTGAAGAACTAAGCTTACTTAATTCAGTTTTAAATGTATTTTAATAACTGAAATCGATAAAAAAAATTTGGATAAAAAAACACATATGTAAATGGACATTTCACGCAATTCTCCGTGTGAATAGTTACAAGGACAATAAAAGATTGTATATTGTGCCTATTCCATAACAAGATCATACTTTTTATTGCTCTGGACAAACAGGTTCAGTACAACAGACTACATTTTACCATATACAAGAGAAACAGTACGCGATCATCACGCCGTTTGGTAATATTATATACACAAAAACTATTCTGTCTTTCTTTAAGAGATTGTTGAAGTCTAAAATGTAAAAAAAAAATAAATAAACAAAAATACAAACACATAGTTGGCCGCCTCTTAAAACAGTTTGGCTCCCCCAGACTTCACACTGCGCTAGAACAGCTAAAACAACCATTGTTTGACTTCCTCAGACAACTTTCCTGGACGACATGAGGTAGGGGAGAAGGGGCCTAGTGCTTACTGGGTGTATTGACGAAAATGAAACACCCACAAACTAGACCTCGGTTTATACTCTCATCCGAAGGAGTAGGTGGCGCCTGGCTGTGCATCAGAGTCATGTTGACTGCAATGATATAGCTTCACGCTCAATATTTCACCGAAACTTCACTCTTCGCGCGCGACACTTTATGACAGCAACAACTGGAATGACCGACACTTGAAGACAAATGTATCAAACGTGTCCACTGTGCTTTATTTCTTAGGCCGTAACAATTAGTCTTCTTCGCTAAATGTCAGCAACCACAATTTGAAGTGGCACCCCCCCCCCCCCAACATTTTAATTATAACTTCACAATGATAATAGCTATTGAAAAACCATTGAAACGCTTTGACTATACCTTAAGGTTATGAACAATTTCGTACCTCAAAGTAGGTGACTCACTTACCCACACACAGAGAGGTGCCGAAGTCGACAGAGAGAGAGAAGTAGAATATATAGGAAAAATAGCTTGAGAGATGTGTGGGTGTGTGTGTGTGTGTGTGTGTGGGTGTGTGTGTGTGTGTGCGTGTGTGTTTGTGAGTGAGAGAGAGACACAGACAGACAGAGAGACAGAGACCGAGAGGGAAAGAGAGGAAGAGCAAGCGAGAGAGAGAGAGAGAGAGAGAGAGAAAGAGAGAGAGAGAGAGAGAGAGAGAGAGAGAGAGCCGAGTCGGTCGGTCGGTCGGTTGGTCGGTCGGAATATATTGTGTTAGTCTGTCAGAGTATTTTACTGTATTTGCTCTTTATTGTATTTTATGGTATTAAAAATGGTCTGGAGTTGCTTTTAGAAACTTCATATCGATATGCAAGACATTTACTTCATACTTTTATATGTTGGAGTTGTACTGTGTGTATAAATTTACTGTCTATGTATGCATGTGCACGTATATGTCTTACAGTTTGCCATAAACACTTTTGCGTTATTTTATTATGTACTTTTGTATCTGTATATTTATTGTTCAAACTTTTAATGTGCTGTGCAGTCTCTTAATTATGCCAGTGCTTGTGTGACAGTAGGCGTGTGAACAGACTTTTAAATTTAGTTTGGAATCGCACTTTACAAAATAAATTATTATTATTATTATTATTATTATTATTATTATTATTATTATTATTATTATTATTATTATTATTACACAAACATGGGTGTGTAAATAATCACAGTTTGTACAGGTGTGTGTGTGTAAATAATCACAGTTTGTACAGGTGTGTGTGTGTAAATAATCACAGTTTGTACAGGTGCGTGTGTAAATAATCACAGTTTGTACAGGTGTGTGTGTGTAAATAATCACAGTTTGTACAGGTGTGTGTGTGTAAATAATCACAGTTTGTACAGGTGTGTGTAAATAATCACAGTTTGTACAGGTGTGTGTGTAAATAATCACAGTTTGTTCAGGTGTGTGTGTAAATAATCACAGTTTGTACAGGTGTGTGTGTAAATAATCACAGTTTGTACAGGTGTGCCTAATTTAAAAATAATACAGAACGATCAACTGATTGTGTGGTAAACTGCACACCGGCTAAGCAAACGATCTGCTTCCGCGTTTATGTGAACGTTAGATTCTGTTGCTGGACTTACTATTTACCTCAGTGACACTATATAAATATGCATTGGCCTACATTTAAGAGGTTTATAATCTGCATTTGCTCATGAGCTGGAAAGCGCTATATAAAAGTGATTAAATAAAGAAATAATAAAATAAATCTCACATGAAATAAACATACCATAATGGGGATACGCGGTGGTAAGAATGATTCCAACGCGTGTACAATAGGCCTGCGGTATGGAGTCGTACAACGCACACCTCAAACCTCAGGTAAAAAGAAACAACCCGTACAAGGAATCCCCCGATGAATCATACGCGGATGCCTAACCTTAGATCTAGGCCTACTTTGTAACGACTAGCATGTACACCTGTAGCGAGTTGCTTCGCAGCGAGTGGCTTACTCTATGGGGCGCCATGTGTCCATTTATTCTATGTGACCATTCTATACATAGAATAAATTCTATGCACATAGAAAGCATTCTATACACACAAAAAGCATTCATTAGTTGAAATTCCATTTATAAAAAAGAAACCAATATTGTAAGTCATAGAATAAAATTCTTTGTATAGAATAACATTCTATAATATAGTGTAAAATTCTATGTCCATAATACAATTCTATGTATAGAATGACATTTTATAATAGAGAATAATATTCTATGTATGTAATACAATTCTATATTATAGAATGCACTTGTATGCATAGAATTATATTCTATAACATAGAATGAATTCTATTACAAAGAATGAATTCTATAACATAGAATGAATTCTTTAAAATAAAATAAATTGCATGACATAGAATTATTTCTATACGCATAGAATTCATTCTATAACATAGAATGAATTCTTTAACATAAAATAAATTATATGACATAAAATGAATTCTATGTGCATAGAATAAATTGTATAACATAGAATGAATTCTATAATAAAGAATGAATTCTATATGCATAGAATGAATTTTATAGCATAGAATGAATTCTATGACATAGAATTCATTCTATGACATAGAATGAATTCTATAGGCATAGAATGAATAGTATAACATAGAATGAATAAGATGACATAGAATGAATTCTATGACATAGAATGAATTCTATGACATAGAATGAATTCTATAACATAGAATGAATTATATAGCATAGAATGAATTCTATGACATAGAATTTATTCTATAGCATAGAATGAATTTTATGTTACAGAATGAATTCTATGTCATAGAATTCATTCTATGCTATATAATTCATTCTATATTATAGAATTCATTCTATGTCATAGAAATCATTCTATGTCATCTTATTCATTCTATGTTATACTATCCATTATATGCTATAGAATTCATTCTATGTCATAGAATTCATTCTATGTCATAGAATTCATTCTATGTTATACAATGAAATCAATATAAAAACTTTTTTTTAAATAGTAAAAACTGGGGCACTGTCAAGGTATAGAGAACATTTCGGGATATTGTGATGTTTTGAACATAGCACACTCGTGCAATAATGATTACAGAGCGATTTGTCACTGACATTCAGTTTAGAGTTGACGACATGCAGTGCTTCATCATTTGCGCTCGAAGTGGAAATCGATGAAAGGAAATGTTCTTTTCTTTGCAGAAAGGTTTTACGTCGGAGTTAGAGCATCCAAACACAGCACAGTACTTCACCATTTTCAAACTCGATCACGCTGTGTTATTCCCGCAGCACGAGGCCGCCACGCCTTTGTGCATAGCGCCCTGGGGGGCCGCTTGGGGTGAAATAGATTTTTTGCAATATTCAGCTTTATGAACCTTTCATTTATTATGTCTCAGAGTTGTATAGCAATATTCGACCTTTAAATATATTAATTATTGCTTTTTATGAGTGTACAGTACGGTTATTTCTTCGGTATTGAGCGAAAAGAACTGATTATTTAATTAGATTTTGTCACTATAAACCCTTACAGAACCTCAGCACATTGTAATGAAAAAAGCAAGCACGCAGGGGCGGAGGGGGGGGGGAGGGTGTGACGTCAATTATTTTTATTGCTAAGCGATCTACTCACACTAATTATACTGTCGAAGTCGTCCGCATCAAGAAACCTAAATGCTTGTTCACGAAATTATGATGTCTGATAAAGCCGCAGAGCGCTTGGTACGTCAGCCATTTCTTCAGTTCTCGCGCGTGCAAGGTTGTTGTTGTTGTTGTTTGTAGATTATAGTCACACGACACTTTCGCATATAGGTGACTACTGGACCGATTTATACTGACACCAGCGGGCCAGTTGTTGGTAAAGGGGAAAATAATATGATCACACGTTGACCAATCCGGGATTCGAACCAGCGACCTTTCGGTTACTAGCAAGACGCTCTTACCAACCGAGCTACCCGGCCCCCGCGTGCAAGGCTCCACGTGTCCCTTTATACGTCACAGCCTCGCTTCACAAAGAATGACCTAGTTGCGCATAGAATGAGCATTCTATGTTATAGAATGAACATTCTATGTTATAGAATGGATTCTATGTTATAGCATGAACATTCTAAGTTATACAATGGATTCTATGTTATAGAATGAACATTCTATGTTATAGAATGAATTTTATGTTATAGAATGACCATTCTATGTTATAGAATGAACATTCTATGTTATAGAATGGATCCTATGTTATAGAATGAACATTCTATGTTATAGAATGAACATTCTATAACATAGAATGCATTCTATGTGCACCAAATGTTAAAAAACAATTCTATGAAAATAGAATGTATTCAGTGTTGCGAATAAAATCCATTTTATGTTAAAAAATGAATTTTATGTCATACAATTCTTGCTGTGTTATACAATTAATTCTATATACATATAATTCATTTCATTCACATAAAATTAAAAAACACAACTAATAAATTGTAACAAAATTTAGAATTTAAAAAAAAGATATTGTATGACACATCACCACATCGCATCATCACCACATCGATCACATCATCACATCACATCACTGCATCACATTGCTTCATCACCATCATCGTGAAAACGCACCACCACATAAAATCACATCATATCAACAAATCATCACATCACATCAGCCGACATCACAGCAGCAGCACATCTTCACATTGCAGCAGACAGCACATATCATGGCATCAGTGAATCACATCACATAATCTAATCACCCCACCCCTCCCACCCATCACATTTGTGGTGCAGTGTGGTGTGATTTAGAGTGATGTAGTGTGGTGATGTGATGTGGTACTGTGTATGTATGTATCGGCAATACAGTTCTATTATGCCTTAAAAGCAGTGAATCAGACCACATCGTCACATAACCTAATCACTCCACCACACCTACCCATCACATTTGTGGTGCAGTGTGATGTAGAGTGATGTGGTGTGGTGATGGGATGTGGCAATGTGTATATCTCTCTGCAATACAGTCCCATGCCATAAAAAATGTTCTCTATACCTTGACAGTGCCCCAGTTTTTACTATTTAAAAAAAGTGTATATATTGATTTCATTCTATAACATAGAATGAAGTCTATGACATAGAATGAATTCTATGACATAGAATGAATTCTATGACATAGAATGAATTCTATGACATAGAATGAATTCTATAGCATAGAATGAATAGTATAACATAGAATGAATAAGATGACATAGAATGAATTCTATGACATAGAATGAATTCTATAACATAGAATGAATTCTATAGCAAAGAATGAATTCTATGACATAGAATTTATTCTATAGCATAGAATGAATTCTATAGCATAGAATGAATTCTATGACATATGATTCATTCTGTAACATAGAATTCATTCTATGCTATAGAATAAATTCTATGTCATAGAATTCATTCTATGCTATAGAATTCATTCTATGTTATAGAATTCATTCTATGCTATAGAATAAATTCTATGTCATAGAATTCATTCTATGCTATAGAATTCATTCTATGTTATAGAATTCATTCTATGTCATAGAATGAATTCTATGTCATAGAATTCATTCTATGCTATAAAATTCATTCTATGCATATAGAATCCATTCTTTATTATAGAATTCATTCTATGTTATACAATTTATTCTATGCACATAGAATTCATTTTATGTCATATAATTTATTTTATGTTAAAGAATTCATTCTATGTTATAGAATGAATTGTATGCACATAGAATAAATTCTATGTTATAGAATTCATTCTTTGTAATAGAATTCATTCTATGTTATAGAATACAATTCTATGCATACAAGTGCATTCTATAATATAGAATTGTATTACATACATAGAATCTTATTCTCTATTATAAAATTTTATTCTATACATAGAATTGTATTATGGACATAGAATTTTACACTATATTATAGAATGTTATTCTATACAAAGAATTTTATTCTATGACTTACAATATTGGTTTCTTTTTTATAAATGGAATTTCAACTAATGAATGCTTTTTGTGTGCATAGAATGCTTTCTATGTGCATAGAATTTATTCTATGTATAGAATAGTCACATAGAATAAATGGACACATGGCGCCCCATATACTCGCCTTGTTTCGCATGCAAGTACTCACAAAGCAACGTTGGGAAACATTGGACGTTCTGCGCTTGCGCATGATGTACTCGCAGAAAAGTGTTTTTCCAACTCGCCAAAGTCACGTGATGGATTGCTTGTTTTCCCCTTGTAGAACGGAACTCATCGCCTACTTTCGCGTGTACAAAGACCTTGATATATATCAAGGTCTTTGGCATGTACCCGTTTCAAAGCAACTCGCTAATGGCAAAATCAGTAGGACAAACCAACATCCACGTATAAATTCATAGCTGAAATCCCCTTATTAAAATAAATAATGCAACAAGTATAATAAAGCAATGTAATCCTGTCAACTTTGACGTGAAATCTTCAATGCATGGAATTACCCTTTTCATAGCACAGGTAATAATAATAAGCAGTCTTCGCAGTCTCTTGTTTCTCACTTCTCTCTCTTTTCTCTATAACCACTTAATCCACTCCCAGAAGTTGTCTGCACCAAATTCACCGCACATTTATTTCAAAACACTGTCACAAATACCTGTCCGAGTCCATATATCTTACGAGAAGCTTAATTATACATTACAAGTACACAGCGTGTAACAAGGCCAAAGCCGCGCCCCAGCAATATTATTGAGAATTACGTTCCTGACAAATGGCAACGCAAGGTGCGTTATATCAATACATACTTTCGGTTTCGGTTTGCAGTCCCGAGTGTTGTTAACAGAATGAACACAAAGAAAGAAAAACGAATGTGGTTAACGACTAATTTGTACCACGTATTTTGTCGTGGGATGGGGGTGTAGCAGATCTATTTTGTTTACAGGTGCGCATGATACACCCACAGACATAGTTACATACACCCATTCACACAAACACCCAGCCGAGGGTACACAGTATTATCATGACTTTCCTGAAACGCCACATACGTTGTGTGACAATGGGTCATATTTCGTCCCCCTTTTTAAGTACTTTAAAGTGTTCGAACACTAACCCTAACCCAGCCCTAACCCTAACGGATCATTGTTCTGACGTCAAAACAAGTAGGTCTGTCAAAACAAGTTATGTAGATGTTCACTGGTTTTTCCAGATAACATTGTGTAAGTGTGCCCACACACACACACGCACACACACCCACACACACCCATATTTGCAATACATCACAACTGGGTTTATTTAAGAATGTAGGAATCGGAAAGTGATTTTTGTAGAGAAAAGGGTTAGGGCAAGGGCTAGGGATAGATATACAACTAACCCTTACCCGAACCCTTGTCTAAAAAGTTGACCTAGTTCGTCTCCTATAGGCGACGAAATAGGTCGAATTTTCTTCAAAATTTTCTCCGAAAATTGACTGTATTTTCTCCGTCCCGGATAGAGCACTCTTGTGTACTTAAAACACTCTCATGCACTACAACTGCACCCCCATGCACGAAAAGAGCACTCCCGCGCACTTAGAAAAAAGTGGGGTCCTGGAAAAAAAAAAGTGGGTTCCAAGCAAATAAACCCATTTGTTACTAAGAAAGACATGGTCTGCTACCCATTTGTGCGTTTATTCACGTGCACACACACGCTCACAAGCAAACATATACACTCCCATATCCACACATACACACACGCACGCACACACTCACGCACATTAATAGGGATCTTTCGAAAGCGGGTGAAAGTGAAAGTGAATGTGAATCGGGACTACTTATTGTTGTGACGTCAGCAATTTATGTGACGCTTTAACTTCCCGTGGTGAAAGGTCACGAAGTCTGCCTACCACAAGGAATAAAACTTCGTGGAAAACCTGATTTCCACGAACTAATGTTAGTGAGTACATTTTGGTTATTAAATCGTTTGTAAAATGTCCAAAAATGATTTGAATTTGTATATGGTACATTACTCAACCATTTTAGAAGGAATAATGGGGATCTAAACTCGGTCTCAGACTTAAAACGTATTTTCAAACGAGCTACTGAAAAGCCGTCATGGCTGTCTAGAATCTATCTATTCTGTATCACCAATCAGCAGTCCAAAAACTGTTTTATGTGACAAAAATGAAACTCGAAGCTAGAATGTAAAATATCTTCAATGTTAGAGCACTAATCCATCTTTAAAGTTCAACCTAATCGTTACATTCGTGTCAAATCATGATTTGTTAGAAGAAGCCTTACGTAGGCATAATAGTGCTCTGCCTCTGGGCCTGCCCTGTGTGTGCTCAATAAAATCACAACGAAACTAGGTGCTGGAATCGAAAGCGCACAGAAACACGTTCGTTTCGTTTCGTAACGCGGCGTAAGAATCTCCCGGCGTGCCTCTCGTTGGACGAAACGAACACACAATCACTTTCACTTTTACCCGTTCCGAAAGACCCCTAATATAGCGAGCGTTGTGGCCGCGCGGACTAACTTACCTTGTCCACAGGCTACAATCCAATGCATGGGATAGATCCCGCCTCTGGGCCTTGTGTTTCTCAGAATATTATTTAACTTTCGACTCCGGCAACGTATCGGGGGTTTTCTCCGGGTACTCCGGTTTGCTCCCCCAGCAACATTTAAAAAAAACACAAGAAACACAAACATGACTCCCCCCCCCCAAAAAAAAAAAAAACAAAAAAAAAAAACAACAACAAACAAACAAACAAAAAAAACAAACAAACACAAACACAAACACAAGACTTGTGTTTAGGTATGTTTTGTTTGGGCACGCCACAGGCTGCGACTACGCCTTCTGCAAGGGGAGCGGTTTCCGACAAAAAGGGACAATAAAGTGTCAACAAATCAATAAAAAAAATAAAACGTTCACACACTCAAACACACCCAAAGGTGACGTTTTTGTTTTGTTAACGTTCGTTATTTCTAGATTTCACAACATAGGTTAATATCCTATCCTATCCCGTAACTCCAAGGTCGTTGTAGCACCAGAGATTATCGTTTTTATCTGCGTACTCCATCTTTCTCTGTCAAATTCCATACATTTAAAGCTTAAGTTTACATGTTAACTAATGTTTTTGTCTGCTTTGTGTTATCAAAACTATTTGTAATTACTTTCTTTATTACTGCTTGCTTTTCATACTTGTTTACCGGTTAACGCGGGTTCAACGCGATGGAGGTGTCATACGCCGTTGTACATCGCATTTCCACACATTTTCATGGCGATTACTCGTGCGGAGGCCATAAGGCAAGAAGAGCATTAGAGTTGTGAAATTATTGTGTTGTGAGTGTGGATGGAGTATCGCAGTGTTCTAAAGAAAAAGAAAATAGAGAAGAAGGAGAACAAGAAAATCTTTGTGCTGTAATATGACAGCCTACTAGCGCCAAAACCGAGTGTCACATTTCATTATGCATTCTCTCGACGTAGGCCTACTAATCAATGCAGACGGAAATAAGATATGGAGTATGCGTCATCAAGTGACATATGAGCGCATGTCATGAAGTCTGAAAATTGACGTGGGTCGCGCATGAGCAGAGGGGTGGTAAACAAAAGCGTTGAGACAACGTGAGGAGATTTTTGATCTCGGGAGTGGACAGCGGCTTGGAGGAACATACTCAGCAGCAGGGTGCCTGCGGAAAGATATTTCGGAGGAGAGATATCTAAGTTATGAGAAGAGTTCATGTGCAGCTTTCTCATAGCTGAGGAGTATGGAGAAAACCGTGTCTACTGGGGGAAGTGACGACCAGTGACCATTGTGATTGTGGCAGTTACCGACAAGGGCATCTGGACACAGTGGCACGAATAGTCTAAATTCATATCACACATCATTTGGGTAGGTAGGATTATTTATTTGTAAAGATGAGATAAATTCGCGAAATGGCTCAGTACGGAAATCATTGACAATCGTGCGCGCGTCGGCAGATCGGGACCGAACTGATAATCGGGCGCAGGGGGCGGGTCTGGTGATCGTAGAACGTTTCGTCGAGCCAAGTGATTTGAGTATGATTGGATCGCGTGAACGAATGGTTGCTATGTTGAAAATATATTATCGTTATACGGGTGCATGCCATTTGTTGAGTTTTATCGTTTATTCGAATTCGGAAGCATTCGGAGATGATCGTCAATCTACGGAGACCGCTATCGTTACCATGGATTCGAACATCGATTTCCGGCGGAAATAGCTTAGCAACGAGATGACGCTTACTGATGGAAGGTTTTATTTATTATGTTCAACAGATGTTTTTTCTGGGTTCTTCCGCATCGAGTACGGAATATGGAGGATGCTAGAGATGGACTGTTTCGAGAGTGAGAGGTGGAATCAACAGACGATACAGGACTAAAGTGTGAGGACTAGGACAGAGATGACAGTGCGCAAGTGGAGATGACAAGTTAGTGTAAATCAAGAAACAATATGATCAACAATCAAGGTATGGAAGCGATTATGATAGATATAGCAGACGACGATCGACGTGGAACTTTCATTTTCGTACAAAGAGAAAAACAGTGATCGTCGTCAGTGCAAGGAAGAGAGGCATCAACTAGTATAAACATTCTAAATTGAAAAAAACTTTTGTGGATGCATGACTTTCGCATTAATTATGTATATATGATGTTGCATGAAATACGTATGTAGAGTTATGAGTGATGGAATATGTGATGTTGCATGAAATATGTATGTAGAGTTATGGGTGATGTAATGTATTGTTGTGTAACGTAAATATTGTCTGACTGAAAGAAGGAAAATCAATATAAACAACGAAATCAGAACAAAATCTAACTATCTCTGAGTGGTCAGAATCCTTTATTCCTCCCTGGCGTGACAACATTTTGGGGGCTCGTCCGGGATCCCATCCCGTGGAAACGTTTCAGATTGTAACCACCATTGGTAACCACAATATGAGAAACTTCTTAGGGATTCGAGCCACGGATATTTATAATTTGTGAAGACAAATAAAATATATCCTGGGGATTCGTACCACGGATAGTTGTATCCAACCACAGTGGCAAGTAAGTGTCGGTCTAACCATTAAGTATAACGGTAGCGGTATCGGCCAAGGCCACTTACGGGAGAAATATTTAGAGCAGTCTAAACTCTCCACCATTGTGTTTTCTGTCACGTCAAAGGAACACTCAGAATAGTTAAATTTACCTGTGGGCAATTGGAGGGCGTTGTGAAACATCGGGAGGTATTCAGCTCCGAAATTTTTGCGATCGCTAGATTCGTCCCTTTCTTTAGTCGAGTATTGTTTGTGTTTGGTTGTTGGCGTCGGTGACGATCGGGCGATTGCGCGGGTTGTCGATGAAAGTACAGATTTAGATTAGTAAAATTCTATTCTTCAGATAATCTGTAGAGACTTTATATTCGCTTTTTGCGAATTAGAGAAGCTGCGATAAATTGAGACACCATGCCTGAAACCAGAAGCCAAACAGAAATGGCGCAAGAACCAGACATGAAAGCCAAGATGCAGAAATGGAAAGAAGAAGGAGAGCTGCTAGGTTTAACAGGGAAAGACTTGACCGCATACGTGTTAGAAGAAAAAAAAAATTGGTCAACAGTGGCGCAACAAGAAAAACAACAAGAGCGCGAACGAGAAGCAGCACAAAAAGAGCGCGAACGAGAAGCAGCGCAACAAGAGCGAGAAGCAGCAAGGCAAGAACGCGAACGAGAGGCAGCACGGCAAGAACGGGAAGCCGAGAGACAAGCACATTTGAAGGAACTAGAAATTCAAGCAGCAAATCCAAATGATGAGGGGAGATGGAACAGAAATAATAATGCGCAGGGGCGACACAGGATTAAGATCAAGCTACCATTTTACGAAGACGGAGAAGATTTGGAAATATATCTATGGAAGTTCGAGAGAGTCATGAGTGCAGACCACATTCCAGAAGACGAATGGGGACTACATTTAATTGCATTGCTGAAAGGGAAAGCAGCAGAGGCTATTACGCACATGCAACACTTGGATTTTGAAGATTTCCAACAAATCCGCAATGAGTTGCTGAAAAAGTTTCGACTGACGTCGGAAGAGTACAGAGAGAAGTTGAAGAACGCCAAGAAGAAGAATGATGAAACAGCCAGAGAACTAATGAATCGGATTACTCAATGGATAACCCGATGGATTGAACTCTCAGGAAAAACCAAGGACTTCGACAGCGTAGTAGAATTGTTGGCAGTGGACACGTTTGTAGATGCGTTGCCAAGGGAGCAAGCTACATTCGTACGTGACCGGAGACCAGCTACAGTAGACGCAGCCGCTGAGGCAGCAGAAACGTATGAGATATCCAGAAGAAGTAGAGGACATGAGACTCGTAGTATGCACGTCGATAGCAGCAGAGACAGACTCAGATTCAGAGACAGTAGGAGTTCATCACCCAGGAGAGATAACAACCAACAGGGATCACGCGACAACAAGCCGACGAGCAGAAACGAACATCCACCATTTAGAAATAGAGTGTCATTCAAGCTGGAATGTTACAACTGTGGAGGACCTCACAAGATGGCAGCATGCCCAAACAGGAAACAAAATGTGATGTATGTCCATTCACCATGCGAAGCAGCACCTGCATTGAATTGCGGTAGCGCGGACACGCATCGTCAGCATCACAAGAGAATAGATCATCACGCATTGAGAGTAGGAATACCATATTTTGGGGACAAGATTGAAGATGATCACAAAATGGCATTATGCGATAAATGCAGAAAGATAGATTATCAACCACTATGCCAAGTGGAAATAGAAGGCAAAGAAGTGTTAGCACTCAGAGACACGGGAGCTACGATTAGCGTTGTGGATACGGAATTGGTACCCAAAGACAAGTATACGGGCGAAATAAGATCCGTAACATTTGCGTCGTGCGACGTCAAACAAGTACCAGTTGCCAAGGTATTTATGCGGACACCATTTTTCGAGGGGAACGCAGAAGTATTGGTCATGCCTAGACCAGCAATGCCAGTGCTAATAGGAAACGCAAGATTCCTGAACAAAGAGCAGTTAAACGTCATTCCAGTGTATCCTATAATGGGAACCTGTGCAACAAGGGAAACAAATGCGACAGAGACAAGGCAGTCAAAGCAACTAGAAGAAATCAAAGCAAAGGAATTATGCGCAGAAATAGAAACACGAAGTGCAGCAACAAAACGGAGTCAAAAAGAGCTGAAAATTGCAGAAACGAAAATAGTTGACGTCACACCAGAACAACTAAAACAAGCACAGAAGGAAGATGAATCGTTGAAGAAATGCAGAGATGCAGCGGATGGGTCTGTGGAGATGAAACAAGGTGACAAACGTACAAAAGCTATATATAGATGGAAGAATGGAGTGCTGACTCGAGAATTCAAGGAAAATGATCAGAAGAAAACACAAATAGTCGTACCCAAGAAATACAGACAAGGCATCATGAAATTAGCACATGATACGCCGATGAGCGGACATCTGGGCGGAAGAAAAACTAAGAACAGAATATGGACTGATTTTTATTGGCCAGGGATTTGCGGCGATGTGCAAAGATATTGCGCATCATGCGATGCATGCCAAAGATCAACACACAGAGGCAGACACATGCGTGCACCATTAGGTAAAGTACCCATGGTAGACACACCTTTTGAGAAGATCGCCATTGATCTAATCGGACCGATCATTCCCATGTCAGACAGAGGATACAGATACGTGTTGACAATGGTCGATTATGCAACCAGATATCCTGAAGCAGTACCGCTGAAGACATGCCAAACTACCGAGATCGCGGAAGCGCTTTGGACTATTTGGACCAGGCTGGGCATACCAAAAGAAATAGTCTCAGACCAAGGAACCCAATTTGTGGGAGATCTAATGAAGCAACTACAGAAACTACTGGACGTGAAAGGCATCAAGACGACACCACATCATGCACAATCGAATGGATTAGTAGAGAAATTCAACGGCACGTTGAAGCAAATGATGAAGAAAATGTGCCTTGAACAGCCAAAGGAGTGGGACCGCATGATACCAGCGCTACTATTCGCGTATAGAGAGGTGCCACAAGAATCGATGATGTTCTCACCGTTTGAATTGTTGTACGGCAGATCAATCAAAGGGCCGATGCAAATATTGAAACACGTTTGGATGAAGGACCAGGTCGAAGAAGAAGAGAAAACGACAGCACAATACGTGATTGACTTGAGAAATAGGATTGAGCAGACATGTATCATAGCACAAGAAAACTTGCTCAAAGCTAGTCAAAGACACGCAAGAAATTTCAACAAGAAGGCAAAGTCTAGAAACATTAACGAGGGTTCGAAAGTGTTGTTGCTCTTACCTGAAAAGAAAAACAAACTACAACTGACGTGGAAAGGACCATTCACCGTAACGAAGAAAATAAATGAGTTTGATTACAAGGTGGATGTACATGGCAAGGAAAAAGTGTACCATGCAAACTTACTGAAAAGTTACATGGAAAGAGAAGACACAGAAATGATCGCAGTAGTCATGACGGAAGAAGATGTCGAGGGTTATGCAGACTATGATGAAACCATAGGAACAGTGCCGACATTGCCACTCAAAGCTACGGAGAGTATAAAAGATAGCCATATTTCTGACATGTTAGATGCGAATAAAGCACAACAGATGCACGAAGTGCGAAGAAGACATCAGAAAGCATTACAAGAATTGCCGGGAAATTCGGATATTGAGACATGCGAATTGCGCAGCACAACTCAAAAGCCAGTGTACGTGAAGCAGTATACGCTACCTCACGCAGTTATGGAAACTGTCAAAACAGAAGTGGATCAGATGTTGACAATGGGCGTTATAGAACCAACTATATCAGCGTACAATTCACCCATCGTACTTGTCAAGAAAAAGGACAGTTCAGTGAGATTTTGCGTGGATTATCGAAAATTGAACGAAACGTTGGAATTTGATCCAGAGCCAATACCAGACATTGATCAAATATTCGCAAAGGTTGGGAAAGCAAAGTATTTCTCCAAGCTAGACTGCTCAAAGGGCTACTGGCAAATCAAAGTGAATGAGGAGGACAAGCACAAGACGGCATTTACCACACCCGTGGGGCAATTCCAATGGACGCGAATGCCGTTCGGTTTAAAGACGGCAGGCGCCGTATTTTCGCGAATGATGAGAAAAGTGTTGAGCCCACTAAATCGCAAAGATGTGGACAATTTCATTGACGATATCTTAGTGGCGACGGAAACATGGGAAGAGCATCTTGAAGCGGTGGAAGCAGTGTTGACGAGACTGGAGGAAGTTGGGTTAACAGTTAAACCATCAAAATGTTTCTTTGGATACGAGGAAATGGAGTACCTCGGACATCAATTGGGACAGGGTAGAATACGACCCGAAGAAGACAAAATTAACAAGCTGCAGAATGCCAGCAAACCACAAACTAAAAAGGAACTCAGAGCATTTTTGGGATTGGCTGGATATTATCGCAAATTTGTACCAATGTTTGCAGAAATAGCCACTCCTTTGACCGACATGACAAAAGCGAAACAGCCGGACAAACTCAGATGGACTGAAGAAGCGGAGGAAGCTTTCAAAAAGTTGAAAGACATTTTGTGCAGCAAACCAGTGATGCATTTACCTGACAACAGCAAACCTTACGTCTTGAGGACGGATGCATCAAACACAGCCATGGGAGCCGTCCTTATGCAAGAAAAGGATCAGGAAATACATCCAATTGCTTATGCAAGCAAGAAGCTATCGTTAGCCGAAAGAAACTATTCTACCATTGAAAAAGAGTGTTTGGCAGTTGTGTGGGGGATTAAGAGATTTGAGCTATACTTATATGGACAAAGATTCACGCTAGAAACTGATCATCAGCCATTACATTATCTGCAGAAGTCGAAGACAGAAAATGGCCGTTTGATGAGATGGGCGCTGCAATTACAGCAACATGACTTCCACGTGAAGGTAATAAAAGGAAAAGACAATGTGGCGCAGATTATCTCAGTCGCATCGCCGACGAGGAAAAGAAATAAACAGTGGAAACGAGAATGGACAAGACGGCATGCATGACATGCACAAAGCAGCGATATTATGGAGGAAAATAATTATTGTTATAAATATGTTATATGTAGAGTATTCATATGTAAATGTGTAGTATAAACTAAAACTAGAGTTTTAGCTGGGGAAGGGCCTTGTGTCACATTTCATTATGCATTCTCTCGACGTAGGCCTACTAATCAATGCAGACGGAAATAAGATATGGAGTATGCGTCATCAAGTGACATATGAGCGCATGTCATGAAGTCTGAAAATTGACGTGGGTCGCGCATGAGCAGAGGGGTGGTAAACAAAAGCGTTGAGACAACGTGAGGAGATTTTTGATCTCGGGAGTGGACAGCGGCTTGGAGGAACATACTCAGCAGCAGGGTGCCTGCGGAAAGATATTTCGGAGGAGAGATATCTAAGTTATGAGAAGAGTTCATGTGCAGCTTTCTCATAGCTGAGGAGTATGGAGAAAACCGTGTCTACTGGGGGAAGTGACGACCAGTGACCATTGTGATTGTGGCAGTTACCGACAAGGGCATCTGGACACAGTGGCACGAATAGTCTAAATTCATATCACACATCATTTGGGTAGGTAGGATTATTTATTTGTAAAGATGAGATAAATTCGCGAAATGGCTCAGTACGGAAATCATTGACAATCGTGCGCGCGTCGGCAGATCGGGACCGAACTGATAATCGGGCGCAGGGGGCGGGTCTGGTGATCGTAGAACGTTTCGTCGAGCCAAGTGATTTGAGTATGATTGGATCGCGTGAACGAATGGTTGCTATGTTGAAAATATATTATCGTTATACGGGTGCATGCCATTTGTTGAGTTTTATCGTTTATTCGAATTCGGAAGCATTCGGAGATGATCGTCAATCTACGGAGACCGCTATCGTTACCATGGATTCGAACATCGATTTCCGGCGGAAATAGCTTAGCAACGAGATGACGCTTACTGATGGAAGGTTTTATTTATTATGTTCAACAGATGTTTTTTCTGGGTTCTTCCGCATCGAGTACGGAATATGGAGGATGCTAGAGATGGACTGTTTCGAGAGTGAGAGGTGGAATCAACAGACGATACAGGACTAAAGTGTGAGGACTAGGACAGAGATGACAGTGCGCAAGTGGAGATGACAAGTTAGTGTAAATCAAGAAACAATATGATCAACAATCAAGGTATGGAAGCGATTATGATAGATATAGCAGACGACGATCGACGTGGAACTTTCATTTTCGTACAAAGAGAAAAACAGTGATCGTCGTCAGTGCAAGGAAGAGAGGCATCAACTAGTATAAACATTCTAAATTGAAAAAAACTTTTGTGGATGCATGACTTTCGCATTAATTATGTATATATGATGTTGCATGAAATACGTATGTAGAGTTATGAGTGATGGAATATGTGATGTTGCATGAAATATGTATGTAGAGTTATGGGTGATGTAATGTATTGTTGTGTAACGTAAATATTGTCTGACTGAAAGAAGGAAAATCAATATAAACAACGAAATCAGAACAAAATCTAACTATCTCTGAGTGGTCAGAATCCTTTATTCCTCCCTGGCGTGACACCGAGAGTTACCATTATCACGAGATAATGTAAATTAACATGTGTTCTGTGTAATTTACAGAGATACCGGTGATCCACAGTTTTAATTAATAATTATCAGTATTTTCCACGCTTTCCTAGCGCCAATAATTACAAATATCATAGGAAAATTACAATTATCAAGGGATTATTACAATTATCAAGGGATAATTACAATTATTATTGAAAAATTACAAATATCTTCGAGTAGTCATGTTTAAATTTTAGTTTTGGCTCTAGTAGCCTAATCCGTCTGGAAATGGGTATAAACCGAAAATTGTAATTTTCACTTGATAATTACAATTTTTACGTGTTAATCGTAAATATGTCGTTAATATTTGTAATTATCACATGATATTTGTAATTATCAGTTTTTGACGCTAGTAGGCCATCATAAGGTTAAGTACACAGAACACTTGTTAATTACTATTATCACTGATACCTGTAGATACACATTTTGGCGCTAGTAAGCCGCCTTAGTAAGAATTAAGCAATCACGTAAAAATTGTAATTATAAAGTGAAAATTGTAATTATTATGTGATAATTAAAATTTTTGGTTTTGACGCATTTCCAGGCTAGAGGCTAGAGCCAAAACTGAAAATTAAACATGATCATGCAAAGATATTTATAATTCTTTTAATAATAATTGTTATTATACTTTGATAATTGTAAGTATTCCATGATATTTGTAATTATCTCATGATATTTGTAATTATCAGGTTTTGGCGCTAGTAGGTCGTCATACGGTAATCTTCACGCGCTCGCTATAATTTTTTTATCATTCATTCTGCATGTAATAAACATCCTTAATCGTAATTATGGCAATGATTAATTAATATATTAGTATGTATTGTTATTGTAGCATCACATACTCTTATTCTTATTGTTCTTATTCGTCTTGTTTTTTTTTTTTTTTTTTTTTTTTTTTTTAATTCCTCCTCGTTGTTGCTGTCATTTCTCTTCTTTTGCTAACTGTTTAACACTCCATTCTGTAGCCTACAATATAATTGAATATAACTCAATGATTCCTGTCTATAAAT
>CM072524.1:2374281-2399281 GCA_036898135.1 Oncomelania hupensis | reverse complement strand
TAATGTCCCCCGATTCCGTAATTCACCAACTGTTTGAGGGGAAAGGATAGTGACGTTTAGAAATGAGGAATTGGATGAAATAATGACGAGAGATGAAATGGCATGTGCAAGAATGAACAACACAGACAGACCAAATATTTGACGTTTTGAAACCTCATTTCCTTGTCAACAAGTCTAGTCAAGTCGAAGCAAATCAAGTCAAGTTAAGGGTAGTCAAGTAAAAGATTGATTGATTGATTTATTGTTGCTTTAGGTCCAGCGGACTCTTCCGAGCCAAATCAGGACCGGACAACCCCCGATCCGCATAAAAGATCTGTTGAAACAACCCCAGTGGGAAAACTGAACGCCCTCCACCGGCCAGTCACTTTAAAATAAAGACATCCCACGCGAGGGACGGCTGAGGGTTGACCTCAACTACGCGAACCCCCGGTTACAAAAACAAAATAGAATACAAACATCATTATAAATCATCAACAAAACGCATACATATAAAATGCCTATAGTGCTAAATAGTACAATCATAGGAAGCCCTAGTGACCACCCGGCAGAAAGCGTCCAACACTCCCAAGCTGATCCAACAGACCTCATACACAAACAAGGAGTCTTGTCCAGGAAGAGTTTTCAAGAAAAAAGGTAGGTCATTGATCTATCGAAGAAGAAGATAGTATAGCAGAGTGAAGGACAGAGCAGGAATAGGAAAGAGTAAATGAGGAAGACAGCGACAGTGGGAATTTAAAGCACTAAATTTCCATAAAGTGGGGATACTATTTATACTGAAAACCCCCGGCACTCCAACGGGAGTACTGTTGCCGCAGTGAATCTGTCTTGCCTATAAAGGAAAGACAGGTTTTCAACTGTGGCTTTCACTTTTCCCTTTATAGGTTTGAACAATCTACAGTGGCAAGATTGCTCATGACCCCAAGGGGTAGTCAAGTAAAAGAAAATGCCATCCAAAGACAATACAGTTGTTAAAAAACCAACTCCCTATTACAAACTGCCTATGACTGTTTTAAACAGCGCTGCATTTTCAGGAAGCAAAGTGTGTTGTGATCCTTACAGTGATACAATTTAATAGCTGGACGTCCAAGGGTTTCAAACCTTAAGAGTTGCACCTCAATGTATAGTCCCCAAGGAAAAGTGGTTGTAGCTAGCCCTGTACCTGGAAAGGTTCGCTAGAGGCGGTGACGTTCCATGGTTGCAGTGTGTTGAGAGTCTGCAGGCCCGTCATGTGTTGGATCCTTCTGGACACACGTTCCGCTTCACTGATGTTGAAGTCGTACACCCAGCCTCTGGCGCACATAAGCACAGACGTGCATGGACGTCACAAGTAACGGTGCATCCTCATCTACAGTCATTCTTATTATCCCTTGCCATGATGATGATGATGATGAAGACGCCGACGACGACAACGAAGATGATGACGACGACGACAGCGAGATGATGAGAACGACGACATTGATGATGATGATGATGATGATGATGATGATGATGATGATGATGATGATAATGATGATGAAAACAACAACGACGACGACGACGACGACGACGACGATGATGATGATGATGATGATGATGATGATGATGATGATGATGATGATGATGATGATGATGATGATGATACATACACGTCGCTGATTCGTAAGGAAGTGCCAGTTGATGAACTTTCCACCCCTGATCTCTTCATCTATAAGAATGATCACACAAGCAAATACAAATTAATAAATAATTACATAAAATACAATAACGATATAATACAATAAAAAAAGCACAAATAAACAGCAACAGCGGTGATGTCAGCACGGCATCACTGGGCGAAAGTCTTCTACACAGAAGTCACCGGCCAGGACGGAGGAACCTCATGTTATTACAGGTTCAATGACCACGTGCTCGGGGCCAAGGCGAGCCACATTGTATTCGTGAATATTGGCTGTGGCCAACAGCCTGGAGAGGATTGGGCCCTGCCAGGTCTTTCTTGCCCAAGACACACTGCATGATGAATAAAACCATTTACTCCATGCCGGATCGGTAATCGCCCGGATCAACAAGGACCGCGCCTTCCGTTGGCCACCAGGACGGAGGCGATAAGTGTGCTACTGATGGACAACATAGCAAGATCCGCACCAGAAATAACATCGTCATAGGAACCTGGAATGTCAGGACCCTAAATGCGGAGGGAAAATTAGAAGAACTGGCCCACGAGATGGACCACTATCGAAGGAACGTTTTAGGGATCAGCGAACTGCGCTGGAAAGGCATAGGTGAAACAACGACCGACAAAGACCACAAGCTTTATTTCAGCGGTAGAGATGACAGGCACGAACACGGAGTTGGATTCTTGGTCCACAAGAACATTCTAGCCACTGTCATGGGTTGAAGCATGGACCATCACACAGATCTCCAACAAAGAATACAAAGCATGGAGATGAGGTGCTACAGAAGACTTCTGGGCATTTCCTATACCCAACACATCACCAACAAAGAAGTCCCACAGACCATCACACAAGCCATTGGACAACACGATGACCTGCTCACAGTGGTGAAGAAACGGAAACTCCGATGGTATGGCCACGTCACCAGATCATCAGGCTTTGCAAAGACCATTCTGCAAGGCACAGTGCAAGGATGTAGAAGTAGAGGGAGACAGAAAAAGAGGTGGGAGGACAACATTCGAAAATGGACTGGCTTGACACTGAGCGAAGCCATGAGGATTGCTGAGGACAGAGAAATATGGAGTACGCTGGTTAAACGATCATCTGTAGTGCCCCAACGGCCTTCGAGTTACGGGATAGGATGGGATAGGACATTTACCTCTAACAGAAAGGGTACTGCCAAAGCAATGAAAACACAAGAGATAGGCTTAATTCTTGTCATTAGAAAGTCATAAGAAATTACAAGTCTACTCTTTCTCTCTCTCTGTCTCTGTCTCTGTCTCTGTCTGTCTCTCTCTCTCTCTCTCTCTCTCTCTCTCTCTCTCTCTCACACACACAACCACACACATACGCATGCACACACTCACACATATACACACACACAAGCACTCACACACTCACGCACTCACACGCATGCACACACACAAGCACTCACACACACTCCGCCATAAGTTCCTGAGGATAAAACACCCGTGCAGCACACATTATTATTATTATTATTATTATTATTATTATTATTATTATTATTATTATTATTATTATTATTATTATTATAAGACCTATCCATACTCACGCTGCCTTTGGCGGAATTTATCAAAGTTTCACTTTCGACGTCAGTGATGGCGTCATAGAAAAGTGAGACGTAAGGGGCAATGGAAATGATTTCCTCTTTGTATTGCACGTAGGGTATCTCTCGGGGCGCCTTGAGCCGGCACACGTGGTGAGGCAGTCGTTTCTCCTGTAGTTGTGAAAATATCAATTAGTCAGTCAATCTAACAATCAGATAGGCAATTCGTGAAAGGGAACGATCTTTCAAAACTTACACTGACCTGCTACACGCTCTTTCTACACACCTACCACGTGACATAATGCTTAATTATAATTGGTCAGCCTTCAACCGATACATAGCACTGCGGACTGTCGATGGGGTGGGAAATGCTGTCAGTATATTAATGGGTTAATATAGGGATGAATTTCAGGAATGGTGGCATTGTAACTGGGAGCTACTGGGGTTGGAGAGTAATAGTAGATGGACATTTTGTTTGGCTGGTATTAAAACAAAGGTTTACAGGTTTATGTAAACAGATGAGCGGCCGACGAGACGCTTGGTACGGGAATCCGCCTTGACGCTTGAGGACCACAAATGAGGAGTTCCTCCGGGCGTGCTGTCAGCTTCCGAGGAGGGCATCACCCTTCCACGCAGCAAGAGACGGTCTGTCACTCGGTAGCGGCAACTCTCAGCGGGATCATCATTAGCTCACCTCAACGGGAATCGGACAAACACGGACGATGCGAATCGAGCTAAGTACCGATAAGTAAGGACTATTCAGGATTCCGCTTACCCGAGTGCCCCCTCAGTGGCCGGAAGTGTGCCAAAGACACTAACTAAACCACCAGTTGTTGGGCTTTTTTTGGGGTGGGTGGGGAGGTGGGAGTGGAGTGGGGTGAGGGGGGGGGGTGGTGGTGATGGGAGGGGGGAAATCTAAGAGCTTTAAAATGATGCGTCATAGATTTTTTTAAAAAAAAATTTTGCAACTTAACTAAAGATAGTAAGGGTTGTTTACATGTGACGTCATAAAACCGTTTTTTTTTTTTTTTTTTTTGTGTGTTTTTTTTAAGTATGCAGAGGCTGACAGAGATATAATTTGTGGCAAATGTTGATGTAGGCTATACGAATATGTTGCAATAAAAATACTTTCTGCAGCAATTAGTTTTGAGTCTGAGCATATTTTTTGGACAGGCCGCCCCTCCACCCCCCCCCCCCCCCCCCCCACACACACACTAATAGAAAGAGTGACGAAGAAGTGGTTTGTCTACAAGGCAACATTTCAGGCTGCAATAATAGCAATCAACAACTGCTGTGCGACTGTGGTCATTGTAGTCGCTGTTGCTGTTGTCGTGTTGGTGGTGGTGTTAACAATGGAGACGCGCACGATGATTGCCAACGTTGTGTTTTGCATACATAGCGTGCAGTACTAGCATTGATGCACCTTTGGTTCTATGCTGTTGCTAGAAAAGCTTGGCATTGTGTTAGTTTTTCTGTAGTCAGTATCGTTGTACTGTAGCAATACTGAGATCTTGCTGAAATAGTTTGTTTACCACCGACGGAAGATTCGAGATTTTTATTTTATTTTTTTGCTGCAGTTTATTATCCCTTTTTATCGGGAAACTCTGGGCCGCCTCCCCCGGGGAAGGCGTAGTTGCAGCCAGTGGCGAGCCCAAACCCTATCTACCTAACATTATTTGTGAATTTTTGATTTTTTTTTTCTCTATCCTGCATTAGAACAATCGATGTCGTAAGACAGTGCGTGTTTCCTGTGACTATCTTTATTCCGATTGGTTAACGATAGCTTCAGTCTGGAATATTCTACGCCTTTCGACACATTGTAGAGAAACTATTAAATGAAGCGCTGTCTGCGTGGAGTGTTTGGGAGAGAGATCTGGAATGCAGTGGTTGGTGCTGGTTGCGTCTTTTGAGGTATAAAGTTGGAAAACTTTATAACGACCACTCTTTCCTTGTTATTGAATGAACGGGCTGCGTAGATACGAATTCGAGTGACACAGATTCATGCATTTGGAAAGGGGGCGGCCTTTTTTTTTTAAACTTCTTCTTGATGTTGTTGATGATGTTGTTGTTGTTGTTGTTGCTGTTATTATTATTATTATTATTATTATTATTATTATTATTATTATTATTATTATTATTATTATTATTGTTGTTGTTGTTGTTGTTGTTGTGGTTGTTGTTGTTGTTATTGCCTTACCGTAGAAGAAGAGGAATCGTGTAATGGGAGAAAAACGTAGACCCTCCCACATCTGAAAGACACATTCGTATTCACAGGCAGGCACACAGACAGACAGGCAGATTTACCACAAGCAGGCCCGCAGACAGACAGGCAGATTTACCACAGGCAGGCACGCAGACAGACAGGCAGATTTACCACAAGCAAGCACAAAGACAGACAAGCACATTTACCACAGGCATATCTCGAGGTCGTGTGCACAGTTTGTGCATCTTTAAATCGATCTCTGGTTTCACTTTGTTAAAAGGGTTAGGAAGGTTCTCATTCTGTAGTTCCACTGCAAGCGTCTGGATGTCCCCGTAAAGGGAGCCTGAAGACAAAACATAAATTGGCCAAGAAGACGAAACATACATAGAACTAGACAGGCTTTGTTTCACTTTATTTTTAAACCAACATTTCACTTTCACTTGGTTTGAATGTTATTAAAGGCTTGGTGAGAATGCCAGCGGACGATTGATTGAGGATGGCTCATTAGTCAGTTGAGTGAGCTTTAAAAAAAAAGTGGATTTTTCAACAACCTTGATTTGTGCAAGCATGATTGATATAGTCCTAGAGCATTTCTATGTGCGTGCAAATAGAAGCGTCCATACAAAGTCGTGATCAACATACATCCTACTCTGTGTGCCGAGCATTAACTAAAGCTTACCACAACATGAGATAAGTTACCACAACATGAGATAAATTACCAAATCATGAGATAAGAGAAGATGAGATACAACAGTGCATGTATTTCGCTACAACCTTCGTCAACAGCAAAACCAACAAAAACTAAATGTCGTTAAACAAGTCATCAAGTTTAAATGGAGGACCACTTACCATTCGATTTGATCTTCTCATGAATTTCCCGAGCTTTCTGCGCGTTTCCTGCCTGGCGTAAAGAAACAAATATCTCACAAAAGCAAACAACTGAGCAGTCAGGTTTGGTTTTTGAGCAAACGAGCTGTGTAATCTACACTGCGTTAGAGATGAGAGTATAAACCGAGGTCAAGTCTGTGCACTCACCCATTCTATCGCACGGACGTTTAATGATCCTGACGCTCATGTCCTAAACGGGTGAGTGGCAACTACAGCAAAAGCCCACACCCAGTAACAACTAGGTCCTTTCTCTCCATCTCAAGTCGTCCAGGACTGCGCTCTGTCGACTGGGCGTCAGACCATGCGCCTAAAGACAGCAAATGGGCGCCTTGGGCCGCTGGCGTTACATCCTGTAAGGGACAGCGCCTTGAGCAGCTCTTGAGCTGGAAAAGTGCTGTATAAGAACTAAATAAAGATATCAGTGCTGTATAAGAACTAAATAAAGATATCAGTACTGTATAAGAACTAAATAAAGATATCAGTGCTGTATAAGAACTAAATAAAGCTATCAGTGCTGTATAAGAACTAAATAAAGCTATCAGTGCTGTATAAGAACTAAATAAAGATATCAGTGCTGTATAAGAACTAAATAAAGCTATCAGTGCTGTATAAGAACTAAATAAAGATATCAGTGCTGTATAAGAACTAAATAAAGCTATCAGTGCTGTATAAGAACTAAATAAAGCTATCAGTGCTGTATAAGAACTAAATAAAGCTATCAGTGCTGTATAAGAACTAAATAAAGCTATCAGTACTGTATAAGAACTAAATAAAGCTATCAGTGCTGTATAAGAACTAAATAAAGATATCAGTGCTGTATAAGAACTAAATAAAGCTATCAGTGCTGTATCAGAACTAAATAAAGATATCAGTGCTGTATAAGAACTAAATAAAGATATCAGTGCTGTATAAGAACTAAATAAAGCTATCAGTACTGTATCAGAACTAAATAAAGATATCAGTGCTGTATAAGAACTAAATAAAGCTATCAGTGCTGTATCAGAACTAAATAAAGATATCAGTGCTGTATAAGAACTAAATAAAGCTATCAGTGCTGTATAAGAACTAAATAAAGCTATCAGTACTGTATCAGAACTAAATAAAGATATCAGTGCTGTATAAGAACTAAATAAAGATATCAGTACTGTATAAGAACTAAATAAAGCTATCAGTTATACTAAATAAAGATATCAGTGCTGTATAAGAACTAAATAAAGCTATCAGTGCTGTATAAGAACTAAATAAAGATATCAGTGCTGTATCAGAACTAAATAAAGATATCAGTGCTGTATAAGAACTAAATAAAGATATCAGTGCTGTATCAGAACTAAATAAAGATATCAGTGCTGTATCAGAACTAAATAAAGATATCAGTGCTGTATAAGAACTAAATAAAGATATCAGTGCTGTATCAGAACTAAATAAAGATATCAGTGCTGTATCAGAACTAAATAAAGATATCAGTGCTGTATCAGAACTAAATAAAGATATCAGTGCTGTATCAGAACTAAATAAAGATATCAGTGCTGAAAGGCACATTTGGCATTTAGTCACATCCTTGCTCAGGTGCTGGGGGCACAGTAAGGGTTAAATGGTCAATGTTTGTTGTACACTGCCAGAACCTTTTCCTTGCTGTTGGTGGGGACAATAAAGATTCTGATTCTGATTCCTGACATGTCCTTTTCAAATGAAATCATTTACCTATCCATTTATTTATCAAGAAAGTTAAAAATGTTACGAAAAGAAGATAGATTTATTAATTTATTGAAACAAATGTGCATCGTTATCTTACTTTATTTGACCATACTTTATCTTATTTTCTTGTTCCCATTATTCTAACTTAAATTACAGCAGTACGCATTAAAGGTAATGTTAACTGCCATTCCTCACCCCTGCCCTACCCCCTCGCTCTCCCCCCTCCCCCCTCCCTTTTTTTGTCGTCTCAGTATTTTATACTTTTTAGTAAGATGCCAACTATCTTTGAATCGCGTCAGAAAATAATTCGTCCCAGTTCCTACTTACAAACAGGTGCGCCCTTCCTAGCAATCCCAGAATTCTAAGCGTCATGTCGTCATTAGACTGTGACGACGAGTTCTCGGAAGCCTGCAATTGCGTTATTGATTGTTGTGTAGTAGTAGTCCCAGCTGTTTGTTTCCTGTGTATCACGTGAGCGGTTTCCAGCCATTCGATGCATTCGTTAAGTAGCCCTATCAGAAAGGCTTGCTGGCCTGCAACGGTAAGAACAAGAGGGAGAAGAAGAAGAAGAAGAAGAAGAAGAAGAAGAAGAAGAAGAAGAAGAAGAAGAAGAAGAAGAAGAAGAAGAAGCAGAAGATGATGATGATGATGATGATGATGATGATGATGATGATGATGATGATGATGATGATGATGATGATGATGATGATGAAGACGAAGAAGAGGAAGAAGAAGAAGAAGAAGAAGAAGAAGAAGAAGAAGAAGAAGAAGAAGGAATGAGAGGGGAGGAGGAAGAGAAATGGAACAGGTAAAACAGCTTTGTTCTTTTAAAAATAGTTTCCAATGATGATGATGATGATAGTGGTGGTGGTGGTAATGATGATGATGATGATTGTGTGGTGATGATGATTGAGGTGGTGTTGGTGGTGATGATGGTGATGATGATGATGATGATGATGATGATGATGATGATGATGATGATGATGATGGTGGCGATGATGATGATGATGATGATGATGATGATGATGATGATGATGATGATGATGATGATGGTGATGATGATGATGATGATGATGATGATGATGATGATGATGATGATGATGATGATGGTGATGATGATGATGATGATGATGATGATGATGATGATGATGATGATGATGATGATGATGATGATGATGATGATAAAAAAGAAAGAAAGAAAGAAAGCAAACCAACTAATGGACCACTCAGGTTAGCCAACCAACCAATTACATTACATCATTATTGCTTTAGGTCCAGCGGACTCTTCCGAGCCAAATCAGGACCGAATAACCCCAGATCCGCATAAAAGATCTGCCCAAACAACCCTAGTGGTAAAACTGAAAGCTCTCCGCCAGCCAGTCACTTTACAATAAAGACATCCCACGCAGGGGACGCTGAGGCTGTACTCTAATTTTTCGACCCCCCGTTTACAAAAACAAAATAGAATACAAACATCATTATAAATTAACAACAAAACACATACATATAAAATGCCCACATTGCTAAATAATAACATCATCGGAAGCCCTAGTGCCCACCTGGCAGAAAGCGTCCAATATTCCCAAGCTGATCCAACAGACCTCATACACAAATAAGGAGTCTTGTCCAGGAAGGGTTTACAAGAAAAAAGGTAGGTGACTGGTCTAGCGAAGAAGAAGATAGTATAGCAGATTGATAGAACAGAGCAGGAATGAGAAAGAGCAAATGAGAAAGACAGCGACAGTGGGAATTTAAAGCACTAAATTTCCAGAAAGTGGGGATACTATTTATACAGAAACCCCCGGCACCCCAACGGGGGTAACCAACCAATTAACAACCAACTAACCTATGAGAAAGGCATCGACTGCAGTGAGAGATGGTCCAATGTATCCAGAGTAATTTCCTTGGGCTATGTCAGTGGCTTGAAGTAGGTACAGGCGCTGAAGTCTCAATACAGATTCTGCCGCACCTGAGAAGTCCACATCGGTCGGTAGGGAGAAGTTTCCCTGGACAATCACTTTGAAACCTGGTATACCAAAATAAAAAAAGAAAGAAAGATAGAAAAGTTTCTAATAATAATAATAATAATAATAATAATAATAATAATAATAATAATAATAATAATAATAATAAGAATAATAATAATAATAATAATAATAATAATAATAAGAATGAACAAAGTACATAAATATATAGATAACGTGACCGGGGCCGACACCAACTGCCAGCGACCTACACCTCGCTCATTCATTCACATTGCCGTGCCGTGAGTGTACTCACGGTGATGCGAGCTGAATCCCAGTTCTCACCTTCAGTCTGTGCTGATGAAGGCGACAGGATAGTCTCTGAAATCTACACGAGTAAGTAGCCATTTACGCATGTGATCAAAAACAATCTGTAGCCGATATTGAAAAGTTAAATCAAGAAATCGATAACCAGCCCAACAATAAGGGTTGTTGAGCTCAGTCAGTCAGTAGGTAGATTACCATCCCCGGACACAATAGCGTATAGGGGACTTTTGTTGAGCTAGACAACGTAGGAACCTTTAAACACTGGCAATGAGTGTTGCTTCACTGGAAATAATAAGCTTACAAAAACAATGAACTCGTACAAAGGTATCGCTATTATTGAAATCTGTAAAGTCCGTAGTTACTGTGCCTATTAATAGCAACCGCTTGTCACGCCTCTTGAGCCAAAAATAGCATCGACCGAAGCCGGTAAGATCTAGAACTCATTATAAAAAAAAGTTGCTCGGTAAGGTTTTTCGTTTTGGGTTGATACAATAGACCCTGTCCTACCCCACATACCGAAGTCGGACGGACGACGTGGTTCATTCAAAGTCGGGTCAATGGTCACACGGTTACCGTATTGGTGTACCGATAAACAGGGGAAATGACTCCCTTTCAGAACTGAAATTGAAAATTTATACTTTAATGGTTGGTTTGAGCAACGAAAATCCGCTTTGTCATTGTTTAATGAAATAACAACGAGAACCCGCTTTGTTATTGTTGAATGAAATAACAAGGAAAACCCGCTTTGTCATTGTTTAATGAAATAACAATGCGAATTTTAGAGTTAACCCGTTTCCGCCAAATGTAAACAAAGCCATGGAATTGTGGCCCTTGAAATAAATAAAGTCATCCCTTACCGCCCGTGCCTGAGAGCAATGGGGACCAGTTGCCGAGGTAAGCTTTAAGGAGAAGGAATGCTGCGTTGGGGTGGTCCGCTGCCTTGCTGTAGGAGTCTTCCTGCGTGCTCTCAAACGCAGCCTCTCTCTCCGCCACAAACCTGTCACATAATCAGTCCTTTGTCTACAACAGCAACAGGTCAGGCGTATCTTTCCGCCCGAACTATTCTGCTTCTAAGACAGCAAATTGAATGAATACAAACATTACGCTTTGGTCCTCATTTACTGTTGTTCCAGGTTATCCTTGGACGTTTGGGCATTCCAGTTAACACTAGGTAGAGTCCTAATCGCATCATATTCCCTTCCTGCCCGTGAAATGCATAGCGCCACAACTGTTTCCTACCTTTGAAGATTGGAGGTATGTATCTTGAGCTCTTTGAGCAGTTCTTCTTCTTGCTGAGCCAGCCGCGTCATCTTCATCGATGACGTAAAATGGTCGCCGCTGGAGTACGGCGTCAGCTCAACCAACATCAACGTCACTAGGTAGACAATGTACAGCAATGACGTTTTCGTATTCTGAAATAAATAAAATGTAGTGGGTGAACAAGAGACCATCAAAAACAAGACCCCGAAACCCAGACTGAACTGAGAATGATATGGAAGGCAGAAAGCGTCAAATGCGCGTGCAATTGCACGCGAAAATGCACACGCAATTGCACGCCCATCTAGTTGCTGATTGGTCGAAAACTTACCCGCCAAACTGCGCAAGCGCGAGTGCACACGCAATTGCACGCGAATGTAATAGCTGATTGGTCAAAACTTACACGCCAGCGCAATTGCACGCCAAACTGCACGCCGGATGTTAATAAAGAAGTATTACAAAACGTGGAACGGAAAAAGCCTCAGAGAACGCGTGTAGCTTTCGTAAGTTTTGAACTGTAGCCATATTGAAGACCGAGGTGCGCGCGATGGAAGATAATTCTCATATTATTTACAGGGAAACCAAATTAATTTATAATAACCTCTAATTGGGGAGGGGAGTAGGAGAGAACATGAAAGAGTGGAAATCGTGGGTATCGAGGGTTACATTGTAAATTAGTTGTCAATTTACATTGCATTATTTTGGTACATAGAACGTATTTCGGACATTTCCCATTTCTTGTTTTATTGTGACTCGTAGGTAAATGGGTGTGCATTTGCGCTTGCGCAGTTTGGCGTGACAGTTTTCGCCCAGCTGTTTAGTTTTCATTTTATCACGTTAACAAATATACAACGTTTTGTGTAGTTTTATTTATTTATTTATTTATTTATATTTAAAATGTATTATTTGTTCCCATACATTGAATTTAGACCACACTTAAATTAACAAGCAACAGTTTGACCCTAACTGCCAAAAAAAATGATGGCAAGGTAAGTTCCTACAGGACGTTCTTGAATTCCTTTGTTTCAACTTTACTTGTTAAAAGCAAAACAAGCAGACGTATATCATGAAGGCATTCTTACTCCACACTTGTCCTTCAGTTCAACCACTAAACTTACCTTGTGGTAGTGTTCGACCATGATGCTATAATCCAGAGTGGACATTCCTGACCTTTTAAATAGCACACTTTGCAGTTCTAAGGGTTGCTCAGATCTTCACTATAAACTACAATGGATGTGAGAAAATTGCCGATTTTTTATATGTAGTTTCAGCTGTTAGTCTTCCGAGTTAGTTGCTAAACTGTAATTAGTTAGTGTATAGTTGAGTTACAGTAGTTAGATTATAGTTAAGCTATTACTAATAATTTAGTTAGTATATAGTTAAGCTATAATTACTTAGTCTATATTTAAAATATAATTAGTATATAGTTAAGGTAGAGTTAGTATATATTTAAGGTTGAGTTAATATATAGTTAAGGTAACTGGTTCAGAACAACAATCGGTGTGCGTCAAGGATGCCTACTCTCTCCAACACTCTTCAACATCTTCCTAGAGCGCATCATGTCAGATGCTCTTGCAGATCACGAAGGCACAGTCAGCATAGGGGGCAGAGCAATCTCCAATCTTCGTTTTGCGGATGATATTGATGGATTGGCTGGAGAGGAACAAGAACTTGAACAGCTTGTACAGAGGCTTGACACCACCTCCAGAGCTTATGGAATGGAAATAAGTGCAGAGAAGACCAAAATGATGACCAACAACACCAATGGCATCAACACGGACATCAAAGTACAAGGCCAATCCCTCAACACAGTGCACAGCTTCAAATATTTAGGAGCCATTGTGTCAGACAATGGGTCTCGACAGGAAGTCCTCTCCAGGATCGCACAAACAACTGCTGCCCTGACAAGGTTGAAGCCCATTTGGAAAGACAGGACCATCAGTCTACATTCCAAAGTAAGACTGCTGCGCTCTCTGGTCATCTCCATCTTCCTATATGCTTGCGAAGCATGGACCCTCACAGCAGATCTCCAACGAAGAATACAAAGCATGGAGATGAGGTGCTACAGAAGACTTCTGTGCATTTCCTATACCCTACACATCACCAACGTTGAAGTCCGACAGACCATCACACAAGCCATTGGACAACACGATGACCTGCTCACAGTGGTGAAGAAACGGAAACTCCGATGGTATGGCCACGTCACCAGATCATCAGGCCTTGCAAAGACCATTCTGCAAGGCACAGTGCAAGGAGGTAGAAGAAGGGGGAGACCGAAAAAGAGGTGGGAGGACAACATTCGAGAATGGACTGGTTTGACACTGAGCGAAGCCATGAGGGCTGCTGAGGACAGAGAAAGATGGAGTATGCTGGTTAAGCGATCATCTGTGGTGCCCCTACGACCTTCGGGTTATGGGACAGGATAGGATAGGAAGGTAGAATTAGTATATTGTTAAGTTAGAAATAATATATAGTTAAAGTAGAGTTAATATATAGTTCAGCTAGAGGTAAAATATATTTAAGACAGATTTAGTATATAGTTCAGCTAAAATAAGTATATAGTTAGGCTACAGCTAGTATATTCACTACACTGAAGTTTTTCATTAGCTGGTGGGCTATACTATGATTTAATTAACACAATAATAGCAACTTGTAGGAAAGGCTTGGTTACCGAAAACTAAACAAACGTGAATTTTGTGCTGTTGATGTTGGCCTTTGTATTTGAGTTAGCTTTTAACTCTTGGAGAAGCTTTTAGTGAAATACATGATGTAATGTAATGTAATCTCCACTGGCATTCAGCCCTGTCTCGTCTTCTTGTAGAACAAGGAATTATGATTCGGTGTCCCTAACTGTCTGACTACGTAATTAACTAACTAGTCAGCTAACCCGAAAAAGATTCAGTAAGTCAGTATTTGATGGACATTTCAAGAGCATACAGCGAGAATGAAGAAACACATTCACATAATGATTCAACACAGCAGTAAGAAGTTGCCTCATGTTAACATTTCAAAGCGAAAGATTAAACACTTTAAATGGTGACTTAAAATAATGGCTAACACTTGGCCTTTGTTCACGCGCGCACAATCCTAACTTAACATATGAATAAATATTGTTTGTAGTTCCCCTCTTTGATATCAACAGAAGATTTGCAATCAATTTCATTTAAAATTCTACGCCTTTCCCTCAGGAGAAGCTCAAAGCGCAAATCAACAGCGGAAAGGGATAAAAATAAATACTTCACTCATAAAGAACAGCGGTAGATTAATGTGTCGTATCAATGACAGCGGCCTGTAAAATATCATCGCAGTCACTGATTTTGTACTGAAAGGTTGCACTTCCCAAGACATTTACAAAAAATGTAATTAAAATAACGAACACCGGAAAGCATGAATACAGATCCAGACATCAATAATCACGCACATACGCACACACACACACGCACACACGCACACACACACACACGCAACCACACACGCATACACACACACACATATATATACATGCACATCGAACACAACCACAAGAATAAGAAATTAAAAGAGTAGTCAGCGAAAGAAGAGAGAGTGACACTAAAAGAAACTAGAAGACTTTTTTTTTAATAACAAAAACTTATTAAACACTTTTTGTGGAAACTATTTTTTACTGGGGATATAAAGATTTTAGACTAATTAATAAATCTAATCATCCAACCTGTCCCTTAACAAGTTAACATAATAAAGAACCTTTAACATTACCTTGGAAATAATATGACACACACGCAAACACACAAAAACACAGACACACACATACATACTATCATCTTCGTCATTATCTTTAAACAATTTTAAACAACCACCCTCTCCTCATACCCCTTGAGGTCATGAGCAATCTTGCCACTGTAGATTGTTCTAACCTATAAAGGGAAAAGTGAACGCCCCAGTTGAAAACCTGTCTTGCCTTTGTAGGCATGACTGATTCACTGCGGCAACAGTACCCCCGTTGGAGTGCCGGGGGTTTCAGTATAAATAGTATCCCCACTTTCTGGAAATTTAGTGCTTTAAATTCCCACTGTCGCTGTCTTCCTCATTTGCTCTTTCCCATTCCTGATCTGTCCTATCACTCTGCTATACTATCTTCTTCTTCGCTAGATCAATGACCTACCTTTTTTCTTGAAAACTCTTCCTGGACAAGACTCCTTGTTTGTGTATGAGGTCTGTTGGATCAGCTTGGGAGTGTTGGACGCTTTCTGCCGGGTGGTCACTAGGGCTTCCTATGATGTTATTATTTAGCACTATAGGCATTTTATATGTATGTGTTTTGTTGATGATTTATAATGATGTTTGTATTCTATTTTGTTTTTGTAACCGGGGGTTCGAGTAGTTGGGGTAAAGCCTCAGCCGTCCCCTGCATGGGATGTCTTTATTGTAAAGTGACTGGCCGGTGGAGGACATTCAATTTTCCCACTAGGGTTGTTTCGGCAGATCTTTTATGCGGATTGGGGGTTGTCCGGTCCTGATTTGGCTCGGAAGAGTCCGCTGGACCTAAAGCAACAATCAATCAATCAATCAATCAAACCCTCTCCTCATCCATCACCCTTATAATAATAATAATAATAATAATAATAATAATAATAATAATAATAATAATAATAATAATAATAATAATAATAATAATAATAATAATAATAATTAGTAGTAGTAGTAGTAGTAGTAGTAGTAGTAGTAGTAGTAGTAGTAGTAGTAGTAGTAGTAGTAGTAGTAGTAGTAGTAAAGAAATAAATAAATAAATAAATAGAAATAATTACATGAGTGACTGTGTTCTCATTTATGTTATTATACATCACTTTTATAATTAATTTCTCAGATGCCTACACATTTTACATTTAAAAGAAAACAGTGTGTCACAATGTTTACACTCCAGAGGGAGAGAGTTTCATACAGCAGCTCCATTAAATGATAGGCTATTTGTGTATAAATCATTGCGAGAGAGGGGTAGTTTATAATTATAAAGTCTAAGCCCATCAACTGCTTTAGTGAAAAATGTATCAAGATCCATGTTGTAATATTCGGAGTTCTTTATATTTCTCATTAGTTGTAAAATCTGTATTTATATTAAAAGACGTATAAAGTATATTGATTGCTCTTTTATGAAGACTATTTAAATGTTTAATTCGAGCGTCACTGGCATTACACCAAATAATCGAGCATAATTAAAATGAGACATACATTGGGCATAGAAAAAAGATTTTAATGCATCAGCCGGAACAAAATGTCTAAGTATATTTAGAAGGTAAAGGTTTTTAGAATATTCTTTTTATTTAATTTATGTTTTAAAACAGATTTGAGTGTTTTGAAATATAAAAAAAACACAAAAACTTGCCGCTCTCTACTCGAAGAACAAAAGGATAAAGTTATTTTCCTTTTTGCATTGTTTATATTTTTCAGCTCATATATTCTTTCTCTCTCTCTCTCTCTCTCTCTCTCTCTCTCTCTCTCTCTCTCTCTCTCTCTCTCTCTCTCTCTCTCTCTCTCTCTCTAATTCTCTGTTGCATATTCACACTGTAACAGCTCAAAGCACATTTATTTTTCATGCAGTGTATTTCAGAGGCAATTTTAATCATTTCTTAAACGGAAACAACTACAAATAAATAATGGCATACAAGAAAGAGGAATAAAACGAACAAAAGAATGAACAATACATTAAACCAGTCTTACTGAAATGCTTACAAGGGACATACCAAAACCAAGGGCGATAACCTACAAAAAAGGCTTACTAACGTAATGAAAGTTTCCCCTCTTTCTTTCATCCTCTTTGTCATTACTTATTGTGGCCATTTGTTGACTGAGGTTCCCATACTTACTGTGGCCATTTGTTGACTGATGATCCCATACTTATTGTGGCCATTTGTTGACTGTGGTTCCCATACTTATTGTGAAGATTTCGCGTTTAATAAAATATACTGTTGACTGCGGTTTCCATACTTACTGTGGCCATTTGTTGACTGTGGTTCCCATACTTATTGTGGCCATTTGTTGACTGTGGTTCCCATACTTACTGTGACCATTTGTTGACTGTGATTCCCATACTTACTGTGGCCATTTGTTGACTGTGATTCCCATACTTATTGCGGCCATTTGTTGACTGTGGTTCCCATACTTATTGTGGAGATTTCGCGTTTAATGAAATATACTGTTGACTGCGGTTTATATACTTATTGTGAAGATTTCGCGTTTAATGATATATACTGTTGACTGCGGTTTATATACTTATTGTGGAGATTTCGCGTTTAATGAAATATAGTGTTGATGCGGTCTCTATACTTTTGTGGAGATTTCGCGTTTAATGATATATACTGTTGACTGCGGCTTCCATATTAATTTTGGACATTTCGCCTCAAAAGACTGACTAACTGACTTACTGAGACTTGAAATTTACGTTTCATTGTTATATAAAACAATTGACAAGGTGATCCTTAATCAAAACAAGCTGCTTTTGAACCCGCCTCACCCACAACTCATACTTACTCTGTGGACCACGGAGCCATACTGCAGGGCAAAGTAAAGAAAATGAGAATTAAGTTTAATAAAAGCAAGCTGTTGTACAGAAACCCTTAATCATCCCAGCATCCATCGCTACTTCTTGCTGGTCGTCCCTGCTTGATATGTTTGAGTCCAGGTACAGGAGCTATGCATTGTGTCAACAGCTGTTTACCAGTGAGCTATGTATTGTTTCATCAGCTGTTTACCAGCAAGCTATGTATTGTGTCAACAGCTGTGGGCCTTTGAACAGCACCAGTGCACTTGCGTACCTTTGCGATGTGGCCGGACTAGCTTGGTCGATTTATTATTTTTTATTTGTTTATTTTAACAACTTTATTATCACCTAGGTGAAATTCGGGCACTTTCATTTTCGAAAGTACAGCAGCCCCAAGTGAAGCTCTTTACCCAAGGTACATGCTGGGTGTGTTCTTGTCACCGGCACTCACCCGTCTAGGACATGAGCGTCAGGATCTTTAATGTCCTTTATGATAGAATGCAGAGAATGCATGCGACACAGACTAGACCTCGGTTTATACCCTCATCCGAAAGAGTAGGAAACGGGAGTAAGTGTCTTTCCCAAGGACGCAATACAATGCCCCGGCCTGGGATCGAACTCGGGACCTTCAAATCCGCTTGCCAACGCTCTAACCACTCGGCCACCGCTCATCCCGATGCGGAACCAGTCAAGTAGAATCGGGCGCTGACCCGAATCATGGACCGGGATTAGCCTAGCCTGGGCTGCCCGGGCTAAGCTGTTTACCTCAAAGCGGGTAAGAGGGCGTCGGCCGGGGAAAAGCAGCCAATCAGCAGCTGTCTGAGGGTCACTCCTGACCTTAACCTCTTTGTAGAAAGAACACGTCGTCCAATTTGATGACACGCTTCGCGCTTGGTGGATGTGGTCTGGTCACGTGGCGGCTTAACCCGTAGAAATAGCGAACAAGCTGACCCCACGTTATTTTCACGTTGTTTGTCATACAGCGAAGCTGAGATTAGACGATTAGACGATGCCTTGTCCAGTGTCAGTATTGTTCTGTATTGCTTTGCACAATAGTTAATCAGTTGGTATGCAAAAGGTTAAATGGAGGAGACTGGCGGAGCATTAAGGGTAAAAATACTACAATGGCTGAGGTGGTTAAAAAGACCGGTAGAGTAAAACTTGGCAGCGCGTCCAGTCTTGAACTCTTGAAAGGCCAACTTGTATGCTGTGATTATCGTGATTTTATTCATCAAATATGGAACAGCTGCACTGATTATGTATTTATGATATTACCCTTAAAAGCAATTGACAATAATTTGTTGTCCTGTTTACTTCCCATCCACACACTGCCCACCGGCAAACGATCTTCTATCGTTGATTTGTTTCCTTCTTTCTTCCTTCCTTCCTTCCTTTTGTTTCTCCATCTTTGAAATAGTCGGGAAACCAAACCATCCAAATATCAGACTGTTTTCATGTAGAAAGAAAATGGGGGTGAGGGGAGGAGAGGGAGGGGGAGTTAAAACAAGCTGGCAAGTCATTCAAATGTATTTCCACCACTCACTCACAAACATTATAGGGAAAAACCAGCATTTTTGAAAAAGTGTTCCTTTTCCTGTCGACGTGGACCGGCAGTGGCAGTGTTCGTCAGTAGCGGAACAGTAGACGTGGACCGGCAGTGGCAGTGTTCGTCAGTAGCGGAACAGTAGACGTGGACCGGCAGTGGCAGTGTTCGTCAGTAGCGGAACAGTAGACGTGGACCGGCAGTGGCAGTGTTCGTCAGTAGCGGAACAGTAGACGTGGACCGGCAGTGGCAGTGTTCGTCAGTAGCGGAACAGTAGACGTGGACCGGCAGTGGCAGTGTTCGTCAGTAGCGGAACAGTAGACGTGGACTGGCAGTGGCAGTGTTCGTCAGTAGCGGAACAGTAGACGTGGACCGGCAGTGGCAGTGTTCGTCAGTAGCGGAACAGTAGACGTGGACTGGCAGTGGCAGTGTTCGTCAGTAGCGGAACAGTAGACGTGGACCGGCAGTGGCAGTGTTCGTCAGTAGCGGAACAGTAGACGTGGACTGGAAGTGGCAGTGTTCGTCAGTAGCGGAACAGTAGACGTGGACTGGCAGTGGCAGTGTTTGTCAGTAGCGGAACAGTAGACGTGGACTGGCAGTGGCAGTGTTCGTCAGTAGCGGAACAGTAGACGTGGACTGGAAGTGGCAGTGTTCGTCAGTAGCGGAACAGCAGACGTGGACTGGCAGTGGCAGTGTTCGTTAGTAGCGGAACAGTAGACGTGGACTGGCAGTGGCAGTGTTCGTCAGTAGCGGAACAGCAGACGTGGACTGGCAGTGGCAGTGTTCGTCAGTAGCGTAACAGTAGACGTGGACTGGCAGTGGCAGTGTTCGTCAGTAGCGGAACAGTAGACGTGGACTGGCAGTGGCAGTGTTCGTCAGTAGCGGAACAGTAGACGTGGACTGGCAGTGGCAGTGTTCGTCAGTAGTGGAACAGTAGACGTGGACTAGAAGTGGCAGTGTTCGTCAGTAGCGGAACAGTAGACGTGGACTAGAAGTGGCAGTGTTCGTCAGTAGCGGAACAGTAGACGTGGACTAGAAGTGGCAGTGTTCGTCAGTAGCGGAACAGTAGACGTGGACTAGAAGTGGCAGTGTTCGTCAGTAGCGGAACAGTAGACGTGGACTAGAAGTGGCAGTGTTCGTCAGTAGCGGAACAGTAGACGTGGACTAGAAGTGGCAGTGTTCGTCAGTAGCGGAACAGTAGACGTGGACTAGAAGTGGCAGTGTTCGTCAGTAGCGGAACAGTAGATATTACGGTAGTTAAGATCCCATTCCTTTTTGTTAGTAAAGTTAAGACGACCTAAACAGGTTCAATTTACTGAATTGAAGAGAGAGAGAGAGACAGACAGGCAGACAGACAGATAGACAGACAGAGAGGCGCAGACAGGCAGACAGAGAGAGAGACAGAGAAGATAGTAAAAGAGTGGGTGAGCAGATGGCGGTTGGGGAAGGGAAAGATAGGCCTACACTGTAATTGTACTACTGACAACTAGTTTAATAAACCTATTTTGACGTAGTCTGTAACTACGTTAACGTCAGTGAAACGTGTGTGTTGCGAGCTAATGACAATTTATTTGGAGCATTTACATTTCCCACACACAAACCATCATCGCTGCGCTAAACCACCAACATGTGAATGGAGAGACAATCCTTGCCATAGTTCCACTCAAGTGTTCTGTGGGGTGTTAACAAAGGGGAAGGGCCATAACTGCACATTTGGACGGGAGATACTCGTTGTTAAAGTTGGACCTTACTATAGTGACCAGCTAAGCCGGCCATAAGTATGACCAGTATGATTCCAACAACATCCCTTTGAGTAATGCCTGATAGACTAACCATTTATAGTAGGGCTGTTACAGCGTGTCTACGTGTCCACTTAACTCACCAAAACCTCGTTACAAAACTTTTTTATTTTGAAATTACGAGGGCACTAGACGATCAAAAGGCATCATAAATTATTTGTCAGGAAAATGCAAACACGTTATTTAAAACTGCTATAAAAAGTGCGGCTCACCTACTACAAGTTAACACAGCTTGCCGTAACGGAGTGGTGCTAGCTTTGGACATATCTCCAGCTTCTATCTCAATTTAAGGGAAAAGTGTAAAATATTATAATAGTAAGTTTAAATTTTCATTTATAGCTGAAGTGATCAAGAGGTTTATCCTCATCGTTGTCGTCGTCGTCATCGCTATTGTCGTCTTCCTTATCATCGTCATCATTACCATCTTGCTTTTCATCATCAGCATTGTCGTCTTTTCGATTGTATTATCTTCATTGTCGTCTTTGTTATTATGGTCATCATTGCGCTTTCTTTTTCGTCGGCATCGTCGTCGAGCTATTCTTCGTCGTCGTCGTCATCATCATCATCATCATCATCATCATCATCATCATCATCATCATCATCATCATCATCATCATCATCATCATCATCATCTTCTTCTTCTTCTTCTTCTTCTTCTTCTTCTTCTTCTTCTTGCTCTTGGCAGTCAGCTGGACCTCATAATCATTAAATATCTATCTTCTTCTTCTTCTTCTTCTTCTTCTTCTTCTTCTTCTTCTTCTTCTTCTTCTTCTTCTTCTTCTTCTTCTTCTTTCCTTGGCATTCCTACAAAATCAGTTTTTTTTTTTTTTGGGAACCTCAGATGCATGCAGATCGAGTCATCCTTTTTTTCCCTTTTTTTCTTTCTTTCTTTTTTTTTTGTCTTTTTTTTTTTGTCTTTTTTTTCTTTTTTTCAAATAAAGGGGTTTCTAAAAAAAAAAAACAGTTTTGTTAAAATAAAGATTTGACGCCAATTTGTTTTAGAAGTTAACAAACTAATGCTAGTGAATCTAACGATGCATCCAAAGCGCTTCAAGATGTAAAACAGGGGATTATAATATATACTAAATATTTTCAAACAATTTGTCTGGGGTGTTATTTTCGTCGTTTGTTTCCCCTTCCAATTAAAACATCATGCTTTAAAAAAAAAAGTTGTCATTCTATATTAACTGTATTGGTTTTTAATTGTATTGTCCTGTGCAGTGGAGGCTGGCCAGTGGATTCTGCTTCTGTTCACTGCAGCGACCTTGTTCAATTCCTTAACAAGCCAAGAAACTGTGCAAGTCGCACGATCAACCGGCCGTAAGAATAATGGCTTTTTGCCTCTATCCCTGCTTTCTTGTCTGTCTGCCTGAATCTCTGTCTGTCTGTCTGTCTAAATCTCGGCCTTATTGTCTGTCCGAATCTCTGATTTCATATCTGTCAACATACCTGTTTGACCGTCTGTCCGTCTGCCTGTTGGTGGGTCAGGTTCTCTGTTGTTAGTCTGCTTGCTTGGTGCTCAGGTTATATTTCTGTCGCCTTTTATCTGTTATGAACAAACACAACAAACTCCTCCTTTGGAAGCTATAGGAATGGTCGTTTTATGTTTTAGTGTTGTTTTTCATCTTTTCAAGTAATTATCAAGTTCTGCCACGAATTTTAGGGGGCATTTATTTCATACAACAACTTTGTAAAGAGTCACTGTCTGCGAGTGTGTGTGTGTGTGTGTGTGTGTGTGTGTGTGTGTGGGTGTGTGTTTAATGCAACGTCTTTTATCATCGAGTTGTGCAATTTAATTTACTGGACATTTTTGTGATAAAAAACAACTTGCGAAGAAGTGACGAAACTTTGGTGTACAATGGATTGCATTTAAAGACTTGTGCCATAAATACAGACAGTGTGCCATAGATACAGATGGTGTGCCATAGATACAGATGTGTGCCATAGTTACAGATGGTGTGCCATAGATACAGATGGTGTGCCATAGATACAGATGGTGTGCCATAGATACAGATGGTGTGCCATAGATACAGACGGTGTGCCTTAGATACAGATGGTGTGTCATAGATACAGATGGTGTGCCATAAATACAGACAGTGTGCCATAGATACAGATGGTGTGCCATAGATACAGATGGTGTGCCATAGATACAGATGGTGTGCCATAAATACAGACAGTGTGCCATAGATACAGATGGTGTGCCATAGATACAGATGTGTGCCATAGTTACAGATGGTGTGCCATAGATACAGATGGTGTGCCATAGATACAGATGGTGTGCCATAGATACAGATGGTGTGCCATAGATACAGATGGTGTGCCATAGATACAGATGGTGTGCCATAGATACAGACGGTGTGCCTTAGATACAGATGGTGTGTCATAGATACAGATGGTGTGCCATAGATACAGATGGTGTGCCATAGATACAGATAACGTGCCATAGATACAGACGGCCATTTCGCTGCGTTCTCGGCTCGCCAGGGTATCAGCTGGGCTTGATGAAGATCACGTGACCTATTTTCCAAAGCATGAGAAGACGCCTGAATGAAAAAAAAAACATCTTGATGCCAAAAACAAAACGTATCCACGCTTTATGTGGATGGCAACAGAAATGGGAATTTGGAACCTAACATTTTGAGAGAAAATTCATTGTGTTTGTAATCACTCTTCCCAAAAATGTAATCACGCTTGTCATCACTCTTCCCAAAAAAGGTAACCTTCAGGAGTGTGAAAATTACCGCACCATCAGCCTCATCAGCCATCCCAGCAAGGTCCTCCTGAAAATAATACTCAACAGGTTGAAACCACAAGCTGAACAAATCATAGCTGAAGAACAAGCAGGATTCATGGCAGGGCGAAGTACCACTGAACAGATTTTCAACCTCAGAATAATCTGTGAGAAATACCTACAGCACCAACAACATCTATATCATGTGTTCATAGACTTCAAGAAGGCATTTGACCGAGTCTGGCATGCAGCTCTATGGGCAACCATGAAAGTTTACAACATCAGCCCTAAAATTATAGAAGTCATCATCAAAAGCCTGTATGACAAGGCTACCAGTGCAGTCCTCCATAACAGCGTCATCGGGAACTGGTTCAGAACAACAATCGGTGTGCGTCAAGGATGCCTACTCTCTCCAACACTCTTCAACATCTTCCTAGAGCGCATCATGTCAGATGCTCTTGCAGATCACGAAGGCACAGTCAGCATAGGGGGCAGAGCAATCTCCAATCTTCGTTTTGCGGATGATATTGATGGATTGGCTGGAGAGGAACAAGAACTTGAACAGCTTGTACAGAGGCTTGACACCACCTCCAGAGCTTATGGAATGGAAATAAGTGCAGAGAAGACCAAAATGATGACCAACAACACCAATGGCATCAACACGGACATCAAAGTACAAGGCCAATCCCTCAACACAGTGCACAGCTTCAAATATTTAGGAGCCATTGTGTCAGACAATGGGTCTCGACAGGAAGTCCTCTCCAGGATCGCACAAACAACTGCTGCCCTGACAAGGTTGAAGCCCATTTGGAAAGACAGAACCATCAGTCTACATTCCAAAGTAAGACTGCTGCGCTCTCTGG